>OY986440.1:21386167-21641167 GCA_963920525.1 Dichetophora obliterata | reverse complement strand
TTATTATTATTATTATTATTATTATTATTATTATTATTATTATTATTATTATTATTATTATTATTATTATTATTATTATTATTATTATTATTATTATTATTATTATTATTATTATTATTATTATTATTATTATTATTATTATTATTATTATTATTATTATTATTATTATTATTATTATTATTATTATTATTATTATTATTATTATTATTATTATTATTATTATTATTATTATTATTATTATTATTATTATTATTATTATTATTATTATTATTATTATTATTATTATTATTATTATTATTATTATTATTATTAGTATTATTATTATTATTATTATTATTATTATTATTATTATTATTATTATTATTATTATTATTATTATTATTATTATTATTATTATTATTATTATTATTATTATTATTATTATTATTATTATTAATTATTATTATTATTATTATTATTATTATTATTATTATTATTATTATTATTATTATTATTATTATTATTATTATTATTATTATTATTATTATTATTTATTATTGTTATTATTATTATTATTATTATTATTATTATTATTATTATTATTATTATTATTATTATTATTATTATTATTATTATTATTATTATTATTATTATTATTATTATTATTATTATTATTATTATTATTATTATTATTATTATTATTATTATTATTATTATTATTATTATTATTATTATTATTATTATTATTATTATTATTATTATTATTATTATTATTATTATTATTATTATTATTATTATTATTATTATTATTATTATTATTATTATTATTATTATTATTATTATTATTATTATTATTATTATTATTATTATTATTATTATTATTATTATTATTATTATTATTATTATTATTATTATTATTATTATTATTATTATTATTATTATTATTATTATTATTATTATTATTATTATTATTATTATTATTATTATTATTATTATTATTATTATTATTATATTATTATTATTATTATTATTATTATTATTATTATTATTATTATTATTATTATTATTATTATTATTATTATTATTATTATTATTATTATTATTATTATTATTATTATTATTATTATTATTATTATTATTATTATTATTATTATTATTATTATTATTATTATTATTATTATTATTATTATTATTATTATTATTATTATTATTATTATTATTATTATTATTATTATTATTATTATTATTATTATTATTATTATTATTATTATTATTATTATTATTATTATTATTATTATTATTATTATTATTATTATTATTATTATTATTATTATTATTATTATTATTATTATTATTATTATTATTATTATTATTATTATTATTATTATTATTATTATTATTATTATTATTATTATTATTATTATTATTATTATTATTATTATTATTATTATTATTATTATTATTATTATTATTATTATTATTATTATTATTATTATTATTATTATTATTATTATTATTATTATTATTATTATTATTATTATTATTATTATTATTATTATTATTATTATTATTATTATTATTATTATTATTATTATTATTATTATTATTATTATTATTATTATTATTATTATTATTATTATTATTATTATTATTATTATTATTATTATTATTATTATTATTATTATTATTATTATTATTATTATTATTATTATTATTATTATTATTATTATTATTATTATTATTATTATTATTATTATTATTATTATTATTATTATTATTATTATTATTATTATTATTATTATTATTATTATTATTATTATTATTATTATTATTATTATTATTATTATTATTATTATTATTATTATTATTATTATTATTATTATTATTATTATTATTATTATTATTATTATTATTATTATTATTATTATTATTATTATTATTATTATTATTATTATTATTATTATTATTATTATTATTATTATTATTATTATTATTATTATTATTATTATTATTATTATTATTATTATTATTATTATTATTATTATTATTATTATTATTATTATTATTATTATTATTATTATTATTATTATTATTATTATTATATTATTATTATTATTATTATTATTATTATTATTATTATTATTATTATTATTATTATTATTATTATTATTATTATTATTATTATTATTATTATTATTATTATTATTATTATTATTATTATTATTATTATTATTATTATTATTATTATTATTATTATTATTATTATTATTATTATTATTATTATTATTATTATTATTATTATTATTATTATTATTATTATTATTATTATTATTATTATTATTATTATTATTATTATTATTATTATTATTATTATTATTATTATTATTATTATTATTATTATTATTATTATTATTATTATTATTATTATTATTATTATTATTATTATTATTATTATTATTATTATTATTATTATTATTATTATTATTATTATTATTATTATTATTATTATTATTATTATTATTATTATTATTATTATTATTATTATTATTATTATTATTATTATTATTATTATTATTATTATTATTATTATTATTATTATTATTATTATTATTATTATTATTATTATTATTATTATTATTATTATTATTATTATTATTATTATTATTATTATTATTATTATTATTATTATTATTATTATTATTATTATTATTATTATTATTATTATTATTATTATTATTATTATTATTATTATTATTATTATTATTATTATTATTATTATTATTATTATTATTATTATTATTATTATTATTATTATTATTATTATTATTATTATTATTATTATTATTATTATTATTATTATTATTATTATTATTATTATTATTATTATTATTATTATTATTATTATTATTATTATTATTATTATTATTATTATTATTATTATTATTATTATTATTATTATTATTATTATTATTATTATTATTATTATTATTATTATTATTATTATTATTATTATTATTATTATTATTATTATTATTATTATTATTATTATTATTATTATTATTATTATTATTATTATTATTATTATTATTATTATTATTATTATTATTATTATTATTATTATTATTATTATTATTATTATTATTATTATTATTATTATTATTATTATTATTATTATTATTATTATTATTATTATTATTATTATTATTATTATTATTATTATTATTATTATTATTATTATTATTATTATTATTATTATTATTATTATTATTATTATTATTATTATTATTATTATTATTATTATTATTATTATTATTATTATTATTATTATTATTATTATTATTATTATTATTATTATTATTATTATTATTATTATTATTATTATTATTATTATTATTATTATTATTATTATTATTATTATTATTATTATTATTATTATTATTATTATTATTATTATTATTATTATTATTATTATTATTATTATTATTATTATTATTATTATTATTATTATTATTATTATTATTATTATTATTATTATTATTATTATTATTATTATTATTATTATTATTATTATTATTATTATTATTATTATTATTATTATTATTATTATTATTATTATTATTATTATTATTATTATTATTATTATTATTATTATTATTATTATTATTATTATTATTATTATTATTATTATTATTATTATTATTATTATTATTATTATTATTATTATTATTATTATTATTATTATTATTATTATTATTATTATTATTATTATTATTATTATTATTATTATTATTATTATTATTATTATTATTAGTATTATTAGTATTATTATTATTATTATCATTATTATTATTATTATTATTATTATTATTATTATTATTATTATTATTAGTATTATTAGTATTATTATTATTATTATCATTATTATTATTATTATTATTATTATTATTATTATTATTATTATTATTATTATTATTATTATTATTGTTATTATTATTATTATTATTATTATTATTATTATTATTATTATTATTATTATTTTATTATTATTATTATTATTATTATTATTATTATTATTATTATTGTTATTATTATTATTATTATTATTATTATTATTATTATTATTATTATTATTATTATTATTATTATTATTATTATTATTATTATTATTATTATTATTATTATTATTATTATTATTATTATTATTATTATTATTATTATTATTATTATTATTATTATTATTATTATTATTATTATTATTATTATTATTATTATTATTATTATTATTATTATTATTATTATTATTATTATTATTATTATTATTATTATTATTATTATTATTATTATTATTATTATTATTATTATTATTATTATTATTATTATTATTATTATTATTATTATTATTATTATTATTATTATTATTATTATTATTATTATTATTATTATTATTATTATTATTATTATTATTATTATTATTATTATTATTATTATTATTATTATTATTATTATTATTATTATTATTATTATTATTATTATTATTATTATTATTATTATTATTATTA
Organism: Dichetophora obliterata; assembly: GCA_963920525.1. Lineage (NCBI taxonomy): Eukaryota > Metazoa > Arthropoda > Insecta > Diptera > Sciomyzidae > Dichetophora > Dichetophora obliterata. Next base: position 21,636,629 of record OY986440.1, on the reverse strand, counting down.
TTATTATTATTATTATTATTATTATTATTATTATTATTATTATTATTATTATTATTATTATTATTATTATTATTATTATTATTATTATTATTATTATTATTATTATTATTATTATTATTATTATTATTATTATTATTATTATTATTATTATTATTATTATTATTATTATTATTATTATTATTATTATTATTATTATTATTATTATTATTATTATTATTATTATTATTATTATTATTATTATTATTATTATTATTATTATTATTATTATTATTATTATTATTATTATTATTATTATTATTATTATTATTATTATTATTATTATTATTATTATTATTATTATTATTATTATTATTATTATTATTATTATTATTATTATTATTATTATTATTATTATTATTATTATTATTATTATTATTATTATTATTATTATTATTATTATTATTATTATTATTATTATTATTATTATTATTATTATTATTATTATTATTATTATTATTATTATTATTATTATTATTATTATTATTATTATTATTATTATTATTATTATTATTATTATATTATTATTATTATTATTATTATTATTATTATTATTATTATTATTATTATTATTATTATTATTATTATTATTATTATTATTATTATTATTATTATTATTATTATTATTATTATTATTATTATTATTATTATTATTATTATTATTATTATTGTTATTATTATTATTATTATTATTATTATTATTATTATTATTATTATTATTATTATTATTATTATTATTATTATTATTATTATTATTATTATTATTATTATTATTATTATTATTATTATTATTATTATTATTATTATTATTATTATTATTATTATTATTATTATTATTATTATTATTATTATTATTATTATTATTATTATTATTATTATTATTATTATTATTATTATTATTATTATTATTATTATTATTATTATTATTATTATTATTATTATTATTATTATTATTATTATTATTATTATTATTATTATTATTATTATTATTATTATTATTATTATTATTATTATTATTATTATTATTATTATTATTATTATTATTATTATTATTATTATTATTATTATTATTATTATTATTATTATTATTATTATTATTATTATTATTATTATTATTATTATTATTATTATTATTATTATTATTATTATTATTATTATTATTATTATTATTATTATTATTATTATTATTATTATTATTATTATTATTATTATTATTATTATTATTATTATTATTATTATTATTATTATTATTATTATTATTATTATTATTATTATTATTATTATTATTATTATTATTATTATTATTATTATTATTATTATTATTATTATTATTATTATTATTATTATTATTATTATTATTATTATTATTATTATTATTATTATTATTATTATTATTATTATTATTATTATTATTATTATTATTATTATTATTATTATTATTATTATTATTATTATTATTATTATTATTATTATTATTATTATTATTATTATTATTATTATTATTATTATTATTATTATTATTATTATTATTATTATTATTATTATTATTATTATTATTATTATTATTATTATTATTATTATTATTATTATTATTATTATTATTATTATTATTATTATTATTATTATTATTATTATTATTATTATTATTATTATTATTATTATTATTATTATTATTATTATTATTATTATTATTATTATTATTATTATTATTATTATTATTATTATTATTATTATTATTATTATTATTATTATTATTATTATTATTATTATTATTATTATTATTATTATTATTATTATTATTATTATTATTATTATTATTATTATTATTATTATTATTATTATTATTATTATTATTATTATTATTATTATTATTATTATTATTATTATTATTATCATTATTATTATTATTATTATTATTATTATTATTATTATTATTATTATTATTATTATTATTATTATTATTATTATTATTATTATTATTATTATTATTATTATTATTATTATTATTATTATTATTATTATTATTATTATTATTATTATTATTATTATTATTATTATTATTATTATTATTATTATTATTATTATTATTATTATTATTATTATTATTATTATTATTATTATTATTATTATTATTATTATTATTATTATTATTATTATTATTATTATTATTATTATTATTATTATTATTATTATTATTATTATTATTATTATTATTATTATTATTATTATTATTATTATTATTATTATTATTATTATTATTATTATTATTATTATTATTATTATTATTATTATTATTATTATTATTATTATTATTATTATTATTATTTATAATATTATCATTATTATTATTATTATTATTATTATTATTATTATTATTATTATTATTATTATTATTATTATTATTATTATTATTATTATTATTATTATTATTATTATTATTATTATTATTATTATTATTATTATTATTATTATTATTATTATTATTATTATTATTATTATTATTATTATTATTATTATTATTATTATTATTATTATTATTATTATTATTATTATTATTATTATTATTATTATTATTATTATTATTATTATTATTATTATTATTATTATTATTATTATTATTATTATTATTATTATTATTATTATTATTATTATTATTATTATTATTATTATTATTATTATTATTATTATTATTATTATTATTATTATTATTATTATTATTATTATTATTATTATTATTATTATTATTATTATTATTATTATTATTATTATTATTATTATTATTATTATTATTATTATTATTATTATTATTATTATTATTATTATTATTATTATTATTATTATTATTATTATTATAATTATTATTATTATTATTATTATTATTATTATTATTATTATTATTATTATTATTATTATTATTATTATTATTATTATTATTATTATTATTATTATTATTATTATTATTATTATTATTATTATTATTATTATTATTATTATTATTATTATTATTATTATTATTATTATTATTATTATTATTATTATTATTATTATTATTATTATTATTATTATTATTATTATTATTATTATTATTATTATTATTATTATTATTATTATTATTATTATTATTATTATTATTATTATTATTATTATTTTTATTATTATTATTATTATTATTATTATTATTATTATTATTATTATTATTATTATTATTATTATTATTATTATTATTATTATTATTATTATTATTATTATTATTATTATTATTATTATTATTATTATTATTATTATTATTATTATTATTATTATTATTATTATTATTATTATTATTATTATTATTATTATTCCCACGCCACTCTCCCCCCCGCATACCGCGCGAGACGGGGTCCATTTAATCCGAACATGACGGCAGTGGTCGACTGCAAGCCACTTCGGAACTGAAGTTTTTACATATTCACTTATGTATATTTTAATATATTTATTTAATTTAGTCACAGGTTTGTTCATTGTTTTATGTTGTTGTTATTGGTTTAAAAATTTCCGCACTATTGTTGTTGTTTTTAGTATTATTGCTTTTTGAATGTTTGTATGGAGATGGGGGTCTATTTATATTAATTCTAGATATTTTACTAAGGTCTTTGTAGTTATGCCTGTTGCTGATATGACTATTGGTATTATTTTAACTTGTTCTTGTTTCCAGAGCTCTTTTAGTTCGATTGCTAATGGAGTGTTTTTTGTAATTTTCTCCTGTTCTTTTTGTGAAGTGTTTATGTCGTTGGGTACTGCAATGTCTATTAAGAATGCTTTATTATTTTTTTTGTTGATGAGAGTTATATCTGGTCTGTTGTGTGTTATAGTAATATCTGTTAGTATTGTTCTATCCCAATATATTTTGTAGTGCTCGTTTTCTAATATGTTTTGTGGTGTGTATTTATAGTAAGGTGTTGATGTGGTTAACAGTTTGTGTTTAACTGCAAGTTCTTGGTGTATAATCTTTGCTGCTGTGTTGTGTCGATCAGTGTAGTCCGTGCCTGCGAGTATTTTGCAACCTCCTGTTATATGGTCTATTGTTTCTCTATCCTGATGACATTTTCTACATACGTCGGTTTCTATGTTTTCTTTTATTATATATTTTCTGTAGTTTCTTGTTGCTATAACTCCATCTTGGATTGCTAGTATGAATCCTTCGGTTTCAGGGAAGATGTCTCCGATTTGCAACCATTTGTAAGATAGATTTTTGTCTATGTTTGTGTTGTTTATTATGTTTAAATGTTTTCCGTGTAGAGCTTTTCTCGACCACACTTCTTTTTTTTCGGCTGTTGTTTGTGTCTCTATGTTGCTTGAGATGTTATCTTGATTTAAATTTAGTGGCGTGTATTGTTTATCTGCATTTACTATTGCTTGATGTAGAGATGTTGTTTTCGCTAAAAAGTAATTTCGTAGATTTTGTATTTGTTCATTGTGTAGTGTTTTGATGTCTACCAGACCTCTTCCTCCTTCAGATCTTCTTATTGTTATTCGTTCTAAGCATGAATTTGGATGTAGATATCGGTATTTTGTTAGTTGTGTTCTATTTAGTCTGTTGAGTTCATCTAAATCTGTGTTGTACCATTTAATGATTCCAAATGAATACGTTAGCATCGGGATAGCGAAAGTGTTTATTGCCTTAATGGTGTTTTTAGAGTTTAGCTTAGTTTTTAAGATAAGTTTCAGTCTTCCTTTGTACTTTCTTTTAAGTTGTATTTTTATTTCCGCCTGGTTTATTGTAGTGTTTTGGTCGAAACCTAGGTATTTGTATGTTTCGCCTTGTTCCATGTTGTCTACTATTTCGCTGTTAAGAATTTGTGTGTTTTCTCCTTGTTTAAATTTTCCTTTCTCAATCTGTAGCATTTTGCATTTCGTAATTCCAAATTCCATTCTGGTGTCTACTGTGAATTCCTCTACAATTTTAAGAAGAGCTTGCATTTGTGTTTCATCAGGTGCAAAGATTTTAATGTCGTCCATGTATAGTAAATGATTTATTGTATATTGTGTGGTTTGCTGTTGTTTGATTTTAAATCCGTATGTTGTGCTGTTTAATAAGTTTGAGAGTGGGTTCAGACACAGACAGAACCAGAGTGCGCTGAGCGAATCTCCTTCGAATATGCCTGTGTTTATGGCTATTTCGTTTGTTTCGATCTTTTCTTGGTTTGTTGTAAGGTGTACTGTTGTTCTCCATGTTTTCATTATTGTTGTTAAAAAGTGAAATAAGTGGTGGTCTATTTTATAGATTTGAAGAGTTTTTAATAGCCATGTGTGTGGTATTGAATCAAATGCTTTTTTATAGTCTATATAGCATGTGTGTAAGTTTCGTTGTTGTTTTTCTGTTTGTTTCATTATAATGCTATCTATTATTATCTGTTCTTTGCATCCTTGACTATATTTTCGGCAACCTTTTTGTTCTTCAGTTAATATGTTGTGTTGTATAATATTATTATTATTATTATTATTATTATTATTATTATTATTATTATTATTATTATTATTATTATTATTATTATTATTATTATTATTATTATTATTATTATTATTATTATTATTATTATTATTACTATTATTATTATCATTATTATTATTATTATTATTATTATTATTATTATTATTATTATTATTATTATTATTATTATTATTATTATTATTATTATTATTATTATTATTATTATTATTATTATTATTATTATTATTATTATTATTATTATTATTATTATTATTATTATTATTATTATTATTATTATTATTATTATTATTATTATTATTATTATTATTATTATTATTATTATTATTATTATTATTATTATTATTATTATTATTATTATTATTATTATTATTATTATTATTATTATTATTATTATTATTATTATTATTATTATTATTATTATTATTATTGTTATTATTATTATTATTATTATTATTATTATTATTATTATTATTATTATTATTATTATTATTATTATTATTATTATTATTATTATTATTATTATTATTATTATTATTATTATTATTATTATTATTATTTTTATTATTATTATTATTATTATTATTATTATTATTATTAGTATTATTATTATTATTATTATTATTATTATTATTATTATTATTATTATTATTATTATTTTTATTATTATTATTATTATTATTATTATTATTATTATTATTATTATTATTATTATTATTATTATTATTATTATTATTATTATTATTATTATTATTATTATTATTATTATTATTATTATTATTATTATTATTATTATTATTATTATTATTATTATTATTATTATTATTATTATTATTATTATTATTATTATTATTATTATTATTATTATTATTATTATTATTATTATTATTATTATTATTATTATTATTATTATTATTATTATTATTAGTATTATTATTATTATTATTATTATTATTATTATTTTTATTATTATTATCATTATTATTTATTATTATTATTATTATTATTATTATTATTATTATTATTATTATTATTATTATTATTATTATTATTATTATTATTATTATTATTATTATTATTATTATTATTATTATTATTATTATTATTATTATTATTATTATTATTATTATTATTATTATTATTATTATTATTATTATTATTATTATTATTATTATTATTATTATTATTATTATTATTATTATTATTATTATTATTATTATTACTACTATTATTATTACTATTATTATTATTATTATTAATTATTATTATTACTATTATTATTATTATTATTAATATTATTAATTTAGTATAATAAGACTTAGTCTTTAATAGTCATCAATGAACATATTATAACAATATTAAAAAGCTTAAGTTAAAAAAAAATTACAATAAAAATGACATTACAATAATAAAATTTTGAAATAAATAAACATTATAGTTAATTTAAATCAAATCAAATAAAATCAAAGCTGACTAAAATTGTCAATTAAAAATTGAAAAACTGTAAGTAAGAAAAGATAAGGGAATAAAAATAAAATAAAATAATAAAAAGAAAATGTAATAAAGAAAAGGGAAGCAAATAGTAGAACGGAACGTCAAAATGCAATATAAGTTATAAATAGGAAAGTAAAGAAGAAAAAAAAGATCAAGAGATTTAATTCAAAGAACGATATATTTAAAAATTGTTTGTTTAATTTTTTTCACTACTTGAAATTTTTCGTTTTTTTTCGCTATGTAAAAGTTGGTTTACATTTTTTTTGCCACTATATAAATATTAGTTTGATGTTTTTTTCAACATATAAATATGTTTTGCACTATGTTTAATGTTTTTTTTTTTCAACATAGAAAAATTGTTTGGACTTTGTTTAATGTTTTTTTTTTTCAACAAAGCAAAATTTTTCATTTTGCTCAACTTTGACTTCGAATATTCTACAGTTATAATTGTAAAAGTTTACTCATTGACTTTTTGAACCTTCAAAAGTCGACTTTTTCGAATGACTTTTGTACCGCTTTTGTTCGGCAGTTAAAAAGCAAATGATTCAATATGAAAAAAGTGTGTAATTGCTAAAAATAAGTAAGTTCAGTTAATAAATATAAAAAAAATTGCAATTTTAGTTCTTAAATAGACAATATTTTTGTGCATAAGTGAATGCACAATTAAAGGAACCACCAACATGTTAGGATATTCTGGTGAAAGCCTATTTCGTAAGTTGTTCGCTATGAGACCAGCATGAGAAAATTACTTTTCGAATAACCCGAAGTTGCATCAATTGATAAACATTTTTGGGCGACGACCCAAATAAAAAGAATTTTCTTGCAAATAAATTCCTATTACTCGCACTCGGACGCGCACTGAAATGTATAATTAAATGTTAAAATTTATCGACACAAGACTTGCCAACGCATTTGTTTTTGAACAGTGATTTCGTTTATTAGTTTAGAGAAGAGCAGTGTAGCAAGTTTATTTATGTAGAATTTCTCACAAACATATGAAAAATTTCCATATATTCCCTTTTTAAATTCTGAAAAATCTCTAAACCTCTTTCAAAAAACATTACTCATGTTCGTAAACATAAATATTAGTGTCCGACCGAATGTGGATTTTTGGCCTTGCTTTTATTTCAGTTCAATTTCAGTACAAAAAACGGCAATCATTAAAGGTCCAATCTGGTTAAACAAGCCGAAAAATATGCAATTTTCATTAGTCTTTTTTGGAAAAGTAAATAATATTGGTACTGTAAACTTTTTTGGTGTATTAACAGTACTTTGAAGAAGATTGTATAAAATTTTTAGATCATAATAAATATTTATTAATTAATATACTACAGCAAGCCACACGGTGGCGTGGATCAGTGATTAAAACACGAGCTGAGATAGCGACCTTCCTACAGGTCCCTACAGATCTGAAACAAAAAATAAAAATATTTTCCTGTCAAGTATGAATGTGATTATGGTATAATTTTTGTAATTTTTACTGAAAATGTTCGTAACTTTTTTGTTGATAATAATTTCAATATGAAATTTATCAATTGGTCCATCGAGTTTTGACAAAACCAACATAAAGATTTAGTAAAAATTTTATTTCTCTATAACCTTTAAGAATGATATTTTACAGCTATCGAAAAATGCAAAAAAAAATTATAAAAAATTTTTTGCATTACAAAAAAGCAAAAACATTCGGCAAATATTCGGCTATTTTTGGCCGAACGTTAAAAAATCGGCCGAATATGCCGAATACCAAAGCCGAATATTCGGTCGGACACTAATAAATGTGCAATATTTGTTATGACTAAAAGATTTATAGACTCTGTCTTAAACATAAGTACTTGATTTAAAAAATTATATTCCATAAAAATTTTTTGAAACTAAGTGAATAAAATAAAACAAAACTTTTAGTATTTTTTTAAATTCGTTAAAAATTTTTGTTTAAAGTAACAAAACAATACAAAAACACACAACCATATACAGTGAAACCTCCCATAACCGGACACTAATGGTCGTTGTATTTTTGTCCGGCTTTGGGAGTTGTCTTATATGTATCAAAAAATATTATAAACCTTTATTTACTTGAGTTCAAAAAATTATATTAATAGTAATTTGCTTAAAAATGCAGCGAAAAGCTTGTGTCTACGAAATTTGTGCATTTGTGGGAGGTGTCCGCTTATGGAAGGTGTCCGCTTATGGAAGGTGTCCGCGAGCAGAGGTTTCACTGTATGTACATAAAAATATACTTCTTATATTTCGTCGTCTGAGAAAATAAATGTCGTATGTGAAAATGTTCACTTTTGAGATTATTGAGAAAACGGGCCTATAAATTCTAAACAAATAGCGGTAAGACCACAAAAATTTCGTAATTTATTGTGAAATATGTCTGCAAATAGGCCTGAAATTTTGAAGAATATTGCTCCGCTAGATTTTGAATTATAGCTCCTTTTTCTCAATAATCTCAAAAGTGAAAATTTTTACATACGACTTTTATTTTCTCAAGCGACGATTTATTGACGTACTCTGGTGATTGCCAATTGCAAATTAATTTACAATTATAAAGATTTATCAGTCTGAAATGATATCAAAAGCTACTTGACAAAACTGTCAACACACAAAAGGTCTCGGCAAGAAATAAAGGCATGAAATTTTCTTAGCTTTCCAACTTCATGCTAAAAAATTATTATAAAAACTGCTTTTTAATTAAATTTAAAATCGCTTATCACCAAACTAAGGCCATTCAATAAAGCAAATGGAGCAATCTCCATTTTAACATATTAAAATTAAATGAGATCAAAAAAATTAGTAAAGCAATAAGCTATTTAAGTAATTTTAGTTGTGACTTTTTAAAATTGTCTGAAAATATTAAGTTTCAGTATTATGATGGAATTTTTTATCAATTTGTTTGTCTCTTTTGAACATTTTTTTTTTTATTTTTTGATTAGAAAATTTATTTTTTCTTTGTACTATCAAGCAAAATGTTTTCCTTTTTCCCTTTGAGGTCAAAAGACGATTGAAAAATCCCTAATTATGTCTCAGAGTAGTGTCAAATTTTTGTTTCGCATAAAATGAAAAAAGTCTAAAGTAAAAGTCGACCATCGTCTTTTTTTAACATTAAAAAGTCAATTGCCAAAAGTCAATTTTCGACTTATTTCGACTTCGAGTTGCTCATCCCTATTTTAAACTCAGAGAAATTTTTAAAGTTCTAAGCTTATGAGCACAGCTTTAATTCAATAAATTTATTTATGTGCAATTTTAAGCGTTTTCATATAGTCACTTCGTATGCAAGTTAAGCAATTATTATTTAAATGTAATGTGCTTAAGGCCCCTATTATGTATTACAACTCAACTTAAGTTGACTAGATTCAACTAATTTTTTTTCATATAACGTATTACATTTATTGTAGTTGAACTATGTTGTTTGAAAATTCTTAAAAGATTAAGGCAAACTACATGGTTCAACTAAAATAAATGTAATACGTTATATGAAAAAAATTTAGTTGAAGCGAGTCAACATCGCATACCATCGCATACATAATACGTACATAATAGGGGCCTAAATATCATGTGCTTATAAGCGGGGTACACATGGTCCTACATGTTGTCACGCATTGTAGGACAAGCCTCGTATTTGACCGTTCGGCTCGATACAGCCGACTGAGAACATGTTATTTGAATTTGAAATGTTTCAAATTCAAGGCCATCACACCAGACGTGACAACATGTAAGATCATGTGAACCCCGCTATACATACATTTTTGTATGATATATATGCTGAATTTACTTGACTGGTTTGAAACTAAACTTCAAGTAAATTACTTAGGAAAAGAAGATAATTGATTATAGCTGGTAACCCTGCAAGCTGGTAACCGGCCAAGAAAAATGTCATTTTTAAAAATCGATTATTTTACTATAGTGAACACTTTTGAATATTATCTAGGTAGAACTAAATAAAAAAGCAAAAAATAAACTATTTTTTAATTTTTCTTCAGCATAATTAATTTTTTTTTTTTTTTTCTAAAAAAACCTAGAATAGAGAAATTAAATTACCTATAATCCGTCCGACATAAGCTCTTCAAGAGAATCAAAAGTAATTTTAAGAACTATTGAAAATTGTGCGTTTGAGCAAGATTGATCAGTCTATCGCAAATGTCTCTGTAGGAATCGCTATAGACTCCCAAACTTCTCATTCAATTGACCTAAAATTCTTTTGAACCTGCACTGGCACGAGACAGATACGATGTTCAGGATAGAGATGCGTTACGGGAAAAATACAACATTGATCAGTTTCGAGTTTATTTAAAGCCCAGAAGAGACTATTAACTAATGATCAAAACCTTGCTTATGGCAAGGTTATGCAACATGTGCAAAACGAAAGCGGAATATTGAGATTCCTTGATTCATTAGAAGGAACTGTAAAACATGTTTTCCTCAATATATGGATCAGTTCGTAGACTTGAAGAGAGAAAAGATTTGCAATAAAACTGAAAAAAAAATTTCTAAAAGAGAAGATATACACAAATAAAAAAAGGTTGCACTGACGACTCAATAGAAAAATTTGATTTCGCATTGACTTGGTGAGAAATGTGATAAGCATTAAAACTGAAAACAAAACATACAAATAAGAGGAATTAGACACTAAAAATAAAAAGAGGATAGAAAAGGAAAAAGACAAGAATGAAAATGTTGCAACACAGAATTGTCAATAATCACAGGAAAAAGTTGATTTGTAATGAAACCGAAAACAAAAATTCTAGAAAGGGAATAAGAAACTGCGGAAATAAAAATAGAAGTTGGATGAAGAAGGAATAAAAAGGTTATACAAGATGCGTGGGATACCAATTTTTTTCATAATCTACAGAATCTTGATAAATGATGATCTTGATTTTTCTCCATCTATTATTAATATAGTTTTTTTATCTTTGCTTTAAACTAACAGAAAATTTTTATTTGATTTGTGTTTCATTCGCTTTTCAATCGCTCGCGTTTGTCGTTCGTAGAATACACTCAGCATCAAATCATAGTTATCCAAGCAATAAGACGAATTATTCCAAGCTAAAAACAAAACTATTATCGAAAACACGAATGAAGATATTATGATATATTTCAAGAATAAAAATGTTACAACACAGAATTGTCCATAATGACAGGAGAAACGTGATTTGTTATACAACCGAAAACAAAACTTTAACGAAAGGAATAAGAAATAAAACAATTAATTTGCAATGATGAAGGAATAAAAAGATTTTACAGAATGCGTTGGATACCAATTTTTATTTGATTTGTTTTTCATTCGCTTTTCATCCGCTTGCGTTTGTCGTTCGTAGAGCACGCTCAGCATTAAATCATAGTTATAAAAGCAATAAGACTAATTATTCCAAGCTAAAAAAAACTTTCATCGACAACATGAATGAAAATTTTATGATTTATTTCAAGAATAAACATGTTACAACATAGAATTGTCAATAATGACAGGAGAAACGTGATTTGTAATAGAACAGAAAACTTAAAGAAAAGGGATAAGGAATAAAAAAAAATAGTTTGCAATGATGAAGGAATAAAAACATTTTACAGAATGCGTGGGATACCAATTTTTATTTGATTTGTGTTTCATTCGCTTTTCAATCGGTCGCGTTTGTCGTTCGTAGAAAAAGGTCAGAATCAAATCATAGTTATCCAAGTAATAAGACTATTCCAAGCTAAAAACAAAACTTTTATCGAAAACACTAATCAAGGTATTATGATAAATTTAAAACATAAAACTGATACAACACAGATATGTCAATAATGACAGCAGAAATGTGATTTGTAATAAAACCGAAAATAAAACTTTAAGAAAAGGAATAAGGAATAAAAAAAATAGTTTGCAATGAAGAAGGAATAAAAAGATCGTACAGGATCTTACAAAAAATACCAATTTTTTTTCAAAGTCAATAGAATCCTTATAAATGAATGATTATGACGATGATGATGATGATGGTGATCTTGATCTTTTTTTTCTATGTTTTATTAATATTTTTTTTTTAATTTTGGTTTAGGTTTAAAGAAACTTCTAATGAGATTTGCATTTCATTCACTTTTCAATCGTTCGTGTATGTCGTTCGTAGAAAAAGCTCAACACTAAATCACAGTTATCCAAGCAATAAGACTAATAATTCCAAGCTAAAATCTTAATGGTTATGGAAGTTCCTTCCAGTGTAAGCAAACAATTATCAATGTGCTCCTAGTGATGATTCACCATATTTAATGCTGGTGATTGATTTACTGTTGTAAGTGCAAGTATCAGTGACTATATTGCATATACATTCGGACAATTGGTGCTCCGGAATTTATGCGCAGAGTGGAAAAAAGACAAGAAAAAAGACAAGAAAAAATGAAAACAACAACGTTAAAGTATGTTCAGTAATATAATTTGATCTATTTCTTACGTTTTTATAAAAAACCTCTAATACTTGAAGTTTCACAAGGTGGTGGCTAGGAAAAATATTCAATTTGTAAAGAAAGTACACATCAAGAGAGCTTAGAAGGTGAGGTGGAAATAAGGATACTTGAAAAACAAAACGATGCGAAAAAATAAAATAAAAAATCAAAACCTGAAAAAAATAATATATCAAGCAAAAACTGTAAAAAATTTCAATAATTTAAGTTTAGTAAAGCTTGAAAATTGTAAATGAATTGAGATTGTAGCAAATTTATTTTATAAAATATATTTAGAGTTTTTATTTCATTATTTACCTGCGTATATCACCCCGAATATAGTTTAAGCTTTAGTAAGACTTGTAAAATAATTTGTAATTTAAAAAGTAAAAAATAAATAAATTTTTTGAAATGTAACAACTGTAACTGTTGGAAGTTTTAGACTTTCAAACCTTGTGTTGTAAAATAAGATTTGTAATAAAACTAAAAACAAAATTTCTATAAAAAGAATTGAATGCCACAATTATTTAAAAAGAGGTTGCAATGAAGTAATAAAAAAAAAGAATTGGTATAAAAAATTAATAACAGGCATTATTTTATCTTCTCGATGCAATACCTTTTTTTATTGTTACGTACAAAAGAAAAAAAACGGAAATTGCAACTGATTAGAAATTGTGAATAGAATTCATTTTAAAAAATATATTTAGTGTTGTTATTTTTTTACTTACCTGCATATGTATATCGCTTTAAACATAGGCTAAACTTTAGTAGGACTTGCAAAATAATTTGTTATCTTAAAAGTAACAAATTAATATCTTTTGTCGCAATTATACAACATGTTTTGTTTTGGATAAATGCCTTAAAAATATTACAAGTTTCACTTTAAATTTGTACGTAATTAAAAGTTATTACAAGTTTCACTTTAAATTTGCACGTAATTAAAAATTTTTAATTTATTTATGTTAAAAATTTGCTTTTCCCCACTAACCATAAATTAAAAAAATATGTAACTTATGTTTACACAATCACATTTGTTATTTGAATGAAAATGGAAGATTTAAAATTTTCTTTTCATAATTATTTTTCAAGTATTCATCAACATTAAGTAACCGTTGAAATATTTAAACAAAGAAGGTTTAACTGTCTTGAACTCTTTATTTTTATTTGTCGATAAGAAAAATTGTAATATACTAAAAAATAAAATTTAAATTAAATTGAGGGCAAGTTTTCACATAAATTGTTTTTTTTAAGCTAGACTATTTTGTAAAAATAAATAAAAACAACATTGGAAAAATAAATAAGCAAAAATAAACAAAAACTGGTTTTAAATTTTTAGCGCAAAACAAGAACAATTTTCTCGTATGAATGTAATGTCATATGAAAGGTACATAAAAATACAGTTAAGAATGCTTTCATTATTTCGCCAAGAATAACAAACTTTGTGTCAAATTTTGATTGCAAAGACAATATTTTATAACTTTTTTACAAAAATTATACAAATATAAACGGTTAACTAATATTATTATTGAAATAATTGTTTGTATTTAAATTAAACTTCTAGATAAAAACAATTAAATTAATCTTTAGCAATTAAACTAATTTTGTTTGTTTCTTTGGCCTTTAAACAAATCTAAACGGTTCCACGGATTTCGAACAAAAATTTAGTTTGTGCATCCTAGATTAACTTATAACTTACTTAATTTTTGTGTTGAGATTATTTTTGAACATTTTTCTTTTAAGGGTTATTTTGTTATCATAACATTTTTTCCTTTAGAGTTTTTCGTACATTCTAAAAAATTTTTGTTATTTTGACACCAAAAACTTTCACATATCTTCAAAATTGTAGAAGTTTATAGTAAAACGATTTTTTTCATAAAACATTGTTACCTTAGAATGAAAAAAATTACATGAAAATCAACGTTTTCAAATCAAATTTTTCCCATTTTTTGTCGATAGTTCAATAAAGAACTTCACAAAAATAGTTTGAACTGTGCCGTTAGGACGGTGCACATATCTTATTTATTTTTCAAAAAAGGTCCAAAATATTGTCTTTACTCAAAAAACTACTCAAAATGTATATTTTTGTTTTAAAAAAAAAAAGTAAAAATTGAATTTTTGACTACCTTTTCTGTGGTGTAGCATTGATTTTGAAAAATTCTTCCAGTTTTGCGCAAAAATTGTTTAACTGTTTTTGTCATCAACATTATTTTTGGTTTTTTTGGCGAAATCCTTTTTTGTTCCAAATCGTTGTTTTTATACTTTTTGCAAAATTCAAGTCTCAAAAACAATTCATGTGAAAAAATTACCCCAATATCTCTTTCCAATCAAAAGTTATAGCTAAAACTATCGTTTTATAGCATCGGAGTTTAGTGTTGGACCAAAATTTACGCAGCCACATGCCGGGCTTGAGTTAGTGTGTAATAAAAGAAAATGAGTAAATTTTTTAAAAATTTAAAGAAATACTGTATCAATTTTGAAAAAACAAAAAAGTTAACTTTTGAATGTTCTAAAACCAAACATAAGTGAATTGCGGCTTAGGCTTCTTGATTCAGTCAGTTCAAATCACACTAAAATAAAATTCACCACAACAAATTTTATGCTATCATGTGATTTAGAATGCCTTTCGTTTGATACCAAACTCGTATATGATTTAATTGTTTGTGTGTCTTTTGTTCTCTATTATGTATGTACCTGAGGTCCTTTTTTTTTGTGAGTAGCTGAATATAAAATTGAATCTGAAAAAGAAGAAAGTATTGTTTATGGTTCTTCCAAAGAAATTTTTTTATATCTTTGCAACATACATAATATATTGACAATAATACAATCACTAGGAACTTTGATTCTCAAATGCTTAGTTAAATGCACTTGTAATATTATTTTTGGAAAACCCTGCTGCGTCCGACGTCCAAATCTGACTTACTTTAAAAAAAAATCTTGGTGGTAGACCAGATTTTGCAAAATTAAAATTCAGAATGTATACACAGTTTGAATTTTAGTTCTAAGTTTTCAACCTTAATTAAATTTTTTAGGATAAAATAAAAATTGTTCCTATAAAAAATATTTATTCAACTAAAAAGTTTATATTTTCAACCTTTCTTGAATGAAAACAATATATATTTGAAACCTTTCTTGGTTGAAAACAATACATATCATAGATGGGCATTTTCCATTACCATTAATTTGCCATTACCGTTAACCACCCAGTGGTAATGCAAAATAAATTAGTATGTAATGGTAATGGAAAAAAATTGCATTACCATTACCATGGAATGGTAATGGAAAAAATTTGCATTACCACTAAAGTTTTAGTGGTAATGGAACATTTTAAAAATTTGCATTACCACTACATTTTAAATGGTAATGGAAGAAATTTACATTACCACTGAAATTGCAAAAAACATAACCAATCGGTCGCGAAGACAAGAACTTAGCGACAAGTGGAATCGGAAAAGGGATTTTTCATTTTTAAAATAAAGTTCAAGAACATTTTGGGAAATTTTTGATGCAAATTTGTTGATAAACCATTGATGAACAATTTTGCATTAAAAATTTCCAAAATGTTTTTGAGCTTTATCTTAAAAATGAAAACTCCCTTTTTCGATTCCGCGTGAAAGTTTATTCATGATAAGGCTGAATATGCTAGTATTAAATATTGCTAATAAATGTTATTTACTATAAAAATTTGTTTTTGATTACACTGTTGCCTCCTCAGACAATAGTTTTTTCACTATCGTTATATATTGTATATTTTAGTTACCCTTTCAATGAGTTTCCTTAAAGCAAAGTTTAAATTTAAAAGAAACAACGTCACTTACATAATTTTGTACTTGAAAAATTTTGCACTGGTAGAAAATTTTATGAAATTTAAGTGGTAATTTAAATTTCTTCCATTATAACGGGCATTATTACATACTAATTATTACATACCACTTGGTGGTTAGTGGTAATGATATTTCTGTATGCACTAATAATTCAATGCATTATGCCCATCTATGATACATATACATTCACAAAAAGAACAATTTTTCAACTCTTTTTAAGTTCACTGATTCAACAACTACTTTAAAGTTTTTTAACTTCGTTTGCTTGTAATAGTAATATATTTGAAAAAAAAATTTAATATTTTTTAAGTAGTGCCTACTCTATTTTTTTAAAATTTTAATCTATTTCTGTGATTAAAAAATTTATAAACTGTTAGTTTGTTCAAAAATATCGATGTATGTACATATTTAAGTTGGTCGAAAAGTTAACACTTATTTTAAAGCTGAACTCAAAATTTTAAGAACTTTCAAGAAATTTTTTGGAACAGCAAAAAACTGCCGAAATTGTCTTTCTATTAATAATAAGCATGTCTGATCTTTAAGAATGATATATTTTAGAAGATATAAACAGATTTACTTATTCTTTATTAAGAGCATTTATTTAGAGCATTTTTTGTTTTGTTTTGTGTAAAAGCTGCGCCTTTTGAAAGCATAACTTATTATATAAAGAAAATTAAGTTTTCTTCGTTTTCGATGCTACGCAGTTAGAAGCAGCGCAGCAGCCGCCATTTTTACCGCCATTACATATAATTTTCCAAGTGTGTTACTTACATATGTGCATGTGTTTGAATGCCAATGTGTGCGTTTGTGTGCATGCTGTGTATCCAGAGTTCCTTCTTCATCTTGAAAGAGATTTTAAGGCTAGATGCTGTCGTTTTGTTGTAGTTGTTGCTTTTTTCATCGAATCAACCAAAAACCACCACCAAAACTTTGTCCCGTTAGAGAAAGTTGTTGTTGCTTTTGTTGTTGTTCTTCATCATTCATAATGAGCTGCGCTGCAGCGGTGGTTGCTCAGCACGTTCTTCATGTGCTGCTCTCGAAGTGATGTTGTTGCTTTTAAAGTTTTTTCCACCCTATACTCCTAAAATTTTTTACAAGTAGTCGCGCGTGTCGCGCATCCTTGATTAATCAAGCAGAGCACTCAGGCCACGCCCAGCAAGCTACACGTGAGACGCTCTGCGGCGCCGAAAATAGTTGCGATGGCGCTGCGTAGTAGAAAAATTGCAAACTAATACAAAAACAAACAAAAACAAAAAAAAAACAAATTGGTAACGCCTCCTTGCTTGAGAAAAGGCCTGCTGCTGTTTCTTGGCAATAAAGCGTAAGAAGGTTCAAAGAAGAAAAAAAAAAATCCAGATTCCTTAAATTTAAGAACCAGAAAAGTTTAAAGAAAATCATCAAATAGGAGTAACAAAAACTTGAGAAAATAAAAAATGTGACCATCTTCTTTCCAAGAAATGAGAAAAGTTAGCTAAAATAAGTTGAACAAATCTCGTCAAAATAATACTAATTTCATAAAAAAAAAAATGTATGGAAAAATTCTAAAATTACTAGCAATAATAAAGATAAATAAGACAGACAAATGAAAGCATTTTTTTTAGAAGCTTTTATATTTTAACACGATAAAAAATTTTTTAAAAACTTTCTGCTTTTTTTTCTTAAATTTCTGCACAATTGCTCCTCTGCACTATCTTTTATATGCAAACAAATTGTGTAATTCATCGGCCATTTTAAAAAAAGTTGGGTTCACAAAAATCGGAACAAAAAATTGAAATAACTTTATTTATTGGAGAAGGGAAGAGACGTTTGATTTCCAAGTAAATTCTATTAATTGAAAATAGTTTTTGCCCTTTCTTAGTTTTAATAGTAATTTTAAAGCAAATGGACAGTTTTTTCTTTTGTGATAATAATAAAAAAACAAAGTGTTTATTTCCAATTAAATTAACTGCTTTATTCTGTATAACAAAAATGCACACCAACGACAAGCAAGACACGAGAAGCAATAGAATTTCGTATAGAAAAAAAGTATTGCTTCGTGATACAGAATAATGCAGTAACTGACGTAGTTTCTGGATAAAATATTATAATAGCATGACACAAAAAATCTATCTTTTAATGATTTTTCTCATTACCTGAAATATTTTTGAGATACATTTTAACTCTAAATATATTTTGTATTCTAGAACAGCCGTATTAAAAAAAAAGTTGGAGAAAATTTTTGAAAAAAAAAACTTTCCATAAGCTAAATTTATGTTTTGCGATTGAATTTAAGGTTGCAATCAAACACATCTTTTCAATAGCTTGGTTAGTTTTTGATTAATTAGTGAGCTAAATACTCAGTATGTTGTTGCTGCTGATGCTGTTGACCATACTTGCCTGTGAATACTCTATGTAGCAAAAAATTCTGCAAATTAAGTACGTTCTGTTTCTTTCTGCAACATTTCCACATCATATAGAGAGTTTTCGAATTGCCTCAACTTGAGTTTCTCTTCCTAAACAAATTGAGCGCTGTCCATTTCTTTGCATGCTATGTTTATTCCTGCAAGAAATACATTTGAGCCAACTGACACCCACTAAAAAATTAAAATTGCTGCTTCTCTTCTTTTACTTTAGACACTCTTTGGTTGGAAACCAATATTGCCTCGTAGTTAAGAGTGTGTTATAATGAGCATTTTGAATGAAAAATTTGATAGTTTGGAGTAAGAAGCGCAGAGAATCGAGCAAGTTTCCATTTTTCTTGCTCTAATAAGTTAAGGAAAAAACTTTTATAAGTGCTTATACACATAAGCAATAAAATTTTTACAAATTTAAATTTGGTTCTTTTGGAAATAGAAATTGTACGAAGAAGTATTAAAAAAAGAATGAAAATGTCTCATTTTTAAAAAGGATTTTTTATATTTGCCAACTAATTAAGTAGCACTATATTAAGTAAAAACAATGAC
Source organism: Dichetophora obliterata (assembly GCA_963920525.1). NCBI lineage: Eukaryota > Metazoa > Arthropoda > Insecta > Diptera > Sciomyzidae > Dichetophora > Dichetophora obliterata. The sequence continues at coordinate 21,616,440 of OY986440.1, read as the reverse complement.
AACAATCGACCCTAAGGATTTTAAGAGATTGCCAAAATCGGAAGTGATTTTTGACTATTTAAAAAGCTCTCTGAATTGGCTAAGATTTTTTGTTTACAACTTTTTTAAAAGAGCTTAAAATAACATAAATTTATTTTCCAGGTGATTAAATGGAAAAATCTTCTGTTTTTTTTAGACTTTTTTATCTGTCGTTACTAGCGTTACGTTACTAAAATCTCCATTTTAGTTTGATTGGGTAATTAAGTAAAAATTAAGTTAAAAAACAAATTTAATATATTGTCCTTTCATTGCCGCAACCATTTTTTCATTTTCTTTATCCAATGCCTTCCATTTTTACTAAAACAAAAACGCTTACGAAACATTTACTAAACATTTATGAAAATGAAAAACTAAATTTGTGAACAGTGCAGACGATTTGATCATCATGGTTAGTAAATTTATTTAGTAATATTATCAACTAATAAGTTTTAATTTTTTGGTCACTGTAGAGTTTTCTGTGGAAATGCCCATATATTGATTGAGTTGAATTATTATGCTTGGTTCTAGAATATGACGCATTCTACGTGAATCGGACCACAAATGAATTTTTCCAAATTTTGCCATAATGTTCTCCTAGAAAAACTACATTAATTGAAAATTTTTTCATCTGCTTTGGTTGCTGAATTTTAAGGAATGGAGTTGCTGAAAAATACGATTTTTAAAAAAATTTTAAAAATAATTGTTTATGGATTTATATAGAAATTTTATTGTATTTTCGAATTCTAGGATCAAATTCTAAACTCGAAATTTTTTTCCATTTCAAAACTGGAAGTTCGTATTTCGAATCGAAATTCGAGGAGTTTTGCCATATTTGGGATATTTTTCTTAAATTGAAACCGGAAATTTGTAGATAATACCCAGGAAGTTGCATACAAGTTTCAAGTACTTGCATCTCGTAGTACTTCCAAAGGCGTAGCCATGTGCTGGCTAGTGCGAAGTATTACGAAATGCGCGAGATGCATGTACTTAAAAATTCATAACTTCTAAACTATTGCAAATACCACTATGAAACTTCTTGTGTATTAACAGCATGTTTCAGGCTTCAATTTAAAATTATAAAAAAAAAAATTACAAAAACACCATTTTTCTTTGAATTTTGATACCAAATAATTTGACACTTTAGGTTTTGAAATGGAAAAATTTTTCGAATTTCGAATTTGATCAAAGAATTTGGAAATACAATAATTTTTCTATATAAATCCATAGACAAATAGTTTCTTTTTTAATTTTTGAACTTACAAAAATGTTTTTTAAAAAAATCGTGCTTTTCAGCAACTACAATCCTTAGTAGCCTATAACTCAGCAACCAAGGCAGATAAAAAATTCAATTAATGCAGTTTTTCTAGGAGAACATTATGGCAAAATTTTAAAAAATCCGACCTCACAATTTTTTTGTGGTCCGCTGCACGTATAATGCTCCAGGTAAATGTTAGCAGTGCATAAGGTAGAAAAACCCGTTTTCTTACTAAAAATAAAATATTTCTTATGCAATGTGCCTGATATTTGCTATTATGTGCTTTATTGAAAAAAATTCAAAATATTCTCATGGAGTGAATTTTTTTAGATGCTACATAAGTACAATGAAAAAGTGCTTTGCTAAACTTTTTAAATTTGAAAATATGCACATTTTTTTAAGCAATTTTTTTTTTATTTGTGACGCAATGTGCCTGATGTTTGCCATAATGTGCTTCATTAAGATAATTTTCAATATTCTCATGAAGTGAATTTTTAGAAATGTGCTTCATTAAGAAAATTTTAAATATAATCATGAAGTGAATTTTAAGAAATGCTACATAATTATAATGAAAATGAAGTAGCGCCATTATTAAATTTTTCAATAATTTAAAAATTGTACTGTGCTACGCTTGGTAAGAACCAAGCAAAGGTGCAAGGGTAGCGTTTTAAATATTTTTAAAATGTTTTCAAAATTTGTAAATATGCAAAATTTTTTACATGCCATGAGTTAACTATAGCACAACTTTGAGTACAACAAAGCAAGGCACAACTCAATACATAACTATATTAGACACAACGCAAACATATAAAATATTGCGTAAATAAAATAAAAAGAACCAGCAAATCTTTTTTATTGCATCATGAAAAAAAAACACACATTGAGCATATCTCCGCACAAAGTTTTATTTAAATTATTAACAAAAATTTACCAAACAGAATTGAATTTCGTTCTCTGCCGTTATAAAAAAAAAGTATTTGCCATATGAACATTTTATTTTTATATGCAAATTTTTCCGAACTCCGTAATTCTAAAACACGCACCAATTTTGTCATATTGCAACATACTTTAGCAAAAAACAGTTCTGTTTTAATAGAATGACATGAAATCACTGCAATTTTTAATTAAATATTTCCATAATTTCTCATAATGCACCATATTTTCATAAGAAAATAAATTTTTTTTAAATAAAGAAATACTTGATTGCATTGCTTTGTCTGACAAGTTTTTCAAGGCAACATTTCTAAATTTTCTTACTTTTCACACATAAAATTTAGCACTGAATTTCCACATTTTCGCAAATTTTGTCTTCTAAACCATTCTCGAGCGACAATTTCGTTTTGCATATTTGGGCTTAGGAATCCGGAATACATTCATTACAAATAGAAAAAAAAATACTTGGGTCCAGGTTTATTTTTATAAACAACTATCTATTCTATTAAAATCATTAAAATTTTTCAAGTTTTCTGTTTACATTAAATTTTATAAAAATTTTTATCTTAAGAAATGTGCTTCAATAAATTTTAGATTAATATTTTTTAAAGATTTTAATTACTATACCATTGACTCACTGACACAAATCGCGTCAACGTTTGACGTTAACTAAATCTTCTAAATGATACGGGGAAAAAACAATCCAGTTATATCTAAAAAGTAGCAGAATAGTTCATAAAAATAGCACAGTTAAAAATATTCTCACAAAAACAAGTTTTTATAAAAATTTGTCTGAATAAAATGTAAAATTGTTTCCCTTTTTTTCACAATAAACTGCAAATGCAACCCTTCAATTGCAGCAACACTTTTTCAGTTGTTGTTATTGTGTTTAGTATTCAAGAAAAAGCTAAGACAGACAAGATAAGAAAAAGCAACAATCGCAAAAGTCGCGCAGAGCGATTGACCAACATTGGACGAAGGGATGGTATTGCAAGTAAGAGCTAAGCACTTTGTTGGTCTGTCTTTTTGCTAGTGCATGTATTTGTGCTGCAACAGGTCAAAGGGTCAGCTCTCAAGCATTCCTGCATGAAAAAGAAATGTTTAGAAAAACGAGTTTCTTTTAAGTAATTATAATAAAGAAGAAAATAAAAATCAAACTACAAAAAAGGATATTAAGGACGAAAAAATTTGAAATTTTTCTCACGCTAGGAAATGTTTATTCAGGCTAGGACTCAATAACAAACCCGACAAAATTTTGACTAAGCAAAGGTAATTAGAATTTAATTTCAAAACGGGTGTGAAATGAAATTAAACTGAATTAGGTTAGGTTTGCAACATAAGAAAATAATTAAATATGAAAGAAAAAGTTTCTCTCAAGAGAATTTATTTACTTCCTCAATTTCTTGAAGAAAGTATTGATAAAAACATTAAGAAAAAGATTTGATTGTGCAAATAGCCACCTTTCAGTTAAACACTCGATTCTAGCGAAGCAAAATTTGTTTCAATTCGATGGTGCATTTCGGCGGACTCGTCGAACTCCAATAAATATCGAAAAAATAAGAAGCAACTAGAACAGACGGTAACCCAGACAGAGTTAAAGGCTTGATCTAAAAATAGATACTGCTTTAATGTCATATGATTAAATGGCCGATGGGAACGTTAAAGTTCATACGAATTTATTCGAACAAGTGTCAAATCATGTATGAGTTTAACAGTGGGTTGGTCACAGCTGAATCACTCAAGACTACTGAAGAGGGAAATGTAGCTATTTCCGAAACAGGCTGTGTAGTCTGCTGTGTGATTGAGTCTATACAGAGTTGTTGTTGTTGTTGCCTTCTTCAAGGCTAATTTAAGTTTTTAGGCCATTTTTAACTTTGGAAGCCTTTAACTCCTAAACTAATTTCGAGCGGACTGAAATTTTTCAGATTTCGATTTAGGAGGTCAAAATCCATATCATTCGCAAAAATTAAAATCTAATGTAAAACCGTTTGCTTAATATGATATAAGATTTTTTCAAAAATTAGTCCTTGGACCAAAATTGGCCTACTTTATTAAGTTTCTTAATTTTTTCTTTCGCTTTTAAATTAGAAGCTTTGCCCTCGCCTAGATCGCTGCACCTTAATTTTCTTTTTTTTAATTCTTAATTTTTAGTGCTGCAGGATTGTTTGCCATTTTATAAGGTTTGGGAAAAATTGAAAAGGTATCCAAATTGGATTATTCTAAGGGGTCTTCCATTAATTACGTGAGGTGATTTTTACGATTTTTTGACCTCGCCCCCCGCTCCCACTAGTGAGATATCGTGAGATTTGGTTCGACCCCTTCACCCCCCCCCCCCTTTCTAATATCACGTGAGATTGTTCAAAATGCGTGTTTTCATTGTAATCTATGTTAATCTATGCTTCATTGTGTTGGCTTTATTAAAAAAACTCGTTATTTATTTCATTATTTTTATTTAGGACTAGTTGAGACTAGAATTTAAGATCGTAGTTTAGAATGACAATGAAAAAAATCGAACAATAAAATACTTATTAAGTAAAAGTAAGTCATTTAAAATGAGAACTTCTAAAATTGGTGAAGGAATATTCATTCTAATTCAGTCCATGGGTACTCATGTGCGGTCTCAAGAGTAACTACTGGAACCAGCATGTCCATGTGATTTTCAGTAAAATCACCTGCTCCTTCAACCTCGCTCTGATTTAGCCACTCTTATTGTTATCGCTTGCACACAGAAGCTCATTAGCTTGACGTGTGATAATACGTGAAGGTCGCACTTTGCGCACTGATGCACGGTGGACTGCGCGCCGATGCTCTGCAGCTCTTGTGATGGATGAAAAGTTAATATAACATGCATTGCAGCATCTCTTTTCTAGATCACCACGTACACAGGGGCAATAGATGTCATAGGGCAAGTCCATGAAGGCATGCAAAGGTTGAATCGGTAAGCAGTTTCGAATCTAGCGATAGTCATCCGTGAGCTGGAATGGTTTAAAATAACCTCTAAAAATCGAGTTATTTTGTGACCATATTGGCTGGTGCAATAGTTGCAAAAAATTAAATTGTCAGAAATTATAGGCCGGAAAAAGATCTTCCAATCTGCATCAAAAAATTGTAAATGTTTGCAATCAGATTAAACATAACGCTATTTTCCATGCATATTTTTGATATTATTTTTTACTTTTATTTCCATACAAAAACTTTCAAAATTCAAATAACTTCATTACTTTAACATTTTTTTTTAATTTCTTACGATATTCTTTCAGTAGGTGTTTATTTTAAAATTAATATTTTATTTCTAATATATATTTAATTAAGCAATTCTGACTAGGAATAAATGCGAGCACTCAAAACCTTTCCACCGATATCTTGAAAGAGAGGATCGCATTAGAAATAATAAAGTTTTTTTTTAATTTTAGTTAATTTTTAATGAATTTGAAAAAATGCATGAAGAAAGCATTATTTTTAATCCGAATGCGAAAATTTTAATTTTTTGATGCAAATTGGAAGAACTTTTTTCCGGCTATAATTTTTGACAATTTATTTTTTACAACAACTACACAAGCCAATATGGTTACAAAATAACTCCATTTTTAGAGGTTATTTCAAACCATTCCAGCTCACGGATGGCTATCGCTACAGTCGAAATATTTGGGGAACCATTAAAACATAAACCAAGGATTGTATTGAGCATTTGTGCCGAACAACTTTTTTTCGTGAGGTGCCTTACCCAGTATGTCTAGAGTAGCATGCATACAGGAAACCTGCATGCTGTATGCAGGCAGAAGCATGTACAAGGCATGTATGGTCATAAAAAAAAACCAACAATTATCCAAATTCGCTGAAATGCTTGTGTTGCGTTGTTTTATTCTAGCAGTATGCGTGCTGTTTACTAAAATATGAACTCCCATTGTGCATTTAAACTTTAAGGAGTGCGGTTGTACATCATTTATTAACAAAATATAAATTAATATAACAGAATATATCAACTTTAAAATCAAAAATAAATAAGATGATTAATTAATGATAACAGCAATTTTTTTTTTACAATATTAATGGCAATGTAATGTATGTAGTAATGTAGTAATGTATGCATGCAGTATAACCGACATTGAATGCATAGAGTACTACTAATTCTCCATATGTACTTACTGGATAAACTAAACATTTACGGACGTAAACACAACAAGTAGAGACTTTTCCATGCGTCGTTGTCACAAGTCGCAGCGCTCTTCCAATCGCGTGTTCGGCTAGCCGTTGGTAAAACAATCGACGAGTTACTATGCTACTTTGTTGCACTCGCATAATTGCGAAAAATATTCTAGTGTAAAATTTAGTCATATTTTAGTAGAGAAACATGTTTTACTCAATTTAACCAGTTATCTTATAATTCTACATTGTTTCTTGCTGATAAAAAATTACGTCATTTTTGCGAGAACCCCTCCCCCCTCTCCCTTACGGGAGAGTTAGTGAGAGTCTGCTTAACCCCCGCCCCCTAAACGCCTCACGTAATTAATGGACGGGAAAACTTTAATTTTTTTATAAAATTTATTTTACTTTGTTTTGTGCTTGCTTACAATGACTTTAAAACAGTGTCGGCCCAGTGGGCAAAAGCAGGTTTTTGAAGCGCTTCTAGCAGGCCATCATATGGATTTCTTAGCCCTTCCGTGCTCGTTTCCAAGCCCATAAGCTTTTTTATATGAAACGAGAAAATTTTCTAGGCCTTCCGCTCTCGCGACTCTAAAGTAGCCTGCTAGAAGCCCTTCTTTAGAATGTACATTAGAAAGAAAAGCAATATAAATATCAACTTGAAATAAAAATACTTTTGATAAATTTTAGATTTGAACCAGCGTCCTCACAGCTGGCGGTCTGGTATCTTACCCACTCGTCCACCTCAGTTGATAACAAACTTCAGCTTATTTTGCATCATTACAAATGAAAGTAAGTTTTCGGAAGCGCGGGTTCGCAACCCAGCTCGGCCCAAAAAAAAAATTTTTTTTTGTATTTTTTTAAAATCTACATTTTTTTACAAATTTTTCTGTCCATTTAAAAAATTTTTTGCAATTTTCTTCATACAAAAATAATAGAAAAGACTTAGAATTTTTCCATATTAAAGTTTTCATATAATGTGATATGCAATGTGTTAGATTTCGGAGACCTGGGTTCGCGTCCCAACTCGGACAAAAAAAAAATATATATATACAAATATATATACATATATATAAATATATATAAAAATTTTTTTTGTTTATTCTTTAAGATTTGATTTTTTTTTAATTGATCTGATCATTTATAATTTTTTAAAAATTTTTTTAAAAATTTTTTTATATAAAATAACAGGAAAAGACTCCAAACCTTCAAACGGTAGGCCTTACAGAAGCACTCATCAATGCAGCGATCATGGAAGGTATATGGACGCCAATAAGAGCACTATTAGCATGCATTCTTTTGCGTATCGCTAGCTAAAATGCCTACTGGGGGGCAGCTATGCACTCCTATACTTTCTCATCTTGTGTATGTATTAATGAGCGCTTTAAAGCTCACACTGAAAACAAAGTAGTGCTAAAGCGCTTTTTGCAGAAATCTTTCTAGGCATTATGGGATATTTTTTTGCTCGGATTTGTATTGCGAAATTAAATTAATAAGTAGTGGACGGAATGTCAAAAGGAAACAGACCGACAGACGGATAATGTGAAATACAGATAAGCAGACGGAAATGTAAAAAGGGCTGCGAGTAGTAAAAAACAAATATGTTTTTATTGTGCTTATGTTGCTTATTGCGTTTTGCCAAGGCTAAACTGACAGCGTAAGATGCTTTTATTATAAGTACTTGATACGGAAATGATCACTATATGATATGATATGTAGATATGCCGCTTTTAAATATTTAATTAATTTTTATATCGCATGCCCCACAATTACCTTATATGGCAATGCAAATTATCGCAATGCCTTCTTAAGCATAATTTTTTAATTTTACCTCTTTCATGCTGCGCCATGCCGTTATTTTCTAAAAATAAAATTTTTTTTCATAATTACTTCCAAAAATTTTGCATACATATAATTTTATACAGTGTAATATTACGTTTTATCTGTGTCGATGAGCACTAACAGCTTAAGTCTTATTTCAAAGTTTCCAAAAATCTTGCTTCAAAATTTTCAATCGCCATATAAGTTATATGAAAGGGTCTTTTATTTTTGCGTCATATCTTTGACTAAGGTCATGCTAGAAGTTATAGATTTTGTGTGTTCATAACGATTTATATTTGCAACACAACTATATCAATAACTCAGTTGTCTTAAATCGACTTAAGCTATTATTGCTTATCGACACAGATATAATATAATATATTCAAGGAACATGCAAGCGCAGACTCTCTCTGCTTGACATTCGCTTGAACACTGAAGCTTTGATTGGTCTGTAGGTGAGATGAATACATAGTTTTACAAACACAATCTCAAGTGTGCAAAGCTGCCCCACGCTGCTTTAAAACATTAATTTGTTTATCGTCAAAGTTTATATTCGTTATTGAATTAAATGCCCCTTGCTATCTGTTGCTACGAATAGATAATAGAAAAAGTCAATCCATAGTGTGAGGACTCAAATTGTTATACAATTTGTGCCTCACAAAGTATATCAATGAATTTTATAATGAAATGTAAATGTCACTGAAAAATATGAATTGTTAATTAAATTAAATTAATTACGTTTAAAGAATTTATTATTTATTTTTGGAAACTTAATACATGGAAAAGTATAATAGTTTATTGCATTGAATATATAATAAATGAATAAATAACATACACACACATACAAATATGTATGTACACAGTCACATATACACAGGCAGGGAAAACAAAACAAGTGAACATGGAACAGAAAGGCAACTGGAGAATATAAAGCAGTCGCGTTTGCCTAGGGCAGGCAGTCTTGTCGCAGGCGCAGTAGCATGCACATGCTTTGAGATTGAGTAGTTAGTTCAAGCGTAGTTATCTTAAGCGAAGGTGTCCTCACCCTTCGAACGTTGTTTACTCTAAGTCAGGCGTAGTTATCTTAAGCGAAGGTGTACTCACCCTTCGAACGTTGTTTACTCTAAGTCAGGCGTAGTTATCTTAAGCGAAGGTGTACTCACCCTTCGAACGTTGTTTACTCTTAGTCAGGCGTAGTTATCTTAAGCGAAGGTGTACTCACCCTTCGAACGTTGTTTACGCTAAGTTCAAAACGTAGTTATCTTAAGCGAAGGTGTCCTCACCCTTCGAACGTTGTTTACTCTTAGTCAGGCGTAGTTATCTTAAGCGAAGGTGTACTCACCCTTCGAACGTTGTTTACTCTAAGTTCAAAACGTAGTTATCTTATGCGAAGGTGTACTCACCCTTCGAACGTTGTTTACTCTAAGTCAGGCGTAGTTATCTTAAGCGAAGGTATACTCACCCTTCGAACGTTGTTTACTCTAAGTCAGGCGTAGTTATCTTAAGCGAAGGTGTACTCACCCTTCGAATGATGCTTACTCTAAGTTCAAAACGTAGTTATCTTAAGCGAAGGTGTACTCACCCTTCGAACATAGTTTTACTCTAACCTCAGGCGTAGTTATCGTAAGCGAAGGCGTACTCACCCTTCGAACTTTGTTTACTATAAGTTCAAAACGTAGTTATCTTAAGCGAAGGTGTACTCACCCTTCGAACATAGTTTTACTCTAAGCTCAGGCGTAGTTATCGTAAGCGAAGGTGTACTCACCCTTCGAACTTTGTTTACTATAAGTTCAAAACGTAGTTATCTTAAGCGAAGGTGTACTTACTCTTCGAACATTGTTTTACTCTAAGCTCAGGCGTAGTTTTCGTAAGCGAAGGTGTACTCACCTTTCGAACTTTCTTTACTCTAAGTTTAAAACGTAGTTATCGTAAGCGAAGGTGTACTCACCCTTATAACTTTGTTTACTATAAGTTCAAATCGTAGTTATCTTAAGCGAAGGTGTACTCACTCTTCGAACATAGTTGTACTCTAAGCTCAGGCGTAGTTATCGTAAGCGAAGGTGTACTCACCCTTCGAACTTTGTTTACTCTAAGTTCAAAACGTAGTTGTCATAAGCGAAGGTGTACTCACCCTTCGAACATAGTTTTACTCTAAGCTCAGGCGTAGTTATCTTAAGCGAAGGTGTACTCACCCTTCGAACGTTGTTTACTCTAAGATCAAAACGTAGTTATCTTAAGCAAAGGTACCTCCACCCTTCGAACATAGTTTTTATCTGAGTTCTATTATAGTCACTCACAGCGAGAGGGATCATAGCAAAAAACGAAATAAATATGAATAAGCAAGGATTAATTATATCACTTTAATTTATATAATGCTTAATAATTAATAATAATTAAGTAACGTACTCGTTAAGTAATAAATAAAAGAAATGAAAATAATAATGACTTACTCTACAGTTTAAAACTAAAACGCTGCCTTTCTTATTTAAAAACGGAATCATTGGTAAATAAATTATTTTGTAAGAACCCCTGGTTTACTCACTGAGCCTACCTCAGCAAAAATCAGTAACGAGCAAAAGGGTTCGTTACAATAGAGTAGTTCTTGAGAAATCGTGGGGACCAGTTTGATAAATATGAATTTTCAGAAAACGCGTTAAAAGATTTGGTTAACAATTTTTTCGAGTTCCTTTATGAAAATATGGGTTCCATTCGTATGCGATAACTTTTTTATGCAATTTTTTTCGGCCAAATCGCTTTGGGAACATATTCTACACATCATATGCCATCGAAAAATTAAAAAAATAATTGAGTTTTTGGTCGCGTTTCATGAAAACGTCCCCTTAATTATAATGCAATATAATTGTTTTACTTCATTTTGTGGCTATGTATTGTTGCTAACGTACTAACGTTTGCAGAAATTATTCTGCACCAGGATGTGAAATTCAAATGATAATGAGCGTTGCTACTTTGTTCGTTAATTTATTTACTTAAAGTGAAAGTGCTTTTCACTGGCGGTAAATTATTCTGTCGTAAAAGTCAAATAAAGTAAATTGGTATTTCAATCATGTTTCTTCTCGATATTTTAAAAGTTTCAAATAATAAAGCGCGTAAGACAAAAGAGTTTGACATACTATTTAAGAAACAAATAGTCTCGCAAAGAAGGAAATAAATCACATATATCTGAGGGCGCGTACAAATCTTTTTATTTTTTTCAAAAATTAATTATGATGAATTTCTAGTTTTACCATGAGCGTTAGCGTATGAGGGAATTATTTGTATTTTAATGTCTAAAATCAAAGAAAGATTTGTTGTTATGAAAAAAAAAAATCTTTAAGATCTAGTAGGAAATGGTCGTGTGAAAGTCAGCCCTGAACCCGTCTAGATTTTTTAATAATTACATTATCGCTTATATCAAAAAGTATAATTCTAATCTAATTGTTTTTTTTGGTTTAACTTTAAAGACTTAACGGCTGATTCCAAAATTGTGAAAGAATAACAACAATCATCATATGGAGGCTCAGATGACCTCCCAACATCATCATTCAATTGTATTAAGCTCGATGAAATTACGTTGGAAATTTTGAAGCCGAATCAGTCTAACATAAACAGATCAAATTACAAAAATTACAAGTTTCCTGTCTTGGAAAAGAAAAAAAGGAAGTTATCTTTTCAGAAGAACTGGTTAAGTGAGAACCAATGGCTTGTGCATTATTCAGAAGACGAAGTTAGAGCGGTTTGTTCAGTTTTCTTTGGCAAGCAGGTTGGAGGTAGAGGTGACCAGAAATTGAGTAGCTAGTTACAATGCAGTTCATAAATTTTAAAGATGCAAAAGAAGTGTATAATCTTCACGACTAAAGAAAATATCACAAAAATGAAATTTTTTCGCCGATCAGTTCTTAAAATTATATATCATGATGCTGTCAAAAAAATGTACTTTCAACAAAAAAAATTAGTCTGGAATTAAAGAGCAAAACCTGTACCTAGTATTTAATCAATAATATTTTTCGATAGACATCAGCTACGAATGATTCTAGTCTTATTGTACATGAGGAGCCTGAATTTATTGACTGAAATTTTCGTTTATTATTAAAGTTTGCAGGGAACACTGCACTTAGAATAAATAAAATGTCATTAACAGAAATTTGGAAAGTTCATAGACATTCATAAATCCCTAGAGTAAATGAAAAAACTAAAATTTTTTATTTACTTCAACAAAACTCCCCCTTATCACCGATATATGTACCTATCTACGACATTGCATGTGCCACATGTAATCTTTATACATAAATCATGCAGGGGACCGAGGCCATTTTGATTGGGGGGTATCAATGTATTTCGGCCGACTGGATACCCTTAAGTCCCGACTTTTTTTTAAAATACAACATAGTTGAATTACACTGTGCAACACATTTGTCTAACGGAAAAGTATACAAAACAGGATGATAGCACTGGTTTATAGTAAGTTGTATTTCCGTACTTTTTTAACAAAATTTATACTACTTTTCTGAACTTTTTCTGCATTTTATCATAAAGGAACACTAAATTCGTTTACAACACTTCAATGCTGATACGACTGAAGATTGTTTTGGGTATGAATTAAAAAGAAATTAAGGAGGGTAGTCTACCCCCTTACCCCCGCTAGTTACGCCCCTGAAAACATGGCTTTGCCACTGAACTCCTCCTAAACGGCTGGACCGATTTTGATGAAATTTGATGTGTGTGTGCGGCTGGGTCTGTAGATGGTTTTGTTTTAAAGTTTGACCTGGTAGGTGGCGCTGTTGTTGCTGTGGCATTGTTTAAGGTGACAGTACACACCTGAATTTTTAAAAAATTTAATTTTTTTTATGATTGATTTTTGTTCAAAAGACTTCAAAGAATCTATTTTTAATGATATAAAATTAGAAATGAATTTCTATGTTAAATGGCGAAGGTTTTAAGTGCAGAGCATCAAGGCCGTATAATCGGTGTTTAAATCTTTAAATCTTTTTTCTAGAAATCACATTTTTTGAGTTGGCGGGCGTGATAAAAAAAGTACTACACTGATCTTTCTGAAATTTTACTCTGTTATTGTACACATATAAGTCTATAGATTGAACTACGGAAAGAAAGATCAGTAAAGTGTTTTTGGTTTTCAAGGGGTTTATTGGTCCGAAAAATCGGCTAATTTCGAAAAACGCCGCCATTTTGTCAATTTTTGCCAAAAAAATTCTTTTAGTTTAATCTATAGCGGCTTTGATGCTGATTAAAACCCCGTTTTTTTCAGACGTACCAGTGAGCCAAAATCACGCCCGCCGTGATTTTTTCATGTTATTTTCAAAAACCTGCAGCAGCCAAAAAACACGCTGGAAAAAATCAAAAAAAAATTGTTTTTACTATTTTTACATAAAAATAAATATGCAAAGTTTCAATAACATATCTTGTTCCGTTCTTAAAAAAATTTGCATTTTAAAAATTTAATTTTTGAAAAATTCAGGTGTGTACTGTCCCTTCAAGGGGGTATTTGAGAGTATAACTCAGAAACGAATTGAGAAATTGTCCTAATTCTTTCAGTACATCGTTACTTTTTATACAAACAAAATTAAAAAAAATACAATATGAATAAAAATAAACAAAAAAAAAATATCTTAAATTAGGGCATGATTATTCGATCGTATAAAATGTTTTTTAATTTTTACGATAGAAACTTTAACTCAACGCTACATTAATGCATACCGTATGAAAGAACATTAAAAAAGCAATTTTTTTGTTTTGAATATTTTTTCAACAAATATTTCTACCAACATTTTGTGCGAAATAAAGAAATTCGTTAAGGTTTTTTTTTTGGAAAATTATAAAAATTAGAAGGAAAACGAAAATGAAAAAGATTGAAACACGATTCAACGGACAATTAATCAAAATTTAAAAAAAAAAATTAATGCAATCCTTTGTAACATGACCGAGTTATTCACTTTCAAGGCCAGCATTTTCATTGATTTTTTTTCGATTTCAACAAAAAATAAAATTAGACCAAAAAATTTTTTGTGTGTTTCAGGTACGAAAGTTTTTGTGGTGTCAATTTCTTGGAAATTTTAAGCAACTTGCACGTTCCTATAGAAAGCGAAATTTTTCTAATAAAAGACATGTAAACCAAGAATGTTACTTACCACAAAGGTATGCTATTACCAAATTTCAAAAATATAATACTTCAGTAAGGTATTAGACACACACCAAGGAAGGTTTTAACATTGAAAAAAGGGGCGTGGCACCTCCCAAACTGCCGAAATATTTGATATTGAATAGCTTTCGAATTATAGGACGCACTGCTTCGGAAGTCGGTATTCGAACACAATTTACACGTGCCGTTTCACTGAAAACATTTTATGGGCTTTGGACAAGGGGGCGTGTCACCTCCCATACAACCGAAATTTTGCGATATTGAATAGCTTTGGAATTTGAAATTCGGTATTTGACCACAATTTACTTGCCTATTCACTGATATCATTTTTGGGTGCTGGACAAGCGGTCGTGGCATCAACGCACCAGGTTTCAACTAGTTTATTATTAAGAAAATAAATGTGCTTTTTAAAAAAAATATGTGCTACTTAAAAAAGATGTGCTACTTAATTAAATATATGCTACGATATTGGAAATAAAATTTATTTTAAATGTTTAATTTTTATGAGGTTTCGCTTATTGCAATATGAAATATCGCCCAAAAACTTTGAAAAATCAGCCTTATGAAAAAATACCCAAAACTAAATGAAAAATGACCCAGAACAAAAAAAAAACAAAATTTCATTAAACAAAAATCTAAAACAGCCCAGAAACGAAAATCACCAAAAAAAAATGCAAAATCGGCCAATTTTTTGCATTGTTCCCAGTAGATAACTTCCCATTTACAAAAGAGTAGATTTTTCAAGGCCCATTTTAGTAAGGTCATTCAATTAATCATGCTTAAAAATCTATAAAGAAGTATCGTACAAGGGAAATACTAAGTTTGTTTTTTAAGCAAGGAACTCCAAAAATAAATTATGACGGCGGAGGGGTGGGGAGCAGAGCAAAGTGTGACGCGCGAGTTACGACCCCCACTCAAACGACAACAACAAATACATATACTTCTCAGCCACCACCCAAACCATCGAGGCTCAATACGCCGCTGCAACACTTACAGTAACAATTACAACAAACACAACAACAATACCAAATTAACCAACAAGTCAAAGACATCGTTACTACATTTACAACAACAGCACAAACGGCAATTAAATCTCGGCACCCACAACAATAGCACCAGAAACAACAACATAATAAGCCCCACTGCACTACTTAAAGTGCAGCGTAATCAATAAGATATTTTAAGTGTTCCAATTTTATTTACACTCTTTCTTTATTTTTTTCCTCATAAATCGCAACTATTAAAATAGGTTCAATTTTAAAGTATAACATTAAAATCAAACTCTTGCATTTCTGATATTATGTTGCAACCATAAATTGGGCAACATTTTACGATTATTTATTCTACATATTAACCACAAGACATTAAAATGAAACCCTTGCATTTTTGATATTATGTTGCAACTATAAATTAGGCAACACTTTGCGACTATTAACTTTTACATATTAACCACATTGTATTTCTTTTACATACATTACATTTCTCCTATTTTACAATTGTATTTCTTCCATTTATATCTTTACATACTTTTACACATTTACATTTCGAAAACGAATTGGTTAGATTTTAAGAAAGAGTTGTAATAAAGTTCAGTTCTAAGTTTACAGCAGAAAAGAAAAGTGTGTTTCAATCAAACTGCTCTAAGCAAGGAACATAACTGGCGCAGTCTACGGCTTGGCGAACCATCTTGTGAATAGTGAATAATCAGTATCCTTCTTATTTGAAGAATAAGTGATAAAATAATTGTTCGAAAGAATATCGAACTAAAATTATTGTAATTATCAGAAGTTATTATCGAGAGAATATCGATACATAATATTCTGAAATAAGTGTTGACTGAATATCAGCACATTTTTTTTTCACAAGATCGGTTAAGTATCAACTTTTAATCGCCGTTGGAACTCAACGCTCTGAAAGGACGACTATATCAACTTTTAATCGCCATTGGAACTCAACGCTCTGAAAGGACGACTAGCGAACAACAAGCATCATGCAGCTAAAGCAGTTAATCATCATCATCGTTGGAAGCATGTAAGTCGAAAACTGAAAAATAATTAAATAAAACAAAGCTTAAAAATAAAACAAATAAATTTTTTCAATAAAAGGGGATAAGAAAAGAAAAATTTCAATACGTTAACAATTTTATTCAATAAAAAAAAAAAGAACAAAGAAAAAAAATTCATGTGGAAAAAAAACCCAGAAAAAACGTGCAGAAAATCAGCCCTATTCAGTTTCCCTCAGTAATCTTTTTAAAAGCAGAAGCCTTAGTTCAATTCTAGAAGAACCAAGTAGAGAATTTACTATGGAAAATACAGCCCCCATCCCAACCCTTCCCACCCCTGCCCCTGTATATGTGGATATTTTTCAGTCACTTCGCATTCCAGATGCAATAAAGGATTTGCCTCAATATGATGGCAATCCTCGACTACTATACGAATTTCTAAATAACGTAGAGGAAATATTGTTACATACAAGAGGTGCTAGTCATACGCCTCAAGGACAAATACTACTAAGGGCAATACGAAATAAGATAGTCGGTCAGGCAAACGAAGTACTAAATATGTACGGAACGTCACTCAATTGGGAAAACATAAAAACTAACTTAATTCTGCATTACTCTGACAAAAGATCGGAGACTTCACTTATTAGGGATTTACACAACTTACGACAATACAACAAAACTGTAGAAAATTTTTTCAGTGAAATAATAGAAATTCAGGCTACACTGTGCAACAATATTTTGATACACGAAAGTGATCAAAATGTTGTAGCAGCAAAAAAAGAACTATTTGCGGAAATGTGTCTAAACTCATTTTTAAGTGGTCTTAGAGAGCCACTTGGCTCAAACATTAGGGCTATGAGGCCAGAATCCTTGGCCACTGCTTTAGCCTACTGTATAAAAGAACAAAATATTCATTACATGAGATCAGAAAGAAACACATATCAGAGTAAACAATATAAGCCATATAATACGTTCAATAAATATCCAGCAAGAATGCAAAACCCACGTAACTTTACACCAAATACGTCTAACTATAATCCAAACACATCAAATTACTACCAAAACACATATAACCCAAACCAGTCCCGATTTAATAACCCACCAACATACAATAGGTTTAATCCTAATCATAACCCTTTTAGAAATAACCACAACAATAATAACAATTCGTCATTTTCTGCCAGACAACCACAACCAGAACCAATGGACACAAGTTCAGGTTTTACAAACACTAAAAACTCCACTGTATCTCAAAGGAATAATAATTCCGATGTAAGCATGCGTTCTAAATTTTCCAGGATGACAAGACCAAGAACAGAAGAATTTCATAACATAAATAAAAATCCAAGGACCCAACGCCCCAATACCTCTTACCAACAACAATTAGATCAATATACAGATGACTCAATAGAAGACATCAATAACATTGAAGATGATCAAAATTTTTTCCGATCAGCCTCACCGAACCAACAGGATACATAGACGTAAATAGACATGGATCTGAGCTAGCATATGTTAACATATCATCCCCTTTTGGTAGACCATTGAGATTTCTTATAGATACGGGAGCGTCAGCCTCATTTATTAATCCCGAATTCATACATAAAGACGATATTAAAAAATGTAAATTAACTTCAATCTCTACTATACTTGGAAAATATACTCTTAATGAGCAAGTATCATTACCTATATTTCGTGAATTCAATCAACGCGGTAATCTCATATTCCTTCTCTTCAAATTCCATAATTATTTCGATGGACTAATCGGACTTGATGCCCTTACTCAACTCGGTGCAACAGTTAATCTTGTTAGCAAATCACTTAATACACAAAACTCAACTATTAATCTACAATTTAAACCAAATATAATATCAAAAAAATACTTGATTGCACCTAGATCTAAAACAGTTATTGAATTGCCAGTAGACACTCAAAATGGATCAATTTATCTCAGAAACACAGAACTTAAACCTAACTTAGTTATATCAGAAGGTATATACGAATCAAAAAACTGGGTTGCTTCACTGGAAGTAATAAATTTTTCTGAAAATGAACAATCCCTTTTTCTTGAACAGCCTCTTAAAGTAAACCCTTACAACACTTCTGACTTTGTCGAATTAAATAATATAAACCCAGATAATACTTGTGACCCAAACCACTTTGTAGACTTATCAGAAATTCTCAGATTAGACCATCTGAATTCAGAAGAAAAACAAAAGTTATTGAAACTCTGTAAGAAAAATAACGACGTATTCTACAAAGAAGGAGAACAATTAACATTCTCCAACGAAATTAAGCACAAAATATCCACAACAGATGACATTCCAATTTACACCAAATCGTACAGATATCCATATGTCCACAAAGACGAGGTACAATGTCAAATCGCAAAAATGCTTCAACAGGGAATAATCCGCCATAGCTATTCCCCTTGGAGTTCTCCCGTTTGGATCGTTCCAAAGAAAAAGGACTCCAGTGGAAAACAAAAGTGGCGCCTCGTCATAGACTATCGGAAACTTAATGAAAAAACAATATCAGATAGGTACCCGCTCCCCAATATAAATGAAATTCTGGATAAACTAGGTAAATGTGTATATTTTTCTACGCTTGACTTAGCAAGCGGTTTTCATCAAATAGAAATGCATCATAAACATATACAAAAAACTGCGTTCACAGTAGAAGGTGGTCACTATGAATACATAAGAATGCCATTCGGTCTAAAGAACGCTCCATCAACGTTTCAGAGAGTGATGGACAATGTTCTTAGAGAATTAGTAGGAAAAATTTGTCTTGTCTACCTAGATGATATAATAATCTACTCAACTTCTCTTCAAGAACATCTTGAAAGTCTTGAAAAAGTTTTTGAAAAATTACGTTCGGCAAACTTCAAAATCCAACTAGACAAGTCAGAGTTCCTGCATAAAGAAGTAGCGTTCCTGGGACACATTGTATCAACAGATGGTATCAAACCAAATCCTTCCAAAATAGAAGCCATCCAAAATTATCCAATTCCGCAAACTAGGAAACAAATTAAAGCTTTTCTTGGGTTACTAGGTTATTACCGAAAATTCATTAAAGATCTATCAAAACTTATAAAACCTCTTACTGAGTGCCTAAAAAAAGACAAGAAAATCGTAATTAATGATCGATATATACAGGCATTCAATACATGTAGACACCTTTTAACAAATGACCCAATACTGCAGTATCCAGACTTCTCCAAACCGTTTATTCTCACAACAGACGCTAGTAATTATGCTCTAGGCGCAGTCTTATCCCAAGGCACTATAGGCAGTGATAAGCCAGTTTGCTACGCGAGTAGAACGCTTTCCGACTCGGAAACAAATTATTCTACTATAGAAAAAGAGTTACTCGCCATTATGTGGGCGACTAAGTACTTTCGGCCATACCTTTATGGTAGAAAATTCAAGATAGTTACTGACCATAGACCTCTAACCTGGCTTATGAGTTTGAAAGAACCCAACTCTAAACTCATTCGCTGGCGCCTTAAATTAGAGGAGTATGATTACGAGATAGTCTATAAAAAGGGAAAGCTTAATTCAAATGCCGACGCTTTAAGCAGAATAATACAGGATAAACCAAACACTAACGTGGACGTAAACATTAACGATACAGAATCTAATCACGCTACAAACGGAAGCACAATTCACTCTGCTATAGAAAATCTCAACGATGGAATAGCTATTTCCGAAAAACCACTAAACGATTTTAATCTACAAATAATTCTACAAATATCAAGCCAAGCACCTGAAATCACAGTCGAAATTCCATTTAGAAATAAACAAAGACGCATAATCCGAAAAACTAATTTTAATGAAGACAGTATTACTCAAATTTTAAAAAACTATATGGCACCTAATAAATTATCTGCCATCTATACGGATGACGATACATTCAGAATAGTCCAGGATGTATACTCCAAATATTTTTCACATACCCAAATATTCCGTGTAATACGCTGCATGGAAATATTACAGGACATAACACAAAGCGACGAACAAGAACAGTTGATTAGGGATTATCACAATCGACATAACCATAGAGGAATAAATGAAACACATTTGCATCTCAAAAGAAAGTACTACTTTCCATTTATGAAAAATAAAATCACACAAACAATTAATAACTGCGAAACCTGCAAAACTCAAAAATACGATAGGAATCCCCCTAAAACAAAATTTGAAAAACCAGAAACACCTATTAAGCCACTCGATATTTTGCACATCGATATATATACAATTAACAATCACCCTATCTTAACAATAATTGACAAATTTTCTAAGTTCGGAGCAGGTTATAATCTACAATCGAAAAATAGCGTATCCATCCTAAAAGCATTAAAAACATACATCAGTGTTTACGGTACACCTCGAAAAATTGTATGTGACCAAGGTCAAGAATTTATGGCAAATATATTTAAGGACTTCTGTCGTCAGTACCAAATAGAACTGCATTTTACGTCATTCCAACAATCGAGTAGTAATTCTCCAGTAGAGCGTATGCATTCCACTTTAACTGAAATTTACAGAATTTTACTTACAACTCGAAAAGAAAACAATCTATCTCTTGAACATGACGAAATTTTAGCAGAAACATTTATAACTTACAATAACGCAATTCACTCCGCCACCAAACACACTCCCTACGAGTTATTTTTTGGCAGAACATACAAATTCAATAACATAATTTCATTTCACAATGAACACGAATACCTTCAAAAGTTAAAAGAATATCAGGAGATTCTATACCCAAAAATATGTGAACAGCTTAAACAAATTACAAGCCTTAACATAGATAAAATCAATGTAACTAGAGACGAACCCGAAAATTTCGACAGCAACAAAACCATATTTAGAAAAGAAAATAGAAGAAATAAAATGACTCCTAGATTCACAAAACATAAAGTAAAACGCAATAAAAAAGTCACATTAACCACAATAAAAGACCAAAAATTACACAAATCCAAACTAAGAAAACAAAATAAACCATAAATTTTAACATTATACCTCGAATTTTTTTTCCAATAGGCACTTTTAGCTTGCATTATATTTGTATATTTTCACTTTTTAGGGTACAACTGGTCATTGGACAGTTAATAGAGATTCATAACGTCAAAGATAACCAAGGTATAATTCCACTCAGACTCGGACCGGCACGAGTAGTAAAAGGGTATAACAATTTAATCCATATAATCGACCTAGACAAATACCATGAAAACATTAACAAATTATCCACTACCTTTACTGAAATTAAAGCACAAGGTATACAACCAAATCTTATAAAAGTAACTGAAATGAAACTTTTCGAACTAAAGAATAAAATTCAAACACTATCACCTGTTGCTAGACAAAAAAGGGGTATCTTGAATGGACTAGGATCAGTAGTAAAGTTTATTACAGGAAACATGGATGCGGTTGATGCACAAAATTTAAATAATGAAATAACAAAATTAAAAGAAAATGAAGAAAACTTATTACTGAACACATGAATAATGAACATAGCACAATTGAAAAATTTGTAAACAAATATTCAAAAGAAACAGCCAATAAAATTAAAAGAAATGAAAATATTCTAGAAGAAATGCAATATCTTAACCAACTTAACTACAATATAGATATTTTATTCAATCATATCACAGACATAGCAGAAGCCATACTATTAGCCAAACTAAACATTATATCCAAGCTTATATTAAACCAAAAAGAGTTACAAGAAATTAGAAATTATATGATTAATCAATCCATTAAAATTGAAACAGATGAAGAAATATACGAACTATTACAATTACAAGCATATTATAATCATTCTAATGTCATATTCAATGTTCAAATACCTAATCTTTATACAGAAAATTATCAGCTATATCATATTATACCTACCCCTATAAACATAACAAAGCAAATAATAACAAAATCATACATAACTTACAATAACAAAACAATTCAGTTTTTCGACAAAACATGCCAAAGAATATCTAAAATATACTTTTGCCAAAAACCAATCCAAAAAGAAAACACTCAAGAATCTAAATGCCTGGGGCAGCTCATGCAAAATCAACCTGGACACTGCGACCTGTATGACCTCGGAAAGATAACAACAATCTTCCAGCCAGAAGCCAACTTTATCGTCTATATTAATATACCCTATACACTAATAAATTCTACTTGCAGTCAAAGACAATACACAGTTGAAGGTACCGGTGCTATTCATTTCCAGAACTGCGACATCGCTATAAGAGGTATCATCTACAAGAGCAATGTTGGAATTTTCTGGGACGAGATACATATCCTGCCAATAACACACTCAGGAATACAAGCCCTGTCAGTAACCGAAGCCCTAAACTTGGAAAAACTTCGCGACCATCAAATCGAAAGCTACGCATCAGTTAAACACCTCAGCACAATTACATATGCCCAAGACGCACTGCAATATACGTTAATTGTAATCCTTGTCCTGATCTTCATTTACGTCCCTAGGAAAATAATGGCATCAATTTATACACCGCAAACCAATTTCGTAAGGGCCACTGCACAATCTTTATGGCCCTCACTTCATACTGGGGGGGGAGGAGTTACGACCCCCACTCAAACGACAACAACAAATACATATACTTCTCAGCCACCACCCAAACCATCGAGGCTCAATACGCCGCTGCAACACTTACAGTAACAATTACAACAAACACAACAACAATACCAAATTAACCAACAAGTCAAAGACATCGTTACTACATTTACAACAACAGCACAAACGGCAATTAAATCTCGGCACCCACAACAATAGCACCAGAAACAACAACATAATAAGCCCCACTGCACTACTTAAAGTGCAGCGTAATCAATAAGATATTTTAAGTGTTCCAATTTTATTTACACTCTTTCTTTATTTTTTTCCTCATAAATCGCAACTATTAAAATAGGTTCAATTTTAAAGTATAACATTAAAATCAAACTCTTGCATTTCTGATATTATGTTGCAACCATAAATTGGGCAACATTTTACGATTATTTATTCTACATATTAACCACAAGACATTAAAATGAAACCCTTGCATTTTTGATATTATGTTGCAACTATAAATTAGGCAACACTTTGCGACTATTAACTTTTACATATTAACCACATTGTATTTCTTTTACATACATTACATTTCTCCTATTTTACAATTGTATTTCTTCCATTTATATCTTTACATACTTTTACACATTTACATTTCGAAAACGAATTGGTTAGATTTTAAGAAAGAGTTGTAATAAAGTTCAGTTCTAAGTTTACAGCAGAAAAGAAAAGTGTGTTTCAATCAAACTGCTCTAAGCAAGGAACATAACTCGCGCGATCCGACACGCTGTGGAGATATTCTTTGACTTAACCAAAAAAACAAAAAAAGTAAAACATCAAATAATGTCAGAAGTTTTGTTTCATTATAAAAATTAAATTTTAAATAGAATATATTATTTTGTAAGAATTTTATATATATATAAAAAAATTTTTTTTTTATTCTAAAAATTACAATTTTTAAAATAACAGCACTTTTAAATAATATTCTAGTCAGTTTTTTTTGTGAATTTCAGACTCTAACTGAATCCAAAAATTTTTTACTTTTATTAATACGTCTATTCAATTTTATATTAATTATTTTTATTAATACTTAATTAATTGTCAAAGATGCTATGTAATTTTTTATTGAGACCTATGTTTTCTTATACAAATAAATATGCACTCGCCAGTAATGAAAGTATCAATTTACGCTAGCTACTTCAATAGTTCTATACGCACTAGCTACTTCATAGACCCAAAGTAATGCATAAAAGCGTCATTTCAGTTAACTTCTAGCTATTTGTTTCTTGTTTCTGTTTTTAAAGTCTTGATTGACTCATTAAATTTATTCTGACGAACTTATACTTCGAAGTAATGCATTCGAGAAATCATGACATATAAAACTTTTCAGTCTCGTTGATCAACATGAATAAAATATCATAATGAAAAATATAAATACATTGTATAAAGAATCTCAATCACTACGACGACGTTTTTTTTTTTATATCAACTAACAAAAAAGCTAGCACTTCATGGTTATTGAAGTAACCCCTTCCTATGACATGCTAATGTAAAATTCGCCCGTTGAATGCAAAGAAGGTAGATTGAAGTGGAACTAGTACTGGCTACCTAGGGACTAGCAAAATCGCGGGTTTTTTACTAGCACCATGAACAGCTGTGGAGCAATGTGGAATGATTTTTTGACGATTTCTATGCTGTGAAATTATTTTATGCTTAAAATGTAGCTCAGTACTGAATGACAACACAATAATCACTTCTTTTCTTGTCTGTACGTTTATTTGTTTGGCTTAAATGAGAAATTATTTGATACATACATACATACCTACATATTAAAAATCAAATAAAAATACTCATTGACATTTTTAAAATTCAAAAACTCACATCTGAAGTGAATTTATTACCTCATTTAGAAAAAGTTTTGGTGTAAGTTTTGTAGCTCATATCGTAAGGCAATTAATGTATAACCACAAGGTTGTGAGTTCGAGCCTCAACAATGTGGAATGATTTTTTGTTTTTTTTTTTCTTATGAAAAAATTCAAATTTTGAAAAATTCAGCACTAAGGGCCAATTTTTCAGTGCGAGCTTAAAACTCTGGTCAAATTAAACTGAGGTTAACTCACCAAAATTGGACGTTTAAACTAGGTTTAACTTGATATTTAAGCATTTAAGCTGAAGTTTTATTTACTTAAATCATCATATAATGTGTTTCTTTTTTGCCTAAACCGAGTTTAAACGTGCAATTTTGGTAAGTTTAACTCAGTTTAATTTGACTAGAGTTTAAGATCGCACTGAAAAATTGGCCCTAAGTGTGAAAAAAAAATTGTAAAAAATTAGTTTAAATAAAATTTTTTTATCTAATATATAAAAATCTCTTGTCACGGTGATTGAGGCAGAACTCCTCCGAAACGGCTCGGCCGATTTTCATGAAATGTATGTAAATGTATGTATGCATTGTATGTATATTTGGTAGGTATGAGAGTAGGTCGTAAAGTATATGTCACTCTCCTACCCCCAGCGGGCGTGTCACCTCCCATACAACTCTATTTTGCGATATCGAATAGCTTTGAAGTTAAAAGCCGCACAGCCTCGGGATTCAGTATTCGACCACAATATACACATGCAGTTTAACTGATAACTTTGTACTGCGTTGGACAAGGGGGCGTGTCACCTTCCATACAACCTAAATTTGAGAAATTCAACAGCTTTTGAGTTATAGGTCGCACAGCTATGGAATTCAGTATTCTACCACAATTTACGACCACATATACAGTTTCACTGATAAAATTTTTTTGGGTTTGGAAACTGGGCCGCGGCAGCAATGTGCCGTGCTTAAGCTAGTTTATTTTATAAGAAAGTAGTTTGATATACTGCTATATAGAATATATTTCTTTGTGAGTTCTGTAGCTCAGAGCACAGGGCGCTTGCTTTGTAATCGTGAGGTTGTGAGTTCGAGCCTCAAAAATGTCAATGGATTTTTTCCGGTTTTTTTTTTTGTTGTTTCATTTTTAATATTTATGTATCTATTTTGGATTCTTGAAGCAATACTTTTGTCAGTGGTGAATTTCCTGGGTTTTTTGAATGGTGACCTAGACTAAAAATCAGAAAATAATTTAAGAAAAAATTTTTTTTAATATAACACGTTTTTAATACGAACTTAAAAGTATAAAATAATTTCTCCTAGAGTGGGGCTTTTAGTTCTCATAAAAACGTAGGGCGCATGCTATAGAAAATATTAACCCTGCATCACTAACCTTGGGCAGCCCGCAGTACTTAAACAAAAAAGTTTACAAAACATTTACTAAACATTAACGAAAAAGAAAAACTATATTTGTGAAACAGTGCAGGCGATTTGATCATCCTGGTAAATGAATTTTTGTATAAATTGCTTAGATTAATTAGATTAAAATGTTTTTCTTTTGGACACGGTTTTGGTTCTTAAAATGTTTTTCTTTTTGACTTTTCTGTGGATTTGCCCATATATTGAATTTTCTTGTGTGTAAAAGCGCCCAGTAGTTCCAGTCTTGAAGAAATCTCAAATGAATCATGTACGATTTTTCTTGATCCTTGACGAAACATGCTGATTTGGCCATACATATCATTGACGAAAATTTCATATAAATGTTCCAAATTCGTGCAAGACGCAAGGCAGAAACGTCGGGATTTATCATGCACGAACCCAATATCGAAATATTGAGGAAGTTTCGTTAAGGAAAAGTAGACAGTGATATAAAGAAAATTCATCATGGAATTAAAATCGAAACGTGTAATAAAATTCGTGAAGGAATGTTATACCGAAGCGTTGATGAAGTGAAAACGCAAATTACAAATTACAACAATCATCAATATCTTCAAGTTGTTGTTATAGAGTGGAAAAAGTTAGGCGCTGACAACCGCTGCTTTGCATTATATTTTGTATGAATTTTTGTTTAAGTCCAGCAGCTCATGCAGAAACTTCCTTCAAGAAATCATCACGAAAAGATCGTCAATGATGCGTGTATCAACCGGTGTAGTGTGCGTATCATGATAACAAAAATAGTACCAAAAATTTCAGAATATAGAATTTTATAGATAACATTTTCTTTAGGCGCATTTTAGAATCCTTTATGTCTTTGGCCCCACTCCCCCTAGAACAAATCCTGCGGACGCCCATGAGCTCCAGTACTATGTCTTCTGTCCAGTTTTTCTTCACTGTTACTCCGTATAATTAATTATTAGCAAATAATTACCAACTTATGGTGAATTTATTATCAACTAATAACTAAATAATAATAATATGAAAACAATATATCTACTAATAATTAATTTTTATCACAAGATTTTTGTGTCATTAGCTATTGTTGTTTTAGTAACTAACAAATAATTATTAATTTATGTTAACTATTACAGCTAATACTATTTTCTTGGAAAAGTAGATGAATATATATATATATAAATGTATGTATCTTTAGAGAAATGTGTGTGTGCGTTTGCATGTATGTATGTATGTTTGATTATATTGCAAAATATGCCAAGAAATATGCATACGTATATATGCACAGCATCAGAATAATGTTGAGTATACATATTTATAGATGCTGTGTGTTTTTATTAAGGTTTTCTTCGTCGTTTCTACCTAAGTTTCTGTGCTCCTTAGCGTGCTTCTTTTGCCAAGTTTTCTTAATTTTTAATTTTTTTTTTTTGTGTTTTTCTCCTATTTTTTCGACGCATTGTCAGTCAAAATCTGTGCTGTAAAATTGTGAAAAACCGTAGCAGCCAATAAGAATGCGCTACGTCTTTCTTCGAAGAATTTCCCGATTGGTTAAGAAAATGTTTGGCGCTGGCGGAAAAATTGTACGCGGCGAAAATGTGTGCTTTTTTGTTTTTGTTGTTATTTTATGTATGCGCCAGTGTCTTGAAGAGAAAGAATTTTCATTGCTTTTCTTCGCAGCGCTGCGCTGCGCTGCTGTTGGAGTAGCGCTTTTTCGGGCACAAGCAAGCTGTGCATAATTTTTTGTGTGGCTTTCTTCTATTTTTTGCTTTTATATGCTTGAGTAGTTGTAGTTAATGTTGTTGCTGTTGTTTTTGTTGTTGTTGTGGTGTGGCAATAGCTCAAGACGTTAAGAGTTCTTCGAGTTGCTGTTTCTTCGTTCCTTTCTTCCTTTCTTCACACAAAAATGGAAAATGCCAAAACATGTAGAATTAACAAAAGCAATAACACCAACAACATCAACAATTTTATATGAGTAAAAAAGCTAATTTCTTATTCGTGGAAATTCGCGAAGTTCGCGAGCAGCGCTGCGTTACTCTGCCGCCCGCAGGCGTAACTGCTGCAGATACAGCTGCCGCAGCTACTTTTTGCAACCAACTATTTCCGCTTCTTATGCTTTTCGCTTCTTCTTTCGGCACCAAAGTCTTCTTATTTATATATATTTTTTTTTTTTTGAGCTAAAGAAGGAAAAGTTTTAGAGCTCGGATTTTTTGGGGGCGCGTGAGCCAATGAAACGCGCGCGTAGGTAGGCGCAACTCTGCTGCGTTGGTGCGCTTGGTTGACGTGTGCATGGAATGGTGATGAGGAGAGGAGGGGGTCGTGGGGCAGCTGTTCAAAATTCATTTAATTTAAATTAAATAGATATGGTTACATGCGTCGGAACGAAATAGCAAGATCGAGAGCGTGCAAAAGGTAGAGTGAGAGGGAGTCTCAGAGTAAGCGAGTGATAAGAAAAACGCAGCGGGGCGGTTAAGGCAGCCCATATGAGGCTGTCAAAAATAAATTAAATACGAGTTTTAAGCATCGTCGTCATCTGAAGACATGGCTTAGTGAATGCGTCGAGTGAGGGCGCTAGCTGTTGTTGGGGGCGATTGGGGTGGGGCGCATAAACCATCGAGTGTGGAAGTTTTCTTGTTGTGCATGAGTAAAAATAAACAGCTACCGAACATTATATTTTTGATAACGGCAGAAACTTAGTTTCCGCAACGTTGGTTTTGGAGCGGCGAAAGAAAACTTTTGTGAATTTGGCAAGAAAATTCCTTGGAAATGTTTTAATTTATTCAAAATTTACAAACGCACACACAAACACACACACACACAGTCACTCGTCCACCCACATCGTTGTTAAACAAAGTAAGCAAAAGTTTTAGAAAATCAACGAAAAGAGATACGCGCTGCGCTGACACAACATTTAATTAGATTTGAAGAAATTGATGTAATTATTTTCAAAAATATCTTAAAAATTTTAAATTGTACACAAAAGGCTTACATTTTGGTGGGGTTTTGTGTAGTGGAACTCAAATCGATTTTTTATTCAATTTCTTGGAATAACTCGAAGAAATATCGAGAAACTCGTAGAGTTATTGGCTAACTCATGTTATTCTCGAGTGACTCGTACTAAGGCTTTCAATCTCGGACTTTTTTCAGACCTGACAGTCCCGGGATTATAAGGCCTGAAATACCTGAAGGCCTGATTTTTGAGATCCCAGGATTGCCTTCAAATAGAAAAAATGCAACACTTTAATTTGACATTCGCTTAAAAACTTAAAAAAAATTTAAATTTAAAAAAATTAAATAAAATATGTTTAAATGGTAGTCTGCTTCAAAAAGCATATGATTATTTGATTACAATTCCGCCTACTACATTAAAAAAATTTTCAGAAAAATAGCATCTAATCGTTAGAAAATCGGGCTTCATTTAGCGCCATAGCCGATTTTCTAAAAATTCAGTATATATTTTTATTTAAATTGAGACCAGAAGTGGGAAATATTTTAGGAAAAATATCCAATCATTTACAAACTATTTCGCTAAATTGAAGAAACTTAGCGCAATTGTGTTGAAATCTTATTACATTTTAGTAAGTTTTTCTACTGTTTATTTATCATCGGCTATAACTAAGAGAAACATTTTCTCTTAAAATATGAAATTTTCGACCATTTATTAGTCATCTATATATATAAAATGGAATGTGTGTTTGTTTGTTTGTTTGTACCTTATAGGAGACCAAACATCTCGACCGATCTTTCTGAAATTTTCACAGCATTTAACTGGGACACTGGCATGATTAATAGGGTACTTTTTTCGACCACGCCCACTTTTACGCCCACTTTTTTAAAATTATGTAATTGCTCCCATATAGTTTTTAACAGATTTACTTCAAATTGTATACACATTATACTCCAGGCGAGGTAGAAATAAACATTTCTTACACCACGCCCCCTTCCACGCCCCTTTTCATGCCAAATTTAAGTTTTAAACTTTTTGTTCTCTGTACAAATTTGTTCCCTCCAACAGATTATTTTTTATTTGGTAGTATATTGCTCTTAATACTGTTAACGTCGCCATATTACTATGAACCACACCCACTTCACCGCCCCCTTTTTTAATTCAGATACTTACTTATACCACTAACAATGTTTGCTATACAAAATACTTTTTTTGTAACATGTATTTACCTAAAGTTTTATATACTTTTTATCTACAGGTAAGGTAGCCATAGATTTTTTTATTACCAAATCCCCCTTTTTCGCCCCATTTTACTTTAATTATAATTAATCTGCTTTCAATCTATATATATAAAAATGAATGTCTGTCTGTCTGCTTGTTTGTTGGTTTGTGCTTTATAGGAGGCTAAACCCTTGGACCGATCTTCCTGGAACTTTCACAGCATTTTACTATGACTCTGGAAAAAATAATAGGCTATATGAAGTTTTTATTGGACAAAGGGGCGTGGCACTGCCCATATAACCCAAAAATTTAAATCGCCATATTTTGGGCATTTTTTGACCTACGTTGATGCTATTTGGTACATATGGTATTGGCATAGTTAGGAATACGTACCAGGAGAAAAGTGGGTGGGACCACGCCCCTTTTTAGGAAAATTAAAAATCGCAATATAGTCTCAACTACTGGACCGATCGTCATTAAATTTTCACAATAGGATATTCTTACGAAATAATAAATTCTTGACTACATAAAGTTGTGAGTGGACGAAGGGGCGAGGCCTCGCCCATATAACCCAAAATTTAAAATCGTCATATTTTGGGCATTTTTTGACCAACGGCGACAGTATTTGCTATATATGGTATTGGCATGAATAGAAATACGTACCAAAAGAGAAGTGGGCGGAGCACGCCCCTTTGATTGCGCTATATTGGAGGCTGGACCTGAAACCGATCTTAAATTTTCACAGCGTTCAGCTTTGACTCAGGAATACTTATTACATGATAATATTTTTCGACCATGCACACTTCTGCACCTACTTTTTTACTACGTTTATTAACGGCTTTACCACAAATTTAAAATACATATTAATTAAAATAGTGGGGTAGCCCCATTCTCTTTCTTCCACCACTGTCTTCAAAACAGCTGATTTTATAATACGTGTTAATTAAAATAGAGAGTTGGGTAACCCCATTCTCATTCTCCCACAACTGACTGCGAAACAGCTGATTGTGTAATTGCTGCTTTTTGATTGGTCTAAAAATAAAAAGGGGGAGCATGAAGCAAATTACATGCGATTCAGTGCTGAATTCTAATTGGTTTACAACAAAAAAAGAGGCGAAGCATTGCAATAATTAAATTAAATAAATAAAATTTTTGTTAATATATAAATACTTTTAATTTTATTTTATACGAGGGGGGTAGCGAAGCACACCGGGTTCAGCTAGTCGGTTATAATTACGAGAAACATTTTCATGAAAATATTGGAATTTTTTGCAAAAAAATCAATTTTTTAAGATTTTAAACAGCATCCTATCCTGTGAGAATTATGATTTTTTATACTGACGAAAAACTGCAAACATTATAATCATTATTGTTATAAACAATAAATTAAATTGAAAAATTACCATTATTAGGAGAATTGAACCTCGGCCGAGTGGTTGTAAGTGCATTGGCTTATCTATCGCTTATCGACCATAACAGTTGTTAAACAATCGTCGCTTAATTTGTTTTATTAAGAATCGTTCGATGTATAAATAATTTTAATCATTTTTCTAGAAATATAAGAAAAACATTTTTAAAATTAATCACTTGTGGTGTACAAAAAAATAAAAACTTTCATGTAATTCTAGGAAATATCCAAGTAACTAATATTTCTCCAAATTTAAGAAATCATGCTGTATAATGTTGCATGCAGACTTGATATCGATACTGTTTTTCTTCAAATTATGTTTGATTGCATACAATTTTTGGAAGTTTAGCTTTTATCATACCTTAATCTCTTATATTAAAGTAAAAACTTTTCTTCAAAACTAAGAAGCTGTTTTGATAACGTTACAACGAAATCAGGACGTGAGGTCGTTAAATCATGTAAAAATTCTCTACATTAAGGAGAAACTTCTATAGAATATAGAAAACCCGATGCCAATCTTAATTTAAGGGAATCAGATTTTTTTTTGAGTGTAGTGTTGAGTCGGAGAGATGTTTCTCTTCGGCTGGAAATTTTGCGACCAAAATTCGGTCAAGCCTGGGGGCTTACCGAACTCTTACTCGTAGATGCCTTAGTATTTTTAAGAGCTTATTTTCAAAGTTAATCAGCCTAAATAACATTTCAAAGACTTCAGTGATCTCAAAAAATTTATCTTTTTTATGTTAGTGTTATTATGTCAGAAAAATATGAATCTTATTATTTATTCCATGGATATACATAATAAATCTAAATATTTATTTTCGTCCTTTATATATAAAAAGAAATAAAACATATTAACTTTTAAAAAAAAATATCCCAACTTTCATACCTTGAACACGAGTTTTTTCTTTTTGGTAGAAAAAATTACTTTTCATCTCTTATACCGGTACTAGTCCCGGGTTCCCGGGAAACTCCAAACTCCAGCAATTGCTTTTGAGTTCCGAAATTGGAAGAACTAACTCGTACATTTTCTAATTTTTTCACTCACTGCTTGCTTTGTTTTTGAAGCGTAGCTCGTTTTTTCAATTTTCTTAGATGACCATAAATAAAAACGACAGATTTTCTTTACATTTTTGAAAATATTCATAACCTTAAAGTTTTTTCCTAAATGACCTCTATGTTTATTATGTTGACTTTATATGATTTAAATACAAATTCTAAATGTTTGATAGTTTAAATCATACTTGATTTTAAATACAAATTCTAGTTGTTTGACAGTTTTAAAATCGTTTATCGAGCTTAAGGTCAAAGTTAGAAACAATTAATTGTTCTAACGAATTTTTCTAAAGAAACAACAACAACAACAAAGTTTTTACAATATGAAAGGAAAAAAACCACTAGCAAATTGATTTTATTGTACAATTTCTGCGTGCTAAACGCGTCATCAGAAATCTTTGTGATTGCCCGTGCAAGCGCGTAGACGCACTGCACCATCGGGGCGATGAGATTTTGAAGCTTCAATTTCTCATTTTTTCCCTTAATTTCATAATGCCACATTTGTTGTTGTATTTCTGTTTTACTTTAGTTTCTATGCCTATATTATATGTAGTCCAACAGCCTGCTGGAATTCTGCACTAACAAAGCATGTTTACTGAAGTTGTTTTTAGAATTTTTGCTGATTTTGTTTTTCAGCTGTTTCCGTTTGGTCGAGCTCTACCATTTGATTAAAGTTTTTTCCTAAATGACCTCTATGTTTATTATGTTGACTTTATATGATTTAAATACAAATTCTAAATGTTTGATAGTTTAAATCATACTTGATTTTAAATACAAATTCTAGTTGTTTGACAGTTTTAAAATCGTTTATCGAGCTTAAGGTCAAAGTTAGAAACAATTAATTGTTCTAACGAATTTTTCTAAAGAAACAACAACAACAACAAAGTTTTTACAATATGAAAGGAAAAAAAAAAAAAAAAGAAATTGAAGCTTCAAAATCTCATCGCCCCGATGGTGCAGTGCGTCTACGCGCTTGCACGGGCAATCACAAAGATTTCTGATGACGCGTTTAGCACGCAGAAATTGTACAATAAAATCAATTTGCTAGTGGTTTTTTTTCCTTTCATATTGTAAAAACTTTGTTGTTGTTGTTGTTTCTTTAGAAAAATTCGTTAGAACAATTAATTGTTTCTAACTTTGACCTTAAGCTCGATAAACGATTTTAAAACTGTCAAACAACTAGAATTTGTATTTAAAATCAAGTATGATTTAAACTATCAAACATTTAGAATTTGTATTTAAATCATATAAAGTCAACATAATAAACATAGAGGTCATTTAGGAAAAAACTTTAATCAAATGGTAGAGCTCGACCAAACGGAAACAGCTGAAAAACAAAATCAGCAAAAATTCTAAAAACAACTTCAGTAAACATGCTTTGTTAGTGCAGAATTCCAGCAGGCTGTTGGACTACATATAATATAGGCATAGAAACTAAAGTAAAACAGAAATACAACAACAAATGTGGCATTATGAAATTAAGGGAAAAAATGAGAAATTGAAGCTTCAAAATCTCATCGCCCCGATGGTGCAGTGCGTCTACGCGCTTGCACGGGCAATCACAAAGATTTCTGATGACGCGTTTAGCACGCAGAAATTGTACAATAAAATCAATTTGCTAGTGGTTTTTTTCCTTTCATATTGTAAAAACTTTGTTGTTGTTGTTGTTTCTTTAGAAAAATTCGTTAGAACAATTAATTGTTTCTAACTTTGACCTTAAGCTCGATAAACGATTTTAAAACTGTCAAACAACTAGAATTTGTATTTAAAATCAAGTATGATTTAAACTATCAAACATTTAGAATTTGTATTTAAATCATATAAAGTCAACATAATAAACATAGAGGTCATTTAGGAAAAAACTTTAATCAAATGGTAGAGCTCGACCAAACGGAAACAGCTGAAAAACAAAATCAGCAAAAATTCTAAAAACAACTTCAGTAAACATGCTTTGTTAGTGCAGAATTCCAGCAGGCTGTTGGACTACATATAATATAGGCATAGAAACTAAAGTAAAACAGAAATACAACAACAAATGTGGCATTATGAAATTAAGGGAAAAAATGAGAAATTGAAGCTTCAAAATCTCATCGCCCCGATGGTGCAGTGCGTCTACGCGCTTGCACGGGCAATCACAAAGATTTCTGATGACGCGTTTAGCACGCAGAAATTGTACAATAAAATCAATTTGCTAGTGGTTTTTTTTCCTTTCATATTGTAAAAACTTTGTTGTTGTTGTTGTTTCTTTAGAAAAATTCGTTAGAACAATTAATTGTTTCTAACTTTGACCTTAAGCTCGATAAACGATTTTAAAACTGTCAAACAACTAGAATTTGTATTTAAAATCAAGTATGATTTAAACTATCAAACATTTAGAATTTGTATTTAAATCATATAAAGTCAACAATATTCATAACCCTACCAAGGATCGAACTAGCCGCATCTCGATCAGAAGCTGTATACACTAACCGCTAAGCCACATATGTATACTAGATATACATACATAGTTGTATATCTCCTGATACGTTTTTGTTCCCTTGTCCATTTACTTCAACTAGAGTGCGCCAGTGGTCGAAATTCTACTCGGTTAGAAATTTTGGAATAATTTTGAATACTTTTGGACATATATGACCACATCAAAATTGTATTAAAATTAAATACTGGCCAAATAGTGAAATTAATTTTTAATAAAAATAAGTATTGAAATGTAATGCTCAGAGTGAAAATTCGTGAAACTAGCCACCTAAAACAAAAAGTCGTAATTTTTATAAAGTGTGGTGAAATTTTAAGGGCCGATCTTGATTTTGAATAAAACACAAATTATTTAAGAAATTACTGTAATTTTTTTTATTATGATAATATTGGTATGGTTCAATTATTTATGGAACAAAATATCGGCCAAATGGCCCACCTCCATCCGATGGTCCAAATTTTCGATGACGCTGAGGCATAATTGAGGTTCTATGCAGTTAATGTGCCGAATTATCTCATCCTTTAGCTCTTGAATTGTTGCTGGATTATCGAAGTACACCTTTTTTTTGCAAATAACCCCCAAAAAAATAAGTCCAACGGTGTCAAATCACATGATCTTGGCGACCAATTGACATCGCCACCACGTGCGATAACACGGCCATTGAATTTGTCGCACAAAAGAGCTATTGTTTCGTTAGCTGTGTGGTTAGTGGCACCGTCCTGTTGAAACCACATATCATCCACATCCATATCTTCTAATTCGGTCCATAAAAAGTTCGTTATCATCTCACGATAGCGAACACCATTCACAGTAACTGCCTGACCGGCCTCATTTTGGAACAAATACGGCCCGATGATGCCACCATGATGCGGTGCATTGGTTTTTCGACAATCACTCTTGGATTATCATTGCCACAATACGGCAATTCTGCTTATTGACGAATCCACTGAGGTGAAAATGTGCCTCATCACTGAAGATGATTTTCTTCGAAAATTGATCATCCACTGTTGCCATTTCTTGCCATCATTCTGACCATTGACGACGCTTGAAATGGTCAAGAGGCTTTAGTTCTTGAGTCAATTGCACCTTGTAAGCGTGTAAATGCAAGTCTTTATGCATAATGTTCATCAACGACGAGCGTGAGAGGCGCAATTGTTGGGCACGACGACGAGTTGAGGTGGACGGCTCTTCAGCCACACTTTCGCGAACAGCAGCAATATTTTCTGCAGTACGAGCATGCACTGGTGTTTTCATTTCTCCTACAGACCCGGTTTGCTCAAATTTTTGCACGGTTTTTCCGATTGTACGCACATTTGGACGAGTAAATTGACCGAAAAAAATCACGAATTGCACGATATGCATTTTGATTTGAACGTCCATTTTCATATTAAGCCTGATTTCAATAAAATGAAAAAAATACTTGACGTTTAGGTGTGGTTCACATTCAACATTGGCCCTTAAAATTTAACTACCATTTATATATATATATATAAAAACTAAACTACCGCGACTGAAATATAAAATGTTAGTGAAAATTTTTTTAAACCTTCATAACAGAAAAACAATTTTTAAATATATATTGTGAGAGTACTGAGAGCTGATCTCAATTTGAGTTTTGAAAATATGGCAACAAACATAATGAATGGCAACAAAAGTAGAAAAATGGTGACAAAAGTTGAAAAATTTTAACAAAAGTAGGAATTTTATAAGTATAATAAATACTCGAATAATACAAAGCTTAATTCAATTTTTTTTTCAGTTTTCTATTTTTACGGACCTGAATTACACTTTATATGATTTTTAAGTTCAATTAAATAAATAAAACTATAAAAAATTTTTACTTCTTTGAAGGGAAAAATCTGTATCGTAACGTATGTATCATAACGTATTATGTTATGGCTTAGTACTACTAGAATGCTATCCAAAAATTAAAACATCACAAAAAAAGTTTAAATATTTCTTTGCGTTTTTTAATTTTTAACAACAAAAAAAGGCGTACGAACGTTACGTGCGTGACTATGGAAATGCCAATTTATATAAATTATGTATATATAATTTTAGAGAAAAATTTTTTAAAAAAAGTAATCATTTTTGTAATTTAACATGCACTAAAATACTTGGCCCAAAAATCAATAAATTTTAACAAACCGTTACTTAGCAAAATTAATTTTACTAAAACAGTGGCCTAAAACTAAATTCTTTGTAACTCATTGAAAAACAAACTTTAAAAAAATAAATTGCAATTGTTTTTTATAGACACTGCACAATATCCAAAATAGAAATAAAAATTACGACTTCCTGTTTTAGATGGCTAGTTTTACGAATTTTCATTCTCATTTTTGTATTAATTTTTAATACGAATTTTGTTTTAAAAATATTGTATAATTAAAGTTTTTTTCCTAAATGACCTTGTTATTTATTATGTTGATTTTATATGATTTAAATACAAATTATAAATGTTTGATACTTTAAATCATACTTGATTTTGAATACAAATTCTAGTTGTTTGATAATTTAAAATCGTTTATTGAGCTTAAGGTCAAAGTTAGAACAATTAATTGTTCTAACGAATCTTTCCAAAGAAACAACAACAACAAAGTTTTTTCAATATGAAATGAAAAAAATCACTAGCTGATTTTATTGCAATTTCGGAAAGCTTCATCAGAAATCTTTGTGATACCCGTGCAAGCGCGCACTAATGCACTGCACCACAGAGGCGATGAGATTTGAAGTGTCAATTTCTCAGTTTTTCCCAAATTTCATATATGGAAGTCTTCCACATACAACAACAAATGTGAATATATGAAATTTGAGAAAAACTGAGGAATTGACACTTCAAATCTCATCGCCTCTGTGGTGCAGTGCGTTAGTGCGCGCTTGCACGGCTATCACAAAGATTTCTGATGAAGCTTTCCGAAATTGCAATAAAATCAGCTAGTGATTTTTTCCATTTCATATTGAAAAAACTTTGTTGTTGTTGTTTCTTTGGAAAGATTCGTTAGAACAATTAATTGTTCTAACTTTGACCTTAAGCTCAATAAACGATTTTAAACTATCAAGCAACTAGAATTTGTATATAAAATCAAGTATGATTTAAACTATCAAACATATAGAATTTGTATTTAAATCATATAAAATCAACATAATTTTGTATAATAGTAAATATAGTGTCAAATTGATTCCAAAGGGTATAAAATCATTGTAATACATAAAATGTATTAAAACTTAATAAAAATTGTATAGAAATATAAAACAGCATGTCTTTAAAGTTAAATTTAATATCCCAATAGTATCGAATTGATTCCAAGGGTATAAAATATTCTTGTAATATTTGGACTATATTAAAATGTAAAACAAAATAAATTTAAAAATTTTGCAATCAATTAAGGAGTATTAAATTCTCTTTTAATACTTTTTGAATTCAAAATCTTTGTAATACTTTGCTTGCTTTTTTAAAAATTTAATCCAAGATTTCTAGCTGTATAGCTTTTTTCTGTTGATTCGATACAAAACTATTATCAAAAACTAGTGCTCTTCATAAAAATTTGGGATTACTTCCCACATCAAGAATCCCCGCACATCAAAATATCCCAAAATTATTTTTAGATAAAAGCAGGGTTCAGAATATTCACACACCTTCACTCACAAACATTTGCTTGAAGCACACAACACACAATTTTATTTTCATTTCATTTTTGTGTGTAACGTAGTTATCGTGTTGTTGATCATCCAACATGAATTCTTCGTTTTAATATTTGCTTGTGCGTCACAAACTCAAACAATGATCGATCTCAACAATTCTCTGTGTTTCAGTTTTACACTTATGTTTGCGTCAAAATGTTCATGTTGGAGAATTCAGGCCTTTGTCAAACCCAAAACAAAGACAATTTTTCCAACATGAATAAGTGGTGTTTGCAAAATTGTCTTTGTTTGTGTCGGTCATTAAGATCGATCACTACCGTCGTGTGGCGTAAAAAACAAATGCTGTTCTGGTTGCTGTACAGCGTATTGTACTGGTTTTTGGCCAAGTGTAGCAAATTTCGGCGTCAATTAGAAAATATTTTAAAATATTAAAATAATAATCTAATAATATGGGTTTTTCAAGAGTTTTAAACGTCATTTATCAGTGTTAAGGGGTCGCTGATTCCGAATCTAAAGTCCGAATTTTAAAATTCAAGATGGTGGATAGGGTTGCCACCTTAATTTTTTGTAGTTTTATGAATTCGGGGCTGGCAAAAAAAAAATGGTACACCAAAAATGGGTCGCTGAATCCGAATCCGTCGTCAGAATTTAAAAATTATAAAATTTTGAAATAATAGGGTTGCCACCTAATAATATATCTTTTCAAGAGTTTTAAACGTCATTTATTAGTGTTAAGGGGTCGCTGATTTCGAATCTAAAGTCAGAATATTAAAATTCAAGATGGTGGATAGGGTTGCCACCTTAATTTTTTGTAGTTTTATGAATTCGGGGCTGGCAAAAAAAAATGGTACACCAAAAATGGGTCGCTCAATCCGAATCCGTTGTCAGAATTTTCAAATTATAAAATTTTCGAAATTCGATATCAGCGACCCCTTAACACTGATAAATGACGATTAAAACTCTTAAAAAGACATAATATTAGATGGCAACCCTATTATTTTAAAATTTAAAATTAGAAAATTCTGACAACGGATTCGGATTCAGCGACCCATTTTTGGTATACCATTTTTTTTTGCCAGCCCCGAATTCATAAAACTACAAAAAATAAAGGTGGCAACCCTATCCACCATCCTGAATTTTAAAATTCTGACTTTAGATTCGAAATCAGCGACCCCTTAACACTGATAAATGACGTTTAAAACTCTTGAAAAGACATATTATTAGGTTATTATTTTAATATTTTAAAATATTTTCTAATTGACGCCGAAATTTGCTACACTTGGTCAAAAACCAGTACAATACGCTGCACAGCAACCAGAACAGCATTTGTTTTTTACGCCACACGACAGTAGTGATCGATCTTAATGACCGACACAAACAAAGACAATTTAATAAAACCTTAGTTTTTTTACAGCCAGCACTATAAACACTATTGTATAATAAACTTAGATTATCTAACACCACAAAATACAGAAAAGATGTGTACTAGTGCTTACCAGTATTTTTAAATTTATGTAAATGCAAACCTTTAAATATCTCGCAATAACAAAAAATGGCCTCGCCCTTTTTTCAAAATAAACGGCACAGGGGTGTGCCACTGGCATGGGTGGATCGGCCCTTCAAAGTTAGTGGGGGTCGGTCATACATTAGGACTCGATTGGGATACTCTAAATGGGTCAAGGAGGGATTTTTCAAAATTTGACCCTACGGGACAAAAGTCAAAAGTTGGGGCATTAGAATTCGTTTTAGAGGTATAGTTCCTCGGGCGAAGTTTCTTATTTATATATATATATATATATATATATATATATTATATATATTAGGCCGGATCGATTTGTGGGGAGGCATCAAATCGCCCATTGCTCAGTGAAAATCGTATTCTAGGGATCAAAATAAGAAACTTTTCCCGAGGAACTATACCTCCAAAAGGAATTCTAATGCCCCAACTTTTGACTTTTGTCCCGTAGGGTCAAATTTCGAAAAATCCCTCCTTGACCCATTTAGAGTGCTCCAATCGAGTCCAAATGTATGACCGACCCCCACTAACTTTGAAGGGCCGATCCAGCCATGCCAGTGGCACACCCTCTGGCTGATTTTTTCATGTAAAGTGCCAAAAATTGTGATTTTTTAAATGTTTGTATGGGGAACCCCCCGGGGGTTCTAGGGGGTGTGCCACTGGCATGGGTGGATCGGCCCTCCAAGTTATCGGCCCTCGCCACTCGATTGGAGCACTCTAAATGGGTCAAAGCGGATTTTTCAAAATTTGACCCTACGGGACAAAAGTCAAAAATTTGGTTTTTTGCAAAAATTCTTCCAGTTTTGCGCAAAAGTTGCTTTACTGTTTTTGTCATCAAAACCAAAAAGGTACCCTCTTAATTTTTTTGGCGAAATTTATTTTTTCAAAAATTTTGTTATATACTTTAAAAAAAATCAAGTCTCAAAAATAAAATAAAAATAATTAAAAAATAAATTTAAAAAATTACCCATATCTCTTTAAAATCAGAAGTTATGGCTTATACTATCGTTTTATGCCCTCGGAATTCAGTATTCGACCTTAGTTTACACATGCAGTTTCACTAATAACATTTTATAAGCTTTGGAGAGGGCGTGGCACCAACGCGCCGGTTTTCAGCTAGTTTAAAATCAACTCTACATTTGAAATTTGCAAAAATAGAAAGAAAACCACACCTTTCCCGCAAACAAAGTGACCTCATTATAATAATATAACTTTCATAACTTCGAATATACTAAAATATTGCTGTGGGTGTAGTTTAATTTCGACCCAGTAGAAGATAATACATTACTTATTTCTTATGTACATACTACAGGGTTGTCCATATTCGAATCTCTTGTGGATTTTCAGTGGCATAAATACGGCAATTTTGTTTGTTTACCGTTCCGTTCAACTGAAAATGAGCTTCATCGCTCATTGAGTTCAGTTTTCACTATTGACTTGTTTTGTTGAATGTAAATTTCAACAATTTTAGAGCGTTCGCGTGGCGTGTACTGTTCCATTGTAAATATTTGCTTGGAATGACGCTTCAAACGCGGTATGTCATCAGTCGATTTGGCATCACTGCGGAAAGTTACAGTGTTGCCAGATGGGCGCTTCGAATATGGACAACCCTGTATATACATGGGCATTTCCACAGAAATGTCTACCGTGATCAAAAAATTAAAACTTATTATTTGATGATATTATTTAAGAGGAACATTTAAATTTTATTAATTTAAGCAATTTATACATACACTTATTTACCATGATGATTAAATCGTCTGCACTGTTTCACAAAAGTAGTTGTTCTTTTTCGTTAATTATTAGTAAATGCTTCGTAAATCTTTTTGTTTTAGTAAAAATGGAAGTCATTGGCTAAAGATAATGACGCAAGAAAAGGTCAATATATAAAAGTTCTTTTTTCATTACTTAATTAAATAATTACTTAACTACATAATTACTTAATTACCTAATTGAACTGCAATGGAAATTTAAGTAACGTAACGCCAAATCAAAAAGCCTAATAAAAAAACCAGAGAAGACTTTTAAATTTGATCACTTGGGAAATAAACTTATGTTATTTTAAATCTTTCTAAAAAAAGTTATATACAAAAAGTCTTGCCCAATTCAGAGAGTTTTGCAAATTTTGTAATACAAGTCAAAAACCACTTCCGTTTTTTTTTTGTAACGTAACGCCAGCACATATTTTTGCTATATGGGCATTTCCAGCGTGTCGGACGTTTCATTCGGACGCTTCTTTTAAACATTTTTAATACATTCCAGAGATGTATTTGGGAAAGGTGCATATTATCAAAATGCTATCTATTGATACAATTAGAAAAATATTTTAAAATTTTTATTCAACTTAAATTTGGAACAAAATTTTTATTTTAAATATGCGTTCGGACGTTTCGCGAAACAAAAGTCATTTTCGGACAAAGTTCATACTATGCCTAGATCTGCGAATTTATTAGCCATACAAAAATGTCGGAAGACAATATTTTTTATTAATTTAACAAGCTTTCAGAAAAGTCATACAGTAAATAATTCTATTTGTTCGGATGTTTCAAATTTTTCCGTAGTTTCAATTTTTTGTAGTTCAATAAGGTAATTAAGTAATTAAGTAGTTAAGTAATTATGTAATTTAGTAATTAAAATACAAATTTAATATATTTTTCTTACCTTGCCTTAACCATTTTTTCATTATCTTTAGCCAATGCCTGACATTTTTACTAAAACAAAAAAAATTTACGAAACATTTACTAAACATTTACGAAAAAGAAAAACTACATTTGTGAAACTGTGGAAACGATTTTATCATCATGGTAAACGATTTTATGCATAAATTGCTTAGATACATTAAATTAAAATGTTTTTCTTAGATAATATCATAAAATAATAAGTATTTAATAAGTTTTAATTTTTTGGTCACTGTAGACTTTTCTGTGGAAATGCCCATATCCTTAAATCGTTAAATCTATCGTTAAAATATCGTTAAATCCTTAGGGTCGGTTGTTGTCATTGTTTTTACTTAATATAGTGCTACTTAATTACTACGAAAATATTAAACTTGTTTACAAATTAG
The DNA here is from genome assembly GCA_963920525.1 of Dichetophora obliterata. Classification (NCBI taxonomy): domain Eukaryota; kingdom Metazoa; phylum Arthropoda; class Insecta; order Diptera; family Sciomyzidae; genus Dichetophora; species Dichetophora obliterata. The sequence goes on along the minus strand of OY986440.1, from coordinate 21,572,964 downwards.
ACTTTTTCATTCTATTTTTTTTTAATGATCTTCGTACAAATCGTACTTAACACCAGTTTGAAAATGCCCATACATTGGTTTTGACCAATATGTTGTGCCTATTATTTGTAGGCACTGCTTGAATCCCTTAATTTTTGCGATGCAATGATATATCCATCAAGAAGCCGATTCCTGGAGATTGGTGCAACGTTGCCGGTTTCAGTTGCTTCAAGCGAACGCTCGTTTTCGTCGCTTCGAAGACTCAAAACAGACATGAGAAGTAAGACTCGAAAAGAAAGGCTCAATGCGTTAGCTCTTTTTAATGTTCTCAGGCATGTGAAAGTGACCACAGAAGAAATTTTAAATAAACTAGCCCCAAATAATAGAAGACTATGCATTATGATATAAAGATTATTTTATATTTTATATATAAAATATATAAGGAGACTCACGTATATTTGTCAGCTCAGAGCTTGAGAATGGCAGGCGCTATTTCAATAATTATATTTCTATTGTAATAAATATAAATTTTTATTTCTGGGTTCACGTCTGCCTTCCAATATTCGCCTGGAATTTTCAGTTTTATTTGAGATATTAGTTTCACTCCTCCTTACGTGTGGTTTTTTTTTAGAGGAAAGAAACCTTTGATGAAAGGTTGGGTATTTTGTCGAGCTTTTGCCAAGGAATAAAGCAACAAGAAATTAGCGAAATATTATTTTAACTTCAGAAAAAAATTATTTTGAAATTTTTAACGACTTTTCGCACATTTGGGCAGGGGCTTCAAAATCTTATTTGGAGCTTCTGGACCGAATTCAACGTCGTGCGATATATTTGATAGGGGATGAAAGTATTTCATCCTCTCTCAACTCTCTTGGGCATCGACGTAATGTAGGTTGCCTAAGCCTTCTGTATAGGTATTACCATGGGAAGTGTTCAAGGGAGATACATGGCCTGACGCCACCAGCTCGTGTGTTTCCCAGGTCCACTCGGGCAGCTGTCCAAGCCCACCCCTTTACCATTGCATCGATGCCTAATAGAACCTCGCATTACCGCGATAATTCGTTCTTTAGTCGCGCGGTTAAGTTGTGGAATAGTCTCCCTGCGAGCGTGTTTCCCGGCAGTTTTGAGCTGTGCAAATTCAAAACAAATCTTCACCGACACTACTCCATCTATCCACCCTCCAACTAACTATCACCCATCTTCCGAATCAACACAATGCTTACGCATTTATAGGGGGCATCCCCTGAGCGTTGGTTTAGTCTAAAAAAAAAAAAAAAAAAACTTCCTACACTTCGAGTCTGCGAGCACGAATCCGAAGTCTTGTATTCATTTCAAATCAAATCAAATACTACTTCGTTTTGGTGTTTAGTGGGTGCTTCTCGTTCTGTGATCATAAGTTGTGCGTGTGCTCAAACGTAATAACTCAATTAAGATGGTGTTAGTGAACAGAAATTCATTAAACGATCTTAATCCTGAAAAATCTTTAAGGCTTGAGGTTTCAATCTCTCAACTATACCGGATTTCACCCGTATCCCAGAGTCTTAAGAAGCATTGGTATTGATTAAAAAAAACACAAATATAGATATTCTGTTATGACAAAGATGTTAGTTACTGCCATGCATAATATTTCAAGTTCTAAAAACAATTTATTTAATGGATTTTTTTTTTTGTTTTTGAGCCTTTTTGCACAATCTTAACAGGTCACCCACCCAACCATACCGCCAGCAGGCATTTCCATCATGCGCTGCAATGCTCGGAAGTATCATGGCGTCTTTTTAAAGCAATCAGTCGACGTTCACCCATCACCATAAAATATCAACTAGCTTTGATCGTAATCACTTTAATGGCGTTCTCAGTCCTGCGCCCACCATCCAACCAACCATTTTTGAAATAACTACCAATACCAGTCAGTCGACTGACCTCCCACCCACCCTTTCGAGCGTCTATTTAACTGAATTTGTACGCTGCAGACCTTCAAGACTTACAAGCTACCAGCTTCAAGACCAAGTTTCCCCCCCTACCAAAATCTTTTTGCTTTCTTTGCAGGCTTCTTTCCCTGTTGTTTGTTGTTGAATATTTTTAATGGTTGCCGCGACAAGCTGCCAAGCAACCCTTGCGCTGTGACTGCCAAGATGATGGATGCTTTCGTTGATGCTGGTGGCGCCAAGTTTGTGGGTGGTAGGTAGGGCGCCAAGCAGAATGTATTTGCTTATGGGCCTCGGCGAGGGTAGTTTTTGCCGAGTGAAACTTAATTTCTTTAACGTTCAGCGTACCTACAATAAAACCACACCAACAACAACAACAACGGAAACTGTTTCAAATGTGTATAAATTTTAATATGTTTGAAATAACCTAAAAATATTGATTAAACATACGTAGCAAAGTATGTAAAGGCGGGGGGTAGGTGTGAGTAGAAAATGATGAGCATAAAATATTTCTAAGCATTTAAAGAAAAAACAGAAAAAAATTGAAAACAGGATGGGGAAATAGCTTTTGTAATATTATTGAACGAACGGACAGAAAGAAAGAAGGTACAACCTTTGTTCTTTCAAAATTAATGTGACTTTGAAAAGGTTGTCTTTGACTGTTTTTAAGTACGTTCTACTTTTTGTTTACTACCATTGTTCTTTGAGTATTTACGCAAACAAAAGGGACATAAAATTAATAAAAGAGTGGGGGCATAACTTCTTAAACCATGAGTTTTAATTTTTTTGGCTGTATAATAGGCCGAAAGGTATTCGAAAGATATTCTAACATACATGGTAACTACTAATTTTTGTTTCATCTTCCTTCACCAGTTTGTCCTTAAAAATTGGAAATTTGTTAAAAACTTATTGTATGAAAAATCTCAAAAGCTGGCTCGGTTAGTGCAAATATGAAATGAAGCAACACAAAATATCGTTCTTTTCTGATAAAATCTTACTGTTCTAAAATGTCTAAAATATTGCAATGATTATTAGCTGAAGTGGCAGATACTTAGCCGAATATTTGTTATATGAAATTTTTTGCCATCTACCGTCATCTTCCTGTTTCTAAATGTTCTGTAAAGTTACATAAAGGCACTTCACGATCTTGTTGCATCATTGCAAATGCAAAATAAACAGCTTTTACAAAAACAGAAAGCATTGAAAAGCTTTTGCAACATATGCTTTTTGTTTTTGTAAAAGCTGTTTATTTTGCATTTGCAACGATGCAACAAGATCGTGAACTGCCCTATAATATTTCAAAATCATAAATATCTTTTCAAATATGAGCCAAATCAGCTGATATTATAGGATATTCTTAATATCTTAACTTCTTAAATTTTTGTACCGCAGTCAGTATGAAGTTGATCAATAGTTATTAGGTAGAAAAGCATCTATTTAAAATTTGGTCTCGATATAACCACATCTTCCTATTCCAAAATGTTCTTTAGTTTCATGGTGCTTAAGAAGATTTTTTTCAATATTGTATTCGATTGCAATAGATTAATGATTGCTGATTCCGACTATGGCAACCAATTTTTCTTTCATCTTTGATGTTGAGATACAGTGGCTCCCAATGAAAGTCGGGCAGGCATTTATAAGCACTTTCTCTTTGTTTTCAGAAATGAAATTGTCAGAAGAAACTTGAAGTAAATATTTTTTCAAAACGTTGTTTTTTGGTGAACAAAATTAAACAAAAACAAAAAATAAATAAAAAGTAAAAAAAATGTTTAAAAAAGAAGCTTTTATTTAAAAAATACGTGAACTAAAAAGAAAAAAATTAATTTTAGTGACTTTTGTCATATATGAATATAGTAGGTTTATTCTAGGTGCAGAAGAGCCCCTCTCTTGGTTACATCATCATAATGTAAGCGTACGTAAATTGGTAAGTTCTAAGGACTTATATAAATTTAGAATTTCTCAAATACGTTTATATTTATACATACATACTAGGGAAGTCAATTCGGGATCCCGTGATCTCGGATGATTTAAGCCTCTTTAAATCCCAGGATTGTCTTTCAGGATCCCGGGGTTTTTAAATTCTATTAAAAATTCTATTAAAAATATTCATGTAAATGCAAACATTTATTTTAAGTTGATTTGAATATAGAATTAGAAAAAACTTTTATTGAGGCTAAAAATTATTGTTAGGACGATGAGTGTGAATCACTGGAGCAAAGACTTTGCAAAGTTTTAGAAGAATTGCTACATCAGGAAGTAAGCTATGTATTTCAAAATTGTCAGATATTCTGACTTAGGAAATAATTTTGTTTTGTGGTGAAGGCAATCGTGATCGAAACTTACAAATTGTTTGCGATTATCGTACAACTATTTCTACAACTAGCATAGAATCAAAACGGTGCTTCTCATCAGCTTGTTATGTTTGTAATAATATCTTAACAAAACTCTGCAATAAAAAATTAGACACGTTAATCAGCTTAATGATTACTTAAAAAATAATTAAAACAAAAAATTTAGTTTTGAAAAGTCTTTTCCAAAATTAATATGCCTTAAACACAAAAAATCATGAAGATGGTGTACAAAAAAAAAAGTTTAACATTTATATAGTAATACCTTAAACTGTTCTGAATTTTTTTTTTTATTTTTAGGCTAAACTAAGAACAAAATAATTTTTTGAGGTAATATTCTTATCATTAAAAGATGAAAAAACATACGTTTGATTTTAACCTTATCATTAAAGCCAAAAAGAGAAAAAAAAACATAAATCTGATTTTTTCCCGGTTCAATTTTACTTATAAAATAGGCCGAAAATTTGTTTTTGCTTTTCTTTGGCACAAAAATACAACTGACTTTTATGTCAAATATCTCTCTAAATTTATTTTTATCATGCTAGTCATTAATATAATTTAAGTTTTGTGTGTTTATTTATAATAAGGGTATTCACAATTGTGTGGTATAGTTGCATTGTGTTTTTTTTTTTGCCATAGTAGAAAATCACAATTATGAGCAGCCTTTAAAATAGAATTTGTGGTTGGGAACCTCCTACTATAGCTTTTTGTTACTATGCACATAAATTAACTATCCAATTTGATATATTTTATTATTATATGGCATAAAAAAGTATAACTTGCATTTTGAGCTTCTTCCATTTTTTGCAATTAGAAAATAACTGTCAACCGATCAGTTGCTTATGGAACCTTAAAAACGAAGTTCATTAAACATATCATTGAGCTACTTAAAATGACCACACTTTTGGTTTTTAGAGATTTCATGCAAAACCACAAATAATATAAAAACCGCTCGGTAAAGTGTGGCATCAATACCACGGGATTTTTTAACTACACTGAAAACAATGCAATTATGAATACCCTTAATGTGTTTTGTTTTTGTTACTTTATAAATGAATTCATTTACATTTTTTAGTTCCAAGTAATACATAACAACAAAATATTTTAAAAACGTTTTAAATTATTTACTTCTTAAAATTTTCAATAACGAACTAATCCCGGGCTCCCAGGATTGAGATTTTCAATCCCGATAATCCCGGGATCGAGAAAAGCTTCCGGGATTGGACTCTCTAATACATACATAAATACATACATACATACAAACGAAGCAAGTTAAATAAAAGCTTATAAAAAATTAGAACATAACGGTGAAACAAAATTAAATCAAAACAAATCGAGCTCACACAGAAAGTCGGTCAGATAATGAATTTAATGCTAAAACTAAGAACTTATTATTTTGTTGCCAATCCATTTTGTTTTATGACTGCCTGCAGCAGCCTTTTTGGCATGAATGCAATCAAATTTCTACAAATATCAGCTCCGTTCTTTTTCCGCTCTTTACTTAGAATACTATTTAATTAATCTTTAGCTGACCATCTCCGATACTGCATTCTGGATCCAAGCTCATATCATAAATGTTCTATAACATTTAAACCTGGGCTTTATGAGGTTGTTTTTATGACATTTGGGCAGGGGTGTAACTAGCTGGGGTAAGGGGGTAGTTTACCCCCTTACTTTTTTAGAGTCGGCCTAGTTGTTATTTTTTACTAAAATTTGTTTAAAATAGTGATTTGTATTAACAATGAACGCATCAAAGTCAGTCGTTCCTTTTATTGCCATTTTCATAAGTAAAACCAACTTTAAACGGCTATTTCATTTTAATTCATACCCAAAACTATCTTCAGTCGGCCAATTCACTTTTAATCGTACCTTAAACAAACTTCACTCGGCTAACTGACTTTCAGTCGTACCTTAAAAGAACTTCAGTCGGCCAAATTATTTTAAGTCGTATCAGCGTTGAATTGTTGTAAACGAATCCAGTGTTCCTTTGTGACAAAATGCAGAAAAAGTTCAGAAAAGTAGTATAAATTTTGTTAAAAAAGTACGGAAATAGTAATGCATAGTAATGTCAAAGAGAGCAGCGGACCAAATAGAAAAATGGACAATTTTTAGACCAATTGTGCAACCGTGTCCTTGACCAAAAATAAAAACCGAAAATGATATTTTCGTTTGACAAAAAAAATATTAATGATTTTTATTGAAGATTTAAAAAATAAAATCAGCTTACAATTTTTATATCTGAGCAAAAACTTTAAAATCATAAAATAATGATTAATGCTTAAGTTTTTGGATATAGCTTAATGATAACAGTCCCTGATACAAATACGTTTTCAAAAAGTTGAAAAAATAAGTGGAATAAAACAAGCCCAAACGAACAAAGGTTTACTCAGTCGCCACACATATTCCCGTTTTTAAAACCTAATTAATACATTTTTGTTGCCCTTTCTGAGATTGAAATTTTTATCCAGAAATACCCATTATTTGTAATAAAAAATTTAATGATCGAAATCGGCCAACATATTAAAAGAAATTTTCTTAGCTCAAGAACTCTGATGTAAAATCTTTAATTTCATAGACTTAACATATTAATTTAAATACAATTATTATAAATCAATAAATAATTAATTTAAAGGATATAGTCAAACTATTGAAAAAAGGTCCGTTCTACACGCAGAGAAAAGACATGGTTGAGACATGATTACTGCAATAATAATTTTTTTGCTAAAATTATTGCATTATTTCTGCAAACACAAATGTTTGCTTTAATAAAGTCATTATTTACCAATGGTGGCACCAAAAAATAACATTATAGTTGAAATCATAACATAGTTGAAATCGTCAACATACTATGATTGCCTCAACTATTAGTTGCAACAAAAATGTTGTAGTTCTGTCAAACATGATAAATGTGAATATTATTATTAATAGAGACAAACATATTAGAATTTTGAATGTTTGTCTGAACTATTCTTTGCTTGTTGGCAAACGAAGCAGAACATAACCAAAAATCGTAAGAATTTATTTTGTCTGAACAGTTTGCAGGAAAAACTTTCACTTCATTCAGACACAATAAGTTTTATCGATTCCTGGCTATGTGCTGTTTCATTTGTCAACTGTTCAATTATTGTGTTTTGTTTTAAATCGCCTGATCCTAAAAACAGCACGCAGAAAAGTGACATTTTCGACTTTAATTGTAGCAAACATGTTTCTTTTTACCGTAAACATATTTCGCAATTCTGACCATATTTTGTCTATCACAAATATTGCTATTTTTGTGACAATGCACTTAATGTACCATGTTTATGAATGGCATTAGTCAGGCGAGCGGTAGTAGCGGCTGTGGCTTACTGGTAGTGTGCGTGGCGCGTAAGCGAAAAAGCCGCGGTTCAAACCCCAGCTCGGACAGAAAATTTTATCAAAAAGATTTTTCAATTGAATTCATATTTCTATTCAGCCATGTCAAATAGCAAACCTTTGGAGATATCTTAATTTAATAGCTGTGGAAATTGGAGTGCATGAAAATAAATTATATTCAATAATATTCTGGATCCTAAAAATAAATTCATAATATAGTTGTTGCAATCATTCTATTTTTGACCCAATAAGAGAGCAATGATTGTTTCAATAATATTTTGGTTCCTACAAAAAAGTTCCTTTTCTAAATATGGTTGTTGAAATCATTTTATCATGATCAAAGAAAATATTATATGTTTAAGAACATGTTAGCAACAATCATAATCCGAATCATACTCTGATCCTCTTAAAACATGGTTGTTGCAACTATGTTTTTTCTCTGCGTGTAACTTTTAAACTCGAGATGATGGCAAAAACAACACCATTTTTAAGTCTGCATTCAAAATTCATTTATTATAAAAGCATCGCTGTATGTCATTGTTGATGTTTTAAGCGAAATTTCGCAAGGCTCTAAGAAAATTGACAAATGGACTTGAAATGCTGCATATTCGCTATTAAACCAACTCATTTCTGTGGACTTTATTATAAGTCTTGTTTTTATGAAAAATGTGCAAGTAAATATGAAACACCTGACTGAATCTCTTGAAGCCGTTGAACTGAATATTTTAAATGCCATGAAATTTATTTCTTGTACCCTTAAATCATGAGAAAAAATAAATTCGGACTCTGAAGGTACGGATAACTTAATTAGTAGTACTGTTGCATTGTTAAAATCTTTTAATGTTGATGCTGAAAAGGAATTCGCAATTCGCCACCGCCATCGTCTTGCGCCGAAACGTTTCGATGATAACAATGCCAACGCGGCTTATTTTTCGATGAACTGTTTTTATAGAAGAAAATTTAAACTTGTGTTGGATAAGATAACCTCACTGATGCGAGATAAATTAAGCAGTTGCTGAGAAACAATAAAGCCTCTGTATGAACTCTTTAATCCAATTCTATCTTCTACTAACTTGACCAAGAAGCGAATTCTAGAATCAATAAAACTGTTACCAAAAAATTGTTTGTTAGATTCATTTTAATTGTAAGCGGAGTTTGAAGTATTTGATAATCTATGCGAAGGCGTAGAAACTTTATCGGATACAGCTGATGTTTCAGAATGCAATAAAAAATCCCTTCCTGCAGTTAACATCTTGTCTTGTTTGCTGTGCGCAGCGCCTGTTACTGTTGCAGGAAATGAGAGATTGTTCAGCAAATTAAAATTAGTTAAAATTATATAAGAACCACGCAAAGTGACTCACGCCTTAATGAAATATTAATACTATCATTTCATTAACTTAGAAAATATTGCGCAGCAATGGGCTACCTTAAAAAAAAGAATAAACAAATAAATGTTAAACTTATCAATTAAGTTTATATATTTTTATTTAAAGCATAATTTTTTATAATTATTTTATAAATAAGTTATCTATTGTAAAAGCTGAGAAATCCTTGCGACCGTTTTGGATTAGAAAAATTAGGTCCAAATTTCGAAAAGCCTAAAAGAGCATATAAAAGGCCAAACCAAAAAAGAAATGAAATTTAAAACATAATTAATTGTAGGTATGCATTTTAATATTTTTTTTTATTATTAAAAAAGTTTAGACAAAAAATAATTACAAAAAATGTGTCTTTCTTTGCCGTTCAAATGAAAAAGACCCCTTAGATTTATTTATATTGATCGAACGGATGAGTAACTTTAGTTAAATCAACTATGTTGAATTAAGAAAAAGTCGGGACTTAAGGGTATCCAGTCGGCCGAAATACCTTGTTACCAATCAAAATGGCCTCGGAACGCCCCTGCATTTGGGCAATTATCAAGTAAACGTTCTTTACTAAGAGCGACGTATGTTTCAGGTTATTGTCTTGGTAAAGCTCAAAATTGTCTGCAATTCCTAATTTATCCTAATTCCTTCAATAAAATGAATTCTTCCAACATCAGACGCAGCCGCAAACCATGACTGATCTACCACCATGCTTAACCCTAAGTTTCAAATTTTTATTGCAAAATTCTTCTTTCGGTTTTCGCCTTCCAGCTGAACCAACTAAATTACATTAACTCTCATCGGAAAACAAAACCTGTAATAAATGCTTATAGTTATTTTATATTTGTTTTATATTTTTCTTGCTAATTCATAGCTTTTTTTCGTGCTACTCTTCCATTTAAACAATTTTTTCTCAAAACTCTTCTAATTGTTTCTGAGTGTACACTCTTTTCCAAATAACCGCTAGTTTTGGTGCAGATAAAAATGGGTATTTTTTATATATCTTAAAATATACCTGTCATCTTTGGAGCAAAGTTTATTTTATAACGCTTGATTATATAGGGCGCAGTTGTTTTACTTTTTAAGGGAGTGTTCCTGATTGGAAGGCTGTTTTTGGACCCTTTTTGAAAAACTTCTCATTTGAGTTATTCAAATTCTGTTTTTTTTTTGTTGTATTAAGAACATATTAAATTAAATAAAAAATTTTTTCCCTTTGTACGAGGGTTGTTCAAAATGTTGTCGGCCTTCAAAGTATGCTGCTTGCGGCCCGGATAACGCGACTTCGGATCATCTGAAATGGAAAAAGTAAACGGTGTTAGATTCAGTACAGATATAATTCTGGTCCCTACCTCAATCATAATTTTGCGATTATTTTTTACAAAATGGCGGTCATTAAAACCTATTTTGGTAATTTTAGTGACTTTTGTCATATATGAATATAGTAGGTATATTCTAGGTGCAGAAGAACCCCTCTCTTGGTTACTCATCATCATAATGTAAGCGTACGTAAATTGGTAAGTTCTAAGGACTTATATAAATTTAGAATTTCTCAAATACGTTTATATTTATACATACATACTAGGGAAGTCAATTCGGGATCCCGGGATCTCGGATGATTTAAGCCTCTTTAAATCCCAGGATTGTCTTTCGGGATCCCGGAGTTTTTAAATTCTATTAAAAATTCTATTACAAATATTCATGTAAATGCAAACATTTATTTTAAGTTGATTTGAATATAGAATTAGAAAAAACTTTTATTGAGGCTAAAAAAGATTGTTAGGACGATGAGTGTGAATCACTGGAGCAAAGACTTTGCAAAGTTTTAGAAGAATTGCAACATCAGGAAGTAAGCTATGTATTTCAAAATTGTCAGATATTCTGACTTAAGTAATAATTTTGTTTTGTGGTGAAGGCAATCGTGATCGAAACTTACGAATTGCTTACGATTATCGTACAACTATTTCTATACCTAGCATAGAATTAGAACGGTGCTTCTCATCAGCGGGTTATATTTGTAATAATATCCGAACAAAACTCTCTAATCTATATATATAAAATGGAATGTGTGTTTGTTTATTTGTTTGTTTGTACCTTATAGGAGACCAAACCTCTGGACCCATCTTCCTGAAATTTTCACAGCATTTAACTGGGACTCTGGCATGATTTATAGGGTACTTTTTTCGACCACGCCCATTTTTACGCCCACTTTTTTAAAATTATGTAATTGCTCCCATATAGTTTTTAACAGATTTACTTCAAATTGTATACACATTATACTCCAGGCGAGGTAGAAATAAACATTTCTTACGCCACGCCCCCTTTCACGCCCCTTTTCACTCCAAATTTAAGTTTTAAACTTTTTTTCTCTGTACAAATTTGTTCCTTCCAACGGATTATTTTTTATTTGGTAGTATATTGCTCTTAATACTGTTAACGTCGACATATTACTATGAACCACGCCCACTTCAACGCCGCCTTTTTTAATTCAGATACTTACATATACCACTAACAATGTTTGCTACACAAAATACTATTTTGTAATATGTATTTACCTAAAGTTTTATATACTTTTTATCTACAGGTAAGGTAGCCATAGATTTTTTTATTAACAAATCCCCTTTTTCGCCCCATTTTACTTTATTCAATCTATATATATATAAATGAATGTCTGTCTGTTTGTTTTTTTGTGCTTTATGGGAGGCCAAACCCGTGGACCGGTCTTCCTGAAACTTACACAGCATTTTACTATGACTCTGGAAAGAATAATAGGTTATATGAAGTTTTTATTGGAAAAAGGGGCGTGGCCTCGCCCATATAACCCAAAATTTAAAATCGTCATATCTTGGGCATTTTTTGACCAACGGCGGCAGTATTTGCTATATATGGTGTTGGCATGAATATAAATACGTACCAAAAGAAAAGTGGGCGGAGCACGCCCCTTTGTTTGCGATATACTGGAGGCTGGACCTGATAACTGATCTTAAATTTTCACAGCGTTCAGCTTTGACTCAGGAATGCTTATTACATAATAATATTTTTCGACCATGCACACTTCTGCACCTACTTTTTTACTACGTTTATTAACGGCTTTACCATAAATTTAAAATACATATAAATTAAAATAGTGGGGTAGCCCCATTCTCTTTCTTCCACCACTGTCTTCAAAACAGCTGATTTTATAATACGTGTTAATTAAAATAGAGAGTGGGGTAACCCCATTCTCATTCTCCCACAACTGACTGCGAAACAGCTGATTGTGTAATTGCTGCTTTTTGATTGGTCTAAAAATAAAAAAGGGGGAGCATGAAGCAAATTACATGCGATTCAGTGCTGAATTCTAATTGGTTTACAACAAAAAAAGAGGCGAAGCATTGCAATAATTAAATTAAATAAATAAATTTTTGTAAATATATAAATACTTTTAATTTTATTTTATACGAGGGGGGTAGCGAAGCACACCGGGTTCAGCTAGTAAGAAATAAAACGCGTTGATCAGCTTAATGATTACTTAAAAAATAGTTAAAAAAATATTTAATTTTGAAAAGTCTTTTCCAACCTTAATTTACCTTAAACGCAAAAAAGTCATGAAGACGATGTACAAATAAAAATATGTAAAATTTGTATAGTAATACCTTAAACTGTTCTGTATTTTATTTTTTTATATATTATGTTCTTTTACCCTTTCAATTTCTACGCTAAGCTAAGAACAAAATAATTTTTTTGTTGTAATATTCCTGTCATTTAGGTCCTTCAAAGATAAAAAAAAACATAACTTTGATTTTAACCTGCGCTACTTACGTTTTGCAAGCTTATACAAAGAAAAAATTATTTGCTCCTGTTCAGCACAAAGTTTTTTTTTAATTCCTTAAAGGTTTTTCAACCCTTTAGATCAGGGCTGGGCATTCTAACACAGTCACTTTTTATTTTGTCTTGCTAGAATTGGTGCGCTCTCGAATAGCCCACACTGAGCGAAATAGTTGTCACAATTATCTAGATTTGTAAGTTTGTATGTTTATACTTCCACACATACTGTAATAAGTGTTTTTTTTTTTTATTTTTAGTCATTGGTATTGGTCCCTATTTCTTCTATGCCATTATTGCTCTAGCATTTTTTTTTTAAGTAAATAAATTATATTAGTTTGCTTGCAGTGGCAAATTACACATTCTGATTCAAAAGAAAGGTTCTCTGCAGAACAGAAATCGCATTGCGATTCAAAATCAAACATTGTTTTTTAGGTGTTTTGTTTTAATATTGTAGAATGCGGAGCTAAAATAAAACGCGTGCTATTTTGTTTGAATCAACCAGAAGAAGGGGAGCATTTTATTTCATCTATTATAGTACTGTTATATTATACAATGTGTCATGTAAGACAGAGGTGTAATATATTCTACTTAAGCTATGTTTACAGATGTGTTTAATGTACTAAAGTACCATACACTACAATACCCCCGTTATAATACATGTTCCCCTCTTTATCAATAAGATTATAATTTCTACATAATACAAAAAATTCTATTATTCTGTTTTCTTTCTCTTAAATTATATCGATTATTGGATAACAAATTATTATTTTGTTGAACATCACTATCGTTTTCATTTAAGTTTTCCCTACCGTTCTCAGAACCTGGTATTACAATTAATTTCTCGTTTTCATTCCCCCCTGGAAAAAGTTCTTGGTAAGTCCCCCCTGGAAAAAGGTAAGTCTGCCTTCCAATTTTTTTATGTATTTCGCCTCTTGTCCATGAAATTTTTCCCGGTGTGGAATAATTTTTTATTAAAATTTTATCATTATTATTAAATACTGTATTTTTTGAACACTTATAGTTTCGTTTTTGGTTTTCTTGTTTTTGTTTACAATTTTCTTTGATTTCTTTGTAAGTTACTTATTTAACTTTTCTTTTTGGATTCAATAAATCCAATCTTGTTTTTAGTTTTCGTTTATTAAACATCGCATACGCAGGTGACACACCTGTAGTTGCATGTTCTGCGTTGCGGTAGTCTAATAAAAAACGACACAAAGCATTGCTGAACTCAGATACTGGCGTGTTGTATAAATTTATTTTCAAAGCATTTTTCAAGGTTTTAACAAGATTCTCTGCTTGTCCATTTGTCGAAGGGTGGCCAACTGGTGTCGTTTTATGCTTGATACCATTTTTTGCCAAAAGATCCTTAAACTCTTTTGAGCAAAAAGAAGTGCCATTATCTGAAACTATTTCATTTGGTAAACCAAAACGAGCAAAAATTTCTCGTAACACAGCAATTGTAGCTCCGCTTGTGGTATTTTTTGCCATATCAATGCATTCAACCCACTTACTAGTACTATCTATTAGTACCAAGCACCATCGGTTCATAAACGGCCCAAAGAAATCTATATGTAGCCTTGACCATACTTTTTCGGTTCTGGCCCAAGTTATTAACTCCTGTTTTGCCGGTGTTTGACGTGTTAGCAAACATGGCTGACAATCTTTCACTATCATCTCTAAATCTTTTATTTGGCTTGGCCACCAACAGCACTCACGTGCCATAGACTTCATTTTTACGATTCCCATATGCGATGCATGTAAAAGTGCGACTACGTCTGACTGTAGCTTTTTTGGGATCACTAACCTATAGCCCCAAAACAAACAACCCGATTCTTCGGATAATTCAAATTTTCTTTTAAAATAAGGCATTAAATCAACATCAGAACATTTTTCTTGCCAACCCAACCTTAAACAACTTATTACCTTTTGTAGCACTATATCCTTACTAGTCTGGGTACGTACTACCTCTATATCTGGAAATACCTTTTCACTACCACGTTTTATGAAATAGTTTAAATATTACATTACATTATCAGGTAATTCATCATCCAAAGAATGTGATATTTGTGGATATCGTGAAAAATAATCAGCTACGTTCGCATGAGATTTTACGAACTCAATATTAAATTGATACCCTGTCAACACAACAGTGATACGTTGTAGCCTACTCGAAGCCAATATCGGAATTCCCTTTTTTGGGTTAAAAATATGTTGCAATGGTTTATTATCGGTAACCAACGTAAAACGCCGACCGTAAATATATTGGTGAAACTTTTTCACACCAAACAATATAGCTGCCGCTTCACGGTCAAGCTCTGAGTATCTTTTCTCTGTCTCTGATAGCGTTCTTGACGCAAACTCAATTGGACATTCCTCCCCTTTTTCATTTATTTGAGACAAAACTGGACTTGCATCAACTATTAGTTTAGTTCTGCAATTATGGTTGAAATGCGCCAAACAACTCTCAGCTGTTAAATATTTTCTTAATTTTTTACTGCTTCGGTACATTTTTCCGACCACACAAACTCTGCATTCGCTTCTAACAATTTATAAAGTGGACTTAACGTGGTAGACACCTCTGGTAAAAATCTCCTATAAAAATTTATAACCCCTAGGAACGCTTGAAGCTCTTTCAAGCTTGTTGGATTAGGCATTTTAAGAATTTCTTGAACTTTTTCTGGGTTCATGTGTAATCCATTTTTATCAATTACATGACCTAAATATTTAATCTGTTTACAGAAAAATTCACATTTTTCACTAGAAAGCTTAAAACCAGCATTTTTTTAATGACGTCAGTACTCCCTCAAGTCTATCTATATGCAATTTTCTGTTAGGAGCAGTAATCAATATGTCGTCAAGAAATACAACTACACCTTCTACTCCTGAGAGCAAGGCTTCCATTATTTTTTGAAAAATTGCTGGCGCTGGCGATAACCCATAAATTAGACGCGTATACTGATACAGACCTTTAGATGTTGAAATCGTTGTTAGTTTTTGCGATTCCTCATCTAACTCAATTTGTTGATACGCCATACTCAAATCTAATTTAGAAAACTCTACCCCACCATGCAATTTAGCAAAAATTTCCTCAATTCGAAGAAGTGGATATTTTTCTTATTTTAAATGCTCATTTAGAGTGACACTAAAATCTCCACAAATACGTATACTGCCGTTCTTTTTAATAATAGGGACAATCGGTGTGCCCCATTCACAATAGCCCACAGACTTTAGGGCTCCGAGTGACACCAGCTTATCTATTTCCTGCTCTACTTTATTTTTTATTGCAATAGGAACAGGTCTCGGCCTAAAAAATTTAGGTACAGTGCCCTCTTTCACCTTTAAAATTGCCTTACACTTATTAAAATGACCTAAACTGCCATCAAACAGTTCACCAAATTTTTTCACGATATTCTCTTCATCATTGAGAGACGCTTGTAGAACAAAATTGAAATTATTCAAGCTAATTTTGAACGCTTTTAAAAAATTTCTCTCTAGTAATGGTGGCCCACCATTTTTAATAACAACGAATGGCATCCGAATATGTTCGTTTTTAAATTTAACACTTAATTGGCACACCCCTAACGGACTAATATTCACGCCATTATAAGTTTTCAGCAACATATTCGTTTCTTGCAATTTAAATTTAGAATAATATTCATTATACCATTTTTCCGAGATAACATAATTTTCTTATCCCGTGTCCAATTCCGAAAAACAGGGCTTACCATTTATAAAAATTTTAATTTTAATAGGACCATAATTTTCGCTATTAATTGTAAATAAACATGCAAGAGATTCGTCCGCATCACTCATAAAATTAAAATTTTTATCTTTACACATTTTTTTTAAATGCCCTCTTCGTTTGCAAGAATTGCATTTATAGTTTTTGAACTTACAATTTTCGCTTTTATGGTTATCATAACCACACACTTTACATATTTGGTGTTGTTGCTGCTGTTTTTGCGAATTCGTATATTTGCTCTGCTTCGGCTCTTGTTGTTGTTGCTGCTTATGTACGGTGAAGCTCTTCTTCACATAGTTGAAATCTTCGTTTTTAACCTCAACTGTAAACTGCCGTTGTACATACTCCGCATGGTTGGCAATTTCCAACGCTTTTTGCAATTTTATTGTTGTTGATTCAAGGAACATTTTATCGCGAGCTGGACCCTTTTCCAACCCCATCACGAACTTATTGCGTACTGCGGTTTCAAGGTGAACGCCGAACTCACAATTTGCTGCCAGCTGCCGCACCCGTGCTGCCCATTCATTTACTGATTCGCCTGGAGACTTTTTTTCATTGTAGAACTTGTATCTTTCCGCGAAACCACAGCTACTAGTTATGAAGTGCTCTGCCATTGCTTTTACACAAATATCAAACGTTGTCGCAGTTGCTTCCAATTGAACTGGACACAATAAATTCTGCAATAACATGTATTGGGGGTTGGAATTAATTTTAAAGGTTTTTTTCGGTTTTTGAGCATTTATTTAGAAACAACGGTACAATGTATATTATTCAAAGTATTGTCCATCGTTAGCTACAACATTTTCCCATCTTTCTGGCAGCATATGGATTCCGCGCCGGAAGAACGATTCGTCTTTTGAGGCAATCCACGAATCGACCCATTTTTTGGTATCCTCGTAAGAAGTGAAGCGCTGCTCAGCCAAGCCATGCGTCATCGATCTGAATAGGTGGTAGTCGGAAGGGGCTATGTCTGGGCTATAAGGCGGGTGGGGTAGCACATCCCAATTCAGCGCCTCCAACGTTTCCTTGACGGTTCTTGCAACATGTGGCCGTGCGTTGTCATGTTGAAAAACCACTTTGTCGTGTCTTTTGGCATATTCCGGCCGTTTAACCTTTAATGATCGGCTCAATTGCATCAATTGTTGTTGGTAGCGTTCCCCAGTGATGGTTTCGTTAGGTTTTAGTAGCTCATAGTACACGACACCCTTCTGATCCCACCAAATACACAGCATAAGCTTGGCGCCATGAATATTCGGCTTGGCCCTCGATGTTGATGCATGGCCGGGTGGTCCCCACGATTTTTTTCGCTTAGGATTATCGTAATGGATCCACTTTTCATCTCCAGTGACAATACGATGCAAAAAGCTCTTCCTTTTATGCCGTTGAAGCAGTTGTTCGCACATGCAAAATCGCCGTTCAACGTCTCTAGGCTTCAACTGGTACGGCACCCAATTTCCTTGCTTTTGAATTATTCCCATGGCCTTCAAGCGTTTGCCGACCGTTGATAAGTCGACTCCCAATGATTCTGACAATTCTTGAAGGGTTTGACACGGGTCTTCATCGAGCAAAGCCTCCAATTCCTCATCTTCAAACTTTTTCGGCTGGCCCGGACGCTCTTTGTCTTCCGTATCAAAATCACCACTTTTAAACCGACGGAACCAGTACTCACAAGTAGAAATCGATGGAGCATAGTCCCCGTAAGCCTCAGTAAGCGTGCGTTGTGCTTCAACCGCTTTTTTTTTCAAATGGAAGCACAAAAGTAAACCTTCCCGCAAATTGCGTTTTGTTGGAACGAAAGTCGACATGTTCACAGAGAAAAAAATATATGTTGTTTACACTTCAGTGGAATGACACATACTGAAAAATGAAGCTTAGACAATGTGCTTTGAAATGAATATAGTCACAGGTGTGCCCGATGCGATCTATTGATAGTTACGCCATCTCTTAGAAAACCTTTAAAACTAATTCCAACCCCCAATATGATCCTTCTTCCAAAGAAATAAGCAAAACTGCTTTCTTTTTTGCTGCATCAGTGATATCATTTGCCACCAGAAATTGATTAAGCTGATGGTGGAACACTTTCCACGAATTTCTGTTGTGGTCAAATATCGGTGACTTCCCAACTACAGCGATGCTCATTTTTGAAAAAAAAAATAAAGTAATAAAGTTTGACTTTATTTTTTAATAATCTTTTGCTTAATTTTTTGTTTTCTAATATTTCCTCGTCGCCATTTGTAGAATGCGGAGCTAAAATAAAACGCGTGCTATTTTGTTTGAATCAACCAGAAGAAGGGGAGCATTTTATTTCATCTATTATATTACTGTTATATTATACAATGTGTCATGTAAGACAGAGGTGTCATATATTCTACTTAAGCTATGTTTACAGATGTGTTTAATGTACTAAAGTACCATACACTACAAATATTAAATCTTAGTATATATGAATCATTAAAATTATAATCAAAACCTCATAAAATTAATGAATACAAATAATACGAAAAAAATAATGCAAAGAATCTTAATAGGCAATATGTATGAATTATATTAAAACTTAATAAAATAAAAAATTTAAAAATATATGCATAAGAATTATGAATCTACAAACCAAAAAGTTGGTTTTTTTAAGAGTGTCCATAAAATTCCCAATATAGGTCCTCACAGCATCACCGTCAGCGAACGACTGAATTATATTCTTTTCTGTTGTGAGTTTTGTGTGGATGTGAAAATTACGCTCAGAGAGCGCTCAGTGAGCTATGGGGCGCCCAGCGCTGCTTTAGATCTCTGTTTCTTAAGCCCTCTTAATATTTTTATCATTAAAGCTAAAAAAGATAAAAAAACATAAATTGAATTTTTGTCCGGTTCATCTTTTCTTATAAAATAGTCCGAACAATTTTTTTTTTTGCTTTTCTTTGGCACAAAATCGAAAATCCAACTGACTTTTATGTCAAATATCTCTCTAAATGTATTTATATCATGTTGGTTCATTTTTATTTTCATATAACTAAACTATTTGATTTAAACAAAAGCAAAATAAATACATATAAAAATGACTTCTGATGTGTCCAAAATATTGGGCAAATCCACTGAAAGGGTTAAATAAACAGAATTTGCTAGTCATTGATATAATTTAATTTTTTGTGTTTTTATTAGTGATAAGGGTATTCACAATTGTGTGGTATAGTTGTGTTGTGTTTTTTTGCCATAGTGAAAAATTACACACAGTAGTAGTCACGAATTTAGCACACTTAAAAAAGTCTAGTGAATACTTAAATTTTCCATTTATTCGTTCTAAATTTTTAATGAACTGTTTTTCAGTATATATATTATATCCTTTTGATTTGTTATTTACATTTTTTAATTCAAAACTGATTTTTTATAGAACTTGAAATCAAATATAAAGTAAAAATAAACATTTCGACCTGGTCATGAATTTAGCACATGAGCGAAAAAATGTCTAGGATGACAAATATAACCAAAATTTATTGCATAAAACTCAATATTTCGTAGGAAAACCCCTATTTTTAATTACTAGGTCTCATATCCTTGCTAAACTTTCGAC
Organism: Dichetophora obliterata; assembly: GCA_963920525.1. Classification (NCBI taxonomy): domain Eukaryota; kingdom Metazoa; phylum Arthropoda; class Insecta; order Diptera; family Sciomyzidae; genus Dichetophora; species Dichetophora obliterata. Next base: position 21,552,886 of record OY986440.1, on the reverse strand, counting down.
CAAAACCTCACAACGGTACTTTGGAATACTATACCAAATCCTTTGGATTTCCTTCCACAAATCTGGCAAATTTTTGGGTTTTACTGTTAGTATTTGCTGCACAGATACTCAATCGGGCTCAGGTCCGGTGATTGCGATGGCCACTTCAAAATATCAACATGGTTGTCTTCCAAGCAACTCTTAACTGTGTGAGAACTGTGCTTTGGATCATTATCCCGCATAAAACGCCATTAAAGTGACAAATTATCCTCTTGAAACGGTATCATGGTATTGACAAGTACGTTGCACAAGTACGTGCTGATCCTTTTTTTTTGTCAATTTTAACAATCGGACCAACTCCGTGCCAAGAAAACGCCGCCCATACCATAACATTTCCGCCGCCCTGTGTAATAGTCCTAAGCGTCTACTTTGGATTGTGGTGCTTGTTTTGATGACGCCACACATATTGCCCGCCATCAGATGCGAACCGACAAAATTGATTCATCCCTCCAAATCACATTTTTCCAAAAATTCGTTGACTTTTTAAATATTCTTTTGCAAGCGCAAGTCTACATTTAATATTTTTTTCGACACATGTGGTGTATGTTGGGCTATACAGCCACGCAAATGGTTTTCCTTCAAGCGTCTTCTCATGGCTTTTGAGGACACATTTATGCCATATTTTGATGAAATTTTATTTTTAATTTTATTTGAGGTTTTAAAAGGATCACTAAGTGAAGCTCTATAAATCAAATGGCCCTCTTTTGCTATTAATTTTCGCGCTCTGGGTCGCTTTTTTACATTAATAATGCTCCCATACGGCTCTACATGTTGTAATGCGTTATATAATAAATTTCAAGAACATGTAAGAAGCAGAGCAATATCTGAAACTGTGCTTCTACCAATTTTTATTTGTTGAATCAACTTCCGCTGAGCCTCTGAAAATCGCCATACCTTCCTGCAATTTTTTATTAGAATTCAAATATAAACTTAATAAATTTAGCATATCTTACCAGTAAAGTTTAATTAACCAAAATAAAATAAGAAATGGAACAGTAGTTTTAACCTGTGCTAAATTCGTGTCCAGCATATAAACCAAATTTTTTTTTGGATTCGCCCGGAGGTATGAAATCTTCCAAAGATACGTATACCCGTCCTATACGCATGCACGATTTACATTCTAGAATCTGCCCGAATCAGCCGGGACAGACAGAATGCACCTACGTACTAAAACATACCCCCATTGGCAATTAGGATTTTCCACTAAGCACATTAATTGGCTTTTCAGCGGAATTTAAAAATTTAATATATATAAAACGCGTATTTAAGTATACTTGATTCTATATAAATAAGCAACATCGAATTAAATAATAGAAATTATCAATTTAAGGTACCCGAAAAACAATTCAAAACACTATACTCATTTTAACTGGTTTGCGGCCATTGTCCAACCCAAGGACCTACGTGGAAATGAGATAAATCTCATATCCGCCAAATCAAAATCCCAATTAGTTGGATATGCAGGATAGTGAGCACGTAAATCCCAATTCGATTAAAATTTAAAAAATTGAATAATTAAAAAGTAAGTTTTAAAAACAATTCATATTTGATGGTGCTTACTTTATAAAACATAATATCGAGACAAAAAAGAGAAACAGAACAATCTCAATTACCAATATTACAATGTTATAAAATTGCGTTAGGCATAATAGGATGAAGTTAAATTGATTTAATTATTTAAATGTAATATAATTTTCCGTTTTACGTTACGTCTACCGAATCAGAAAACTTAATCATGTAATCATTGAAGTTATCATTGAAATCACTGCACATACATCGTAAAGGTTCATGAAGAGCGTAATTAGAACTGCACTGACTGTACATTGATTGATACTGCTTGAAATATGTAAGAAAATTTAAGAATAACTAAGAAACCAACTAACGGTACTTAGGGTTAACTTCATAAACAACACTCAACAAAAAATATTTGATTACAATTCTTAAGCTAAGATGTAAAAAATTTCAAATTAGAGTTACTAACACAGTTAAATTCGTGACCACCACTGTATATGAGCACCCTTTAAAATAGAATTTGTGGTTGCGAACCTGCCACTATAGCTTTTTGTTACTATGCAAACAAATTGACTATCCAATTTGATTGATATTATATGGCATAAAAAAGTGTGTCTTGCATTTTTAGCTTCTTTCATTTTTGCAATTAGAAAATAACTGGCAACCGATCAGTTGTCTATGGAACCTTAAAAACCACGTTCGTTAAACATATCATTGGGCTACTTAAAATAACCACACTTTTGGTTTTTAGAGATTTCATGTAAAACAACAAAAAATATAAAAACCGCTTGGTAAAGTGTGGTATCAATACCACGTTGTTTTTTAACTACACTGAAAACAACGAAATTGTGAATACCCTTAATGTGTTTTGTTTTGGTTTTGTTATGAAATAATTTACATTTTGTAGTTTCAAGTAATACATAACAAAAAATTGTATTGAAAACGTTTTAAATTATTTACTTCTTAAAATTTTCAATCCCGATAATCCCGGGATCGAGAAAAGCTTCCCGGATTGGACTCTCTAGTATATAGTAGGTATATTACAGATTCAGAAGAACCCCTCTCTTGGTTACTCATCATCATAATAAAAGCGCACTCCAATAATAGGCACTGATATTGTCTAGTAAACCTTTATAACGGATCGCGGACATCGGTGCCTCAAGTTTTTGTAAATTTAAATGTATTTTACATTTTGATAATTTCTATATTATATATTCGTCCCTAAAACATACTTATTGGAGTACGCTATTATTATGATGATGAGTAGGCAAGATATATACATATACTATATACATATATGACAAATGTTAGTTACATTTATTTTTTTTTTCTTTTTAGTTCACGTTTTGTTCTAAATACAAGCTTATTTTAAAAAAAAAATTTATACTTTTTATTTAATTTTTTCTTTGTAGTCTTAAAAGGTTATCATTAACATCTTTTTTTTCAAAACCTTGCGTTTCTGTATTTGTGGGCGGTAAAAGGGGGTGTAGCCAAACTTTTTTCTCAAACCCCATTTTCTACTTGAAGGAAATTTCTTGCCAAAATTTCAGCTGAATCAGCCTAGTTGTATTTCTAGTTGTAGCATTTTCATTAATTTTTGGGTGGCAAAAAGGGGTGTGGCAAAACATTTCATCGTACTGTTACATTGTCACCGGACTAACATACGTAAGCTAAAATTCAGCTTAATCAGATAGCAACAAGGGTTCGAAAAATGCTTTGCAAATTTTGACGGACATACGAACGAAGCAAGTTAAATAAAAGCTTTTAAAAATAAGTTGAGTGTACATGAAATTTTTATCAATATTTTTGAAAATTTTATTGCTGCCAACTAAGCAAGATTTGATAAATTTACTTTAAATTTTCGAAGAGATAGCTTCAGTATTTGCAATCCAAAAGCTATAATACATTTTTGCAATTTTGAAAGTAAATTATTTTGGCAGAATCTATAATATATTATTCTTGGCTTTGGTCGAAATCTACATAATGTGGTTAATTGGTGCAATTAAAACAAACACATTTAAACATATGATCAATTTATTTGAGGATCACAGGCCTGTAGCCAGGGTGGGGCCGTTTGGCCCCCTGGCCAAATCAGGCAATGAAAAACTTTAAATGAATAATTAATATGCATTTTGTAGATATGTTTGTTTATTGCTTTAAAATTAGTTTAATTTAAAATAAAAAAAAATTTACACATTCACCTTATTCATGACTTGAATATGTATTTGAAATTTGTTTAACAAAACATTTCAGACAAATTGTTACAATTTTTGAAATTTCTACTGGGTCGCCAACATTTGCTACCAAAAAATAAGATTTAAATTTTAATAATTTTTTAACCCGCACCCATAGAAACTTTCTAGAAATGAAAAGCACGTTGTGAACCAATTTGATGCAGACACAAAAAGAATATATAATTCATTGAAATGTTTTTAATTTATAATTTTTTTTTATGCATGATGAATGTTTATTAATTTTATAATAAGAAAAAACTGCAAATCTTAATTCCAGCAAAAATTTAAAGGAGCAAAAGATTTAAATCAAAACATTCATGTTTACTCTTAATATATAAATCTGAATACAAAATTTGCATCAATTTGATGCAAACGACGGATGCGGGTTAGTTAAATTTTTTTATTTGTTTTACTTAAAAAATGTCTTATACATATGTTATGTTAGCCTCTTTAAATATATCTTGTATTTTTACCTTCATTTCATTACAAAGTCCTGAATTAATTTTTATATTATATTTTATGTATTATTCTCATGTATAAAAAGATCTACATATCCATGTAAATATTATCAAATTAACTGCTTTTAAATAAATATGTGTAATGTATTCATTTCACACGTTAAAAAATTGTTTTTTTTATTTAAATGGAAAAAAAATTATCCCCCCCAAGATTCATGCCTGCCCCCTCTGTCTTCTTGGTCTGGCTACAGGCCTGGAGGATCATAAGAAAGAACTATTGGTACAATTAATTGTCAATGTGTGTGTCACTAATCAGTTAGTGTTGCCTAATTGACAATTACATACATCTAAAAATGTTTTCCTGCATCCTGAGTTTTGAGTTCAGTCATTATTTCTTGTGACCACAGTAATGTTGTTAGTATTTTAGGAAAAAACAATACTTAACTCTAGTTTTTTGATACCATTTATTTTTTTTTCAAAAAGTGATATTCTAAATTTTCTGAATTCATTAAGAATATTTTATAAACCATCTTACATCGTATCCAACTTCCAAATTCAAAACTTCCAAATTCAATAGCAAAAATGTCCTGCAGCAATGTATCCTTAGCACATATGTTGGTTCATGCTCAAAATATTGGTTCGTGCTGCTGCTACTTAAAAACATCCCTTATGGGATGTTTGCGAAAATATTGGGAAATTCTGCTATTACAGACATTTTACTCTTGTTGCAAAGCTGAACAGTGCACTACATGCCAATAGATGGCAAGTAAGCTTCTTAGCTTGCTTGGATGAAGGAAGTTTGTATGAGTCAGTTACTATAAGTTATACTATTTAAATTATATGAATGTTAGTCAAAAATGCAAAAGTCCACAACTGCACTGGCAAGTGCACTGAATCGTGAATACCCCTAACTGCATTTTTTTGATTAAGTGGTGAGTCCAGCAAAATAAAAAAATAAGAATTTGTGGAGGCTTTGATTTATTTATTTATTTGTTGATTTATTTATTTTTTTTTTTCCAGTTCAATTCAACTTTCAATGAATTTAAAAATTATTTATTTATGTGATAATTATTTTTTTTTTAATTATTTATTATTGTTTTTGACTAACAATTTGCTTGAGTGAAATCTCAGAAACGACTCTTTTTTTCCATACACCTTTTTTTAGAATTGTTGTTGTTGTTGTTTTACTTCTGCGTCTTTTACAACAAGAGGATATACAATTAAAAATATTTCTTTGTTAGCAGTGAAAATCGAACTCGCATCCTTTCGATTGATAGTTAAACTTGCTACACCATCTAATCCAAATATCTTCGTTACGTTGAAGTGGTTCATTCAGTATTAAGTATTAATTGAAGCTATGTTTGTGCATTAGCTATCTTTCATGTGAATGAGTTAAGCTATGTTGTATTAGATCATAATAATCTATTAAAATGTTTTGTGCCAAACAACAAAAGTAGCAAGGTGCCAATGGATCTGGTTGAAAATTATCACAAGATGCCAATTGTCTTAGGTGTAGATTTTAATTAAGAATTCTGACATGAATGTTCATAGGCACTTGGACATTAGTTGGTGGTCTAGCGCTCGAAAATTTAAGGTATTTTTTGGATTTTTTTTTAAAAGTTAAAATGTTGAACAACGATGTTTAAACTTTTAAGCTATATTGTTACACTCATTCATCATAAAAAAAAAATTTTTATTTAAAAAAAAGTTTTGATTATGTTTAAGATTGCTGTTAATGAAAAGGGGCATGGGCGTAAATTTTAACTTTTCAGCTGCACTTTAGCTGGAACTGTAAAGAAAAAATATTGAAATTTGACAGAATGACGCGTTTTTGAAATTTAAGTTCTTAAAACAGTTTGTTTTTACCCGTTATTAAGTGTAAAATATATGATCTTTTTTAAATAAAATTTTAATTCTAGTTCCAGCGATAGCCACTAATGCTGTGAATAGCATATTTTTGAATATACAGTGTGAACCAGAATAAGTGTCACTAAAATAATGCGCCATAAATACTAAAGTAGTCAATGAAATTTCATAATTTCTATTTATTTGCTAAAAAAATATTACAAAGTTAAGGGAATCAGGCCGTTAATTCAAATCTTTCTCCTTTCTCTTTGATTGTTTGACGCAAACGTTTGAAGAATGATTTGCAAGCGGCACGCACCATGTCTTGATCCATTTCATTCCAAATGTCTATCAGCCGAGCTTTGAAATTATCAATGTTAAGACCTTTTGTGTTGCCAATTTTGCTCAACATATAGCCCCATACACAGAAGTCGAGAGGGTTAAGATCTGGCGACGCAGCTGGCCATTCTTTGGCTGATATAAAATCGGGAACATTTTGCTGACACCTGTCTTGAGTGCGTTTTGCCATATGTGAAGGCGCAGAATCTTGCTGGAAACAAAAATATTCATCGCCATATAAGTCCTGGGCATGAGGTTTTAAATGGCCTTCCAAAACGTGTTCGATGTAATAGTTTGTATCAATTTTGACCCCTCAATCTATGAAAAGTAGCGGTAACTTGCCTTTTGTTGATATTGCTCCCCATACCATTACTTTCGACACATTCTGGTAACGCTCCACGGCCAATTTATCTCTGGGAGCATCTGCGAGACTTACTGCATACACGCGATTGTTTTGTTGATTGTGGCTATCTTGTAGTAGAAACATTTTTTCATCAGAAAATAAAATTTCATCTCCTTCATGCCAACGCAAAAGCTCTCTGCTTTTTTCAACTCGCAATTTTTTTTGCGTGTCAGTAAGGCCATGCACGCGCTGCTTCTTATAAGCTGTGAGCCCAAGATCATTTTTCAATATCCGCCGTATTGATGACTGGGATATCTGCATGCCCTTTGCCATAGATCGACCCGATTGAGCTGGATTTCGTCTTATTCTTTCTCTGACGCATTTTATGGTCGCTTTTGTTCTCACAGTTCGTTTGCACCCAGATTTCTTTGCAATTTAACAACTTCCCGTTTCATTAAACCGTTTTACAGTTCTATAAATAAATCTCTTCCCGATATCGAGCGGTTTAAGCTTCTTAATAATCTCGCACATTTTTAATTTTTTTAAATACAAGTTTACAACTAGCTCCCGTTTAGCTTCCATTGCGATACTGATTTAAAAATGGCTAAGCTCTGGAAATGTTAAATTATTGTCTGTTTGTAATTCAATTTCAAAAAGCTTGGCCAACTTAAAAAGTTTTTAAATTGAACTTCTTGAGGTAGGGAGCAAACCAAAAAACAGTGACAGTTATTCTGGTTCACACTGTAAATGAGTATAAAGAGAATGAATGTAGACAAAACACAGTGGCTCGATACCTACTAAAACGGCTGTAGAAGTGAAAATAACGTCAGAAAGACTATACTTTTGAAATATAAAAAAAAATTAATTTCATAAAAATTCTAGGCCTTAAACAATGCCGTTTTTATAAATATAATTTACGAATGATAAGCGATCCAAATGTTTGTACAACACGATTAGGGACAACTAATGATATAATATTTGCTATAATATAATATACGTTTGCTATTTTATCAATTTTAATAATTCAAAATTAATGTAAAATAACAATGTAAGGTAATAAAGTTTACTAGGCAATATATTATTTTTAGTTAACTTTATGGGCCCATAACCATAGTCAAAATAAAAGTTGACTCTAAGTTTAGTATAAGCATTTTTGACAGTTTTTTATATAATATGTTGTCAAAAATCTTGCACTAAATTTAGAGTCGACTTTTATTTTGACTATGATTATGGGCCATGGTGTTTAAAATTTTTTAATTTTAAAATTTTTTTTATTAAGAAACCAATAAATTAACAAATTTTTGAAACTGCGAAAAAGTTTCGCTTCCCATGTGTCCAACGACGCATCTGTTTTTTTTTTTTCTATGTAAATTTAGTTTCCAAGTAATTTATAAATTATTTTATTTTTATTTTTTTTATTTATTAGTTATAAAAACTACAATTCATGGTTATATGAGAAAAAGAACTTTAAATGAAATTTGTCAGAAAATTCAAAATTCTTGGATATGTTTAAATAAATAATAAAAAAAAATTCAATTTCATACGAGTTGAGCAGATTAAAGGCAGGTTCTCATCTAGAGCTTCAAAAACATGGTGATCCAGTTTTTTTATAGAAGGAAGTAAATGAACACTTTGGGTTTTTTGACAGTTATTCATTAATTCTTAAAGTATAGGGAAATATTTTTTTTTGTTTACATAAAAGCAAACGTCAAGTTGAAAAAAAGTTACCCAAACAGTGCCCATCCCACAGCACGTTCATGTCATCTGATATAAAAGAGAAAGAAATTTTATAAATTATCTTATATTTATTGAAGCTTGAATCTTTATATCCTAGCTTGAACCTATATAACCTTTATAATCTATTTATTGAACTTTAATTAGCGTTTTTTTCACATGTGTCGCTCTTTGATCTAAAAAAAATAAAACAGGTCAATTATATCTAAATTTTGGTTTTAGGACTCTTTTCCAAGTCAATCCAAAGAGTAGTTCTTGAGATATCGTGCAGACCAGTTTGTAAAACATGATTTTTAAGAAAACGCCTTTTAAGATTTGATCAACTATAGTTTCGATTGCCTTATTGAAAATATGGGTTCCTTTCGTATGCGATAACTTTTTTATACAATTGTTATCGACCAAACCGCTTTGGGATCTTATGCTACACATCATAAGCTATCGAAAAGTTCAAAAAAATTGAGTTTTTCGGTCGAGCTTCATGAGAACCTGCCCTTAATGTAAATTACTAGTTAAGATAATTTTTTTAGTTAAAAAAGGGAGCAATTATTTTTTGCCACAAGTGTAAGAGTTTTATGCAATAATAAGAATAATAGCCGATACACATTGACTGCAACAGTCGTCCACCGACAAAACGAAAACTTGCCGTCAGAGAAAAATGTCGCAGTATTCTCGACGACTTGATTATAATGAACGCAACAGAGATAATCTGTATTTCATACAAAACATAAACAAACTCTGCTATGTTCGCTCTTGTCGTCTATCAAATTAGAAATAGATTGAAGTCTGCGGCAGCAACAATTGTGGTCGTGTTCTCTCTTTGTCGTGCCGTCTTCAAAAAATACATCTTCATAAGAAAACATGCGTTTTATTTTTTGACAATTGGCGTTCGTCGCTAGTCGCAGTCAATGTGTATCGGCTATAACGCTGCCTTAGTATCAAGAGCAACAATTCTGTTTATCCTTCCGCTGCTATTTTGCTATTTTTCTCTTCTAACTTATGTCACTGTTATTGATATGTCTCTTTACAATGCGCTCAGCTTAGAAATTCAACGGAAAGAGTTAACTCTTAAGCTCTTACGCGCTTCTCTTTCCAAAGTTGTTAATGCCACTCTATTGTCATAATACCTTTTTCGCCTTTAGCAGCATCTAGGCGATAAGTGGAGTGGTTTTTCTTCGCTCTGCAGCAAAGTGGTGGGGAAATGAGCGCTTATTCTTCGTGTGAAACTCAATCGCTGGCGTAGACGCGTTGCTTTTCTCGTCTTGTAAGTGCTCTCACACTCGTGCTGCTTCGCTCTAAAGATGCTGCCCAGTCTCAAGTCTTAAACTCACTCAAGGATTACTCAGTATTTCTCCTGTTTGAGTTTATATAAATGTCTTGCTGTTTTTGCATTTTTTTTTTGTATATGCAAGAAAATAAAAATGACGGCATGCGATAGGACGACCGCAGCAACAACAACATCTGCTTCGGGCCTTCGGCTGCTACCTCTTTTGTGCTCAATGTTGTTTATTTTTCTTTTGCTAAACTACCTCTAAGGACCACGCTGCTGTCCAGTGCTGCCATTTTAGCTACTTTTTATTTAGACTCTGCTCTTTTCTCTCATTTAGTTTCGAAAATTGTTAAAAAAATTTTAAGTTTTTGTTTTGAGTTTAGCTATTTTAGGCTATGTGTTTTGGTTAAAAAGTCTTGCAAAGGATTTTTTTTTTGCCTGACAAACGATATTTCTGACGTAAACGGTCAAAGTGCGTGCATATCCACCAATCTGTCACTTTTTCAATGTGGCACTGCTTGGGTAAGAGCCAAATTGCAACAGTCGCACGATTGGAAAAATAAAAAAAAATTTACAATTGTCAAAAATTTGTTGTTCAAATATTTTAGCACTTTTGTAGCCAACGCTTGCAACAAAATTTTAAAACATTAAGGGCATTCACGATGTGGGGTATCTGTGATAAATTTTTACAAAATTTACAATATTTACCACTTATTGTGAGCGAACCTTCAATAAAAAAATGGTAGTTTTGAATTAGCTGATTTTTGTGTGTACTTTTGTTTTAAAATACAAATTTAAAACATCATCACAAAACACTAAATTATATTAATTTTTAAATTTGATAATTAATTGTGATCTATTTTTTGAGTTTTTATTTAATAAACTCACAGCGAAGCCGTTAGCATCCTTTATATTGAGGAGACATTATTTTGAGATCAGCTGATCAAGTACACAACAAAATATACAAAGAATACAAAATATTTTCGTCGTTGTATTTTGAGCAGTGTGCATTTTGTTTTAATAGTTTTACAAAATTTACTACATATATACAATTTAGCAAAAATACACAATACAAGGGCAAATACACCACATCGTGAATACCCCTATTAATATTTTCACATATTCAAAATTCTTTTCTAGGTCTCACTTACTCCGGTTTTCAGTTTAAACTTTTATTTTAAGCAAAGCTGAAATAGAGGAAACGTTTTCAGTAAAATTTTTTTAAAAAATTTTTGTTAAAAGATTTAAAATTTTTTGAGTCATTTTGAATTTTCAAATTTGGACCTTTTTTTTTTTTTTTTTTTTTTTTTGATAATCCAGAAATATCTCAAATATGTATAGGTACGATGTTTTTATATTAATGTTTTTTTTTAAGTTCGATACTTTTTGAGCAAAAAAAAAATGAAAGTTCTTTAGGAAATCTTTAGGTGATTCTAAGCGTTTTTTGTTTTATAAAACTTTGTTGGTTAGTTGATCCGTTTCGAAATAAAAATGTTTATGTTTGATTTCGTTGTGTTTTGTTTATTAAAAGGTTGAAAAATGAATCCACGGCATTTAAAAAGACATTGTTATTGTTCTGAAGACTTATAGTTTTTCTTTTTTTTTAATTTGTATTATAATTCCTACTAAATACTTCTTTTGTATTAAATAACACATAACTGCACTTAAAAATGTGCACTACATTTACATTTAAAAAAAAAAAATTAGCGACTTTTTTATCAATTATAGCTACAGCCCCAAAAACTTTCTGGCAGCACTGCCGCTATCCTTGAAAAGCGTCCATTTATTCGGCCAAACTCGTTGAAGCTTCTTTGTGTATTTTTTTGGAGTAACGAAGACGGAGTAGCCACGACATGGAGTATGAAGTAAAGACGACGAAACGACGACGACTGCGAGGTAACGTTGAAGTAAGCATTAAAAAGAACAATTCTTAGAAGTAAAAAGCAGCACCAACAACTATGAGTTATATTGCTGCTTCTTAAAAAGTGTTTTATTCTGTTGTTGTTGATGCTGTTGGTGTTGCTTTAACTGCTTTCTGGGTCAGATTCTGCTTACGCACGATTTTGCAATGTTCTTATAATTTTTTTTGTAAGCGCTCGCTTTTTTTTTTTGAGCTAGCGCGCCAACCTAGAAAATAAACTCAACGAGCAACATTAGCGTTGCTGGCGACTATAACAATTATAACAATAATAATTGATATCGAAAAAAGATAAACATTTTTTTAGCAGCCTACACTGATAACAACTTCTCTATATGGGTATTTCCATGGTCGCGCACGTAACTTTCGTACGCCTTTTATGTTGCAAAAAAAAAATTAAAAAAGGCAAAGAAAAATTACAATTGATTTTTGCATAGCACTTTAGTAGAACTATATTAAGTGTAAAAAGTGGAGGTGATCGAAAGTATTGTCCAAAGATACAAGCAAACAAAAAAGGACGCGTTACGTAACAAAATAAAAGTGGTTTTTGTCTGTATCAATATAAATAAAAAAATCTGCGAAGTCTACGGGTTTTTTATGAAAGTTATTTTAATATTATCTGATATAATGTTGCTGTATATTAGAGTTGTTCATTTTGGCGTCGATTTTCGCTCCCCTCACAAAATCTGAATATTTAGACTAAAACAATAAGATATGAAAAATAATATCATAAAAATGTTGGAAATTCAGACCTCTCTCTTAAAAAATAGACATTTTGAGCAAATTTTAAGTGCAAAAAATATCACATTTTATAAATTGTGTGAAATTAAATTTGGTCTCACATCTCGCTTTTTACAATAAATTATTTATGGATTTCTGGATATGCCCAAGCGATTGGTGTAATAAAAATTAGTGTAATTAATTAATGTTTATTATCAAAAACACAAAAAAAATATCATACAATTTTCTAAAATTGTGACTTTGACCAAGGGCCAAAAGTAACCAAACAAATTTTAGCACCAAATTAAATTTCATACTATTTATAAAAAGTGATAATTTTTATCATTTTAAATTTGCCCAAAACTTCTATGAGGCTTAAGTTTTCAACATTTTTATGATACTATTTATTAGTCTAAATATTCAGACTTTGTGAGTGGAGCGAAAATCGGCGACATGTTTGAACATTTATATGGAACTATGAACAAGTCTATTATATATTCATAATAGTTTCGTTGAAAAATCTTTTTTAACTATTTTTATACAAGCCATAATATGAAACGTTGCAATACATATTTTTCCCTTCACATAAGTAAAAATTTTTTATAGTTTAATTTTTTTAATCAAACTGGAAACACATATCAAGTATAATTCAGGACCGTGAAAACCGAAAACTGAAAAAATTTAATTAAACTTTGTATTATACGAGTATTTATTATACTTATAAAATTCCAACTTTCCTTAAAATTTTTCAACTTTTCATCATGTCTGTTGCCATGTTTTTTAAATTCAAATTGAGAGAAGCTCTCGGTACTCTGACAATATAAATTAAAAAGTTTTTTCTCTATTGTAGAGGTTTGAAAATATTTTCAGTAACATTTAATTTTTCAGTCGCGGTAGACCTTTCGGTGGAAATGTCCATACACAAATTTGCATGCTTATCGTATGAGCGCTTTAGGTATTTTTTGCGATTTCTTTAGAGATTAGTACTAAAGCGTCGAGTGGTCTTCAATATATATAGCATACAAAATTAATCGTACCCGAAAACACCTACACACAAATGTTCACGCTTATCGAACAAGCAGTTTAGGAGTTTTCCTTGATTTCTTTTAAGAGATTTTTAGTACAGTGTCTTCTGGTCTTCGAGAAATTTCTTAACAATTAGCACCAAAAGACCCGAAATCGTACCCGAAAATAACTATATGCAAATTATCATGCTTATTGGTGGAGCTTTTTATTTTTTTCTAATTTTTTGGCCTTTTTTAAAATGTTGTTTTACTACAGCGCTTTCGTTTGCTCCACCTATCAGAATCTAACACAGCTATGAACCACCGGGTCAACACAACAAAATTTGTATCTCTTACATTTTAGGACTTTTTTGCGGGTTTTTAAAATTTTTTGAGCTATAGTGCCCCATTCGTGTTCGCTTTATAGGATCCGTATATACCTATGAACAAGCCGGTAAACAAATAAAATATTTTGTGCAAATCAGTCAAGTCGTTCAGGAGTTATGCGTTAACAACACAACTAACCAACTATTTTATATATTAAAATGAAAAATTTCAATTTAATATTTACTAATAAAAAATGCATTTACTGCTTTATTCTGTGTAACGAAAATGCACACCAATGACAAGCAATACACGAGAAGCAATATTTTTTTTTTTCTATACGAAATTCTATTTCTTCTCGTGTCTTGCTTGTAGTTGGTGTGCACTTTCGTTTTACAGAATAAAGCAGTCAAGTTAAATATCAATAAAAACTATTCCATATACCTATGAAATAAAAGTGCTACGATGTGCTGATACAGTTATATTCTACTAAAAATTATAAATATATATATATATATAAAGGAATTTATTACAAAATTAAGACTAAATCTAATTTTCGAGTACAATATATATATATATATGATATATATTATGAATAAGAAAATAAATGATATAAAAAAAATATTTTTTTTCTCGTTTGTTTCTAATGACTCTTGAAAATTATCAATATTTTACGACACTATTCAAGCGTTTTTACATTAATCGACTTTTAAGGCGTCTGCCTAAAAAACTGTGCATATCTCTTCTCCAACCTATTGTTACCACTAAATTTTTAATGGTAATGAAAATTCTAATGTTAATGCAAAAAAATTTTACATTACCACTAAATTTTTAATGGTAATTGCCGTTGTAGTGGAAAAAATTTGAATTACCACTAAAATTTCAAAAATTTCTACTAGCACAAAATTCTGTAAGTGACGTGGTTTCTTTTTAATTAAAAATTTGCTAATTGAGGAAACTCATTGAAAGGGTAACTAAAATACACGATATATAACGATAATGAAAAAAATTATTGTCTGAGGAAGCAACTGTGAAATCAAAAACAAATTTTGATAGTAAATAACATTTATTAGCATTATTTAATACTAGCATATTCAAATTCGTGTCGCTAAGTTCTTGTCTTCGCGACCGATTGGTGATGTTTTTTGCAATTTTAGTGGTAATGTTAATGTAATGTAAATGGTAATTTCTGCCAATACTATTTAAAATTTAGAGGTAATGCAATTTTTTTCATTACCATTACATACTAATGGTAATGGAAATTTATTTTGCATTACCACTAGGTGGTTAATGGTAATGGAAAACTAATGGTAATGGAAAATGCCCATCTATAATTTTACACAACTTGCGCACGTTTTATCACACGGCCAAAAAGTATGCTCTTTTATTCGTAAAATCTTGCTAGCATCACTTTTACATTCACTTAATTTTTTTTTTAATAACAGCGTATATTTTGTTTATAAAAACCAAACAAACTATATCTTTTCCACTTAGTTCAGCTGTTTGAATGCTATGTGTCATGAAAGTTGAAATTTGAAAAATCACGTGCACATTCTTACGTGTAACATTTCTTATGGGAGATGTTATTTTTAACATAAAATATATTATTTTTATACTCTTTTTTTTTTAAAAAAAAGATCAAAGAACCATCGCATGCGCCTTGTACAAACAAGGTTTGGTCTTTTACCTGAAGGGAAAGGGATAGATTTATTAAGAGGAATTGATTGGAACCATACGTGAATTATTGATTAGGCGAAACAACCGTGCAAGACTTTTTCGCTGATTTTTTTCAAGACGACTTATTCATCATCGTCCTATGATTATTTAAGTTATCCCTTCAATATTCAATCTGGGGATATTTACTTCCCAATAATTGATACAAAGACAGTCTTATCATACTTAAAAAATATTAAAACATCAAATAAAAGTGGTCCTGATAACATACCTCCATGTATATTAAAATACTGCTGTGAAGAATTAGTAACTCCAATCTCTTTACTATTTACTTCATCATTAAAATCGTGCTATTTTCCTGCAGCCTGGAAGCATTCATTTATTATTCCGCTGCATAAATCCGAAAATAGGTCTTTAATTGATAACTACCGTGGCATCGCAAAATTAAGCGCTTTGCCTAAACTTTTCAAGGCAATTGTTACAGCACGACTATCGCATAGCGTTAAATCTTTAATGTCTCCTTTCCAACATGGATTTCTTTCGGGTAAATCCACTGTTACTAACCTTCTCGAATTTACATCAAAAACTATAGAAAATTTTGGAAAAGGCATGCAGACTGATGTTGTTTACATGGATTTTAGCAAAGCTTTTGACGTTGTAAATCACAAACCATTAATCTTAAAACTAAATCTTGTTGGATTTTCTATACCGTTGGTAAAGTGGATTGAATCTTACTTAAGCAATAGAACACAATCTGTTCTTTTAAAGCTCAAGAAATCACATTAGTTTCCTGTTACTTGAGGAGTACCTCAAGGAAGTCATTTTGGGCCCCTTTTGTTTCTACTTTTTATAAACGATTTGCCATCTGTCATAATGCATTTTAGCATCTTAATGTTTGCTGACGACGTCAAACTCTTCAAAATTTGTGGTTATCCATTGGAATTCTTAGATATTTTCAATAATCTTGGAGTTACAATGGATCCTAAGCAACGCTTTAATATTCATGTTAATAAAATAATAAATAGAGCAAATAGTACTTTAGGATTTATTAAACGGTTGGGCAAAAGAGTTCAATGATCCATTCAAACCGATAACTTCAGTTGTTTGGTGCCCAGGATACGATTGTTACATAAACGACATTGAGTCAGTGCAGAAACAATTTCTTTTGTTTTGCTTAAGCTATCTGTATTATAATACTGATTTTCACTTACCACCTTATGAATATCGGTTACAACTCTTAAATCTTAACACTTTAAAAAATCGGAGAAATATGAGAAATGCTTGTTGGATTATAAAACTTTTACATGGACAGTCCATATTTATTGAGTAAAATATATTTTAATATTCCTCTTTGTACTAGAAGATCTTTTGCGTTACTCAAATGAGCTTTTGTAGAACTATTTATTTGCAAAATGAACCTCTTAGAAGCGCTTGCGGTGATTTTAATTTTGTATCTGATGTTATATCCTTAAGTGAATCCATGGACTCAATCAAACATAAAATATAGATTACCTGCAGTACCGTCGTTGATTATGATTAAGTTCTCTCAAGCATATATCTGATGCATCTGGTGATATTTGTAAACGCATTAGTATAACAATCTAAATGGATAAATGGACCTAAGCCTTAAATGGATAATTTTGGTGTATGGTGTAAACCTGGGATCATCAATTGCCTTATATCTTCATCATGAATGTGACTACATTTGTCGACGGTACCGTGGTGTCTTGGTTTTTACCTTTTGAAACACTACGTTAGATCGATTTGTAATGTATTAATATGAGTGGCCGATAAGACCTAGTCTGTCTTGATGCCTGCGTGCGCAGCTGGTTTTCTTTGTTATATGAAAATTGGTTTGGTGAAGTTGACCTAGTTTGTGGAGTAACCAACCTGATAAGCCAGGATCCCACCGGCTTCAGGAAGATAGAACGATATATATTATATATTATACTTATTGGAGTATAATTTTATTGGGTATGAGACCTTGTTTGTCACACGACTCCGCCGATGTCCGTATACAAAAATTGTTGCTAACTTGGCCTTGTTTGTCTTGAAAACGCAACCCTGCTATGCTGTCTGATATTATCGATTTGACTTAACTTTTTATTGTTTTTATACTTTAATAAAGTTATATACTTTAAGCAATTTATTAAAACTTTTTAGTTTGTTAATAAAACTTGATTTCAATCAAAATCATACTTTATATTTTTGAATTGTATTAAATATCTTATTTTTTAATTTTAAATTTGCTATAAAATCTGTTAAGGTTTAGCAATCGAATAAATCAAGATAATATGAATTGGTTTTAACCGAGGCTAGTGTTATGCCTTAACCTCGGCAAGTACTTCCAGCCCTTTGTTGTTTGTGTCCTTTAATTACACATTTTCCACAATCTAGTTGTGGGTTTTTAGTTTTCCATAATTCTTAAATGTAGGAAAGAACAAAGAAAGTGAAAAGAACCATGCCCAAACCTGGAATCGAACCAGGGATCTCTGTGTTGAAAGCCTAGCGCTACAAAGGCCAATACATATTTTTTAGATTTATGAGGAAGTGGCTTTTATAAAGGCTCAATAACAAAAAAAAAAAGTAACATTTTTGTCTTATATGGGAGATTTTGGTATTTTTGCATATGATCTCATATAGTTAATTTCAACTTATGTGTCATTTGTTACTGATTGATATGGGACGCAGGCACTGTGTGGCGAATACAGTACTTGTTTTTAGTGTCAATATATCTTAGGCATGTAAACGCATGGTTAGTTGTTATGTCTTGTGTTGTCCCTGAGCCCAACTCGTATTGTGGTGGGTAAATTGACTTCACTTTCGATTGTTTTGGACCGCTTTTATCGATATCTTTGAGATATTTCAATGATCTAATACGGAGAAAGTGTGAAAAAGCTGTAGTAGCTGAACTCTTTAGTTATTGCATGACTTATCAGGATATGTTATATGTACTGACCAACTCCCGATTTTTGCATTGATGCCTATACCGATATCGATGTTGACTGCTTTTTAAAAACTGATATCGATGCCGATTCTTTTTTTTCAACCGATGCCGATACAAAACTGATTCCGACTATAAAATTTTAAACCGATGCCAAGCTTGAATTTTCTGCCGATACCAGCCGATGCCGATGCCGATTAATCGGTCGAGCACTAGTTATATGTTAAGAAGACAAATCCTAAGGGGGTGTTTTGTATAACATAAATTTAAAACAAAAAAATTATTATCTTTCAACAAAACACAATACGTTTGGCTGAAGAGGCAAGTTTTTTCTACCAAATCCATTTTGAATCAAATCGATCAGACGAAAGCTGTCTTAGTTGTACTTTCAACCAGGTCAAAAAAAATGGTTTTGAGTAAACGGCGTTTAAAGTTTTGCAAGTTTTAAGAGCACTTGGTTAGCACTTTTCGAATACTTAACGTTAGAATTTTCACTTAAAACTAGAGAGACATATTCCTTGGGGTGTAAAATAATAATTTTTGAGAAAAATTTTGTACAGGAAAGTAGTTTTTTGTTGTTCAAAACGAAACTAACACTTACAACAAGAGCTTTCAGCACGACTCCTAAACTTTTAATAAAAAGTGACTTAACTCTATTATTACTATTTATTTTTTAGACGACCTTTCATTTATAGTGTGTTATTTATGCGATAACAAAATATTTCGGCCTAATAAATCAAAGTCTATTATAAAAATATTTTGCTTAAAATTAAGGTGAAAATATTATATATATTTTTATTTAGTTGGGTTAATTTTAAATTTCGAATTTTCCGCAAACTGGATCAAAAGCGAAATACCATTATAAGAATATTTATTAGTAAGAAGAAAAACTTTTCCTAACATTTTGCCTGAAAATTTAAAAATTTATTCATCCTTGTTTTGTATAAAAAACCGTTTGTTCGTCATAAGTTAATGCTACATATTTATATAGTGTTAAATGTATTAATATTTTAAATTTGCACAGTGTTAATGTGGCACCATTAAAAAAAAGCATTGACGGAGGAAAAAAATCAAGGATATAAAAGCAATTCTTGCCTTTCTCATGGTTTCTTGGTCCTTTACAGCTTGCTCTGAAAAATTTGAATTTTAATTTTTTGCTTTTATGCATTTCGTATTTTATATTCTTACAACATCAACCCCCAACCGCCGATTCAACACTCCAAAGCAAAGGCAACAATAAGAACAACAACAACAACAACAACAACAACAACAATAAAGTGCGTTTTCCTGTTGCCAAGACTTGGTGTCCCCTTTCGGAATGGACGAATAAATGCGTAGAGCAAAAAATAAAAAACAAAACAAAAAAACAACAACAACCGAAAAAATTAAATAAATTAATGACTGAAAGGACTGGAGTTGCTTTTTTAAATGTATAGGTTTACATACACATAAACATAGTTACGTATATAAACATATTTATATATATATTTTATATATATAGTTATGTAAATATTTATGAATGAAAATGTGTTGTAATAGATATAAATATATTTATGTTTGTGTCGGTGTTGGTTGATTTTTGTCCTTTCCTCATCACTGTTGTTGTTGTTGTATTCTATTATATACACCAATAGCAGCAGAATTCAGTTGGTCCTTTGGTAAAAAAAGTGCGCGACACGCACTTCGTTCGGCCGCTGCCGAATTTTTTTGTGGAATTTTTTTATGGCTTATTCTCAGTTTTCGGGAGGGTTTGATGGAGGGGGTGGGTTGGTAGGCAGAGGGAAAAAAGAAGAACACAGCACGAAAGCAATCAAAGTATTTTTGATTAAAACATAAGTTTATACAAAGAAAATTGTTTGTCCATTAAGTTCTTGGAATAAATTTTGATCGTGTAGAATAATTGAGGGGGTCTAGTTTCAAAAATGGCCAAGTCACAAAAAAAGTTCAGATAATTTGGAAAATTTTTTTTTATATTTTTATAAATATGTATATACAAATTCTTGGGTTAAACAGAAAATATTTCGAAATTTTATCTTAAAAAGAGTAAGTTTTTTAAACCGTCTTTTAATTTTTTTAAAGTCTTAGCTTTAAATACGCAGTTTTTAGATCCATTTAGTTTTCCATTATTTGCTAAAAAATAAAATCAGGAAACACTTACAATAGCAAATTGTTTCATAAATTTTTATATTTTATAAATTTTTATATATACAGTAGATGATGTATCCGGTGTTAATCGAAAAGTTATATATCTTAATCTTAAATTTTTGACTTTTTTTGTCATCGCCAAACATACTGATTTCCTC
Source organism: Dichetophora obliterata (assembly GCA_963920525.1). Lineage (NCBI taxonomy): Eukaryota > Metazoa > Arthropoda > Insecta > Diptera > Sciomyzidae > Dichetophora > Dichetophora obliterata. The sequence continues at coordinate 21,532,228 of OY986440.1, read as the reverse complement.
AGATTCATCAAACACTTTAAATGTTTAAGGTAAATAATCCATGCAAGAATTTCCAAAGTTATATTATTGCAATTTGGTAATTGCGTACCTTTGGGGTAAGTAACATTCTTGGTTTAGATGTCTTTTATTAGAAAAATTTCGTTTTCTATAGGAACATGCAAGTTGCCTAAAATTTCCAAGAAACTGACACCACAAAAACTTTCGTAACTGAAACACACAAAAAGTTTTTAGTATCTACTAATTTTTTTTTTGAAATAAAAAAATCATTCAAAAATGAAAGTGCTGCTTTGAAAGTAAATAACTCAGTCATGTTACAAAGGATTGCATTAATTTTTTTTTTTTTTTTTGCTTAAAATTTTGATTAATTGTCTGTCTAATCGTATTTCAATCTTTTTTATTTTCGTTTTCCTTCTAATTTTTATAATGTTCCAAAGAAAACCTTAACGAATATCTTTATTTCGCAAAAAGTTTCTATCGTAAAAATTTAAAAACGTTTTATACGATCGAAAAATCAAGCCTACTTCATAAAAATTTAAGATTTTTTGTTTATTTTTATTCATTTAGTATTTTTGTATTTTTGTTTGCATAAAAAGAAATGGTATTGTGAAAGAATTATGACAATTTCTCAGTTCGTTTCTGAGTTATATTCTCAAATACCCCTTAAATCACACCCACAGCAACAACAGCGCCACTTACCAAGTCAAATTTAAAACCTCAACCATCTACAGATTCAGCCAAATTTTATCAAAATCGGTCCAGCCGTTTAGGAAGAGTAGTTCAGTGACAAAGCCATGTACAGAAGAATTTTATATATAAAGATTATTTATGTAAATATATATTAGACCGTCACACTTTTTTGACTTTTTCGAAAAGTTCCTGGGACACGTTGATTTCTTATTCTACTCTTAAAAACATTAATTTTGGTAAATTAAACTTTAATATTAACTAACAGTAAATGGTAGCGCAAAAGGCTTAAAGCGTTTTTGGCTAAAAATTCATTATTTAAAAAAAACAAGAAATTTCTTCTTCAGTATATATTCATATAAATAAGAAACTAATGAAATGATTTTCATCAATTAATACTTGTTTGAAAGCTAATGAAATTTGCCATCATCTATAATAAGAAACATTGCATTATGTCTACTAAATTTTTTTAAAAAACTATGCAAAGTGAAATTTTGATGAAAACTATTACGAAAATTTGATAACTTGAACTCACATTACCACGTGTAACAAGGGTATGAGAAAAATGTTTTATATTATATAAATTTTGTATTTGAAAAAATTTTACAGCAAGCATTTTTGTGTATAATTCGAAGACTTAGGGTACGGTATTTTTTCCAAAACGCATCAAAACTGCACAGTGAATTTTTCCGAAAATTTTTCATTTTTATTTTTATTAAACGTAGCTACATAAGTATCGTAAGTATTCATGTAAAAAAAATTTAGGCCAAAAAAAAGTCCTAAATAAGACCATTTCTAGTACGTCCCAACTGGTTGTGCACCATTAAAATGCAATCGACGCTAAATATTAAAATTGAGTTTTATTCCCTCATGGGACTTAATCTAATACATAAAAAAGTAACGAAACTTGTGGGGTTCGAACCCACTACGCACAGTGGTTTCAAAGTGGAAATAAATCATTTTTTACATGTTGTAATTTTTGTTCGTTTTTTTTTTAAATTGAAGTTTAGAAATATTTCAATAACATATTTAAAAAAAAAATCTTAGATAAGTCTTCTCAATTTTTGTGGAGAAGCTGTAAATGTCAGGTATGATTTTAAGGCGGCTTTCGGTAGGAACTACTTCGACATAATTGCTTGTATTTACTAGTATTGCCTGCTGTCGAAATTCTACCAACTCTCTGTAAAGAAGTGAGCAAAAATGAACACTAACGTAGCGTATGCTAAGGCGCTCTAGCATAGATTTGAAAAAACATAACATTAAAGATGTATAGCGAAGATGGCAGCACTCGTTTGTCATTTTTGTAGCCTTGAAGATTGTGTACCTTACATAATATAAACTCTTTACTATAATCGTATAAAAATTAACACAATCTTTGTCATTCCGTAGCTTCGCTTTAAGAACCGCGGAACAAAAATATTTAATTTTCTATCTAGGTTAATTTTATATTGTTGAAAAGGTAATTTTGCCAGCCTTACCTTTTACCTTTAATTTATTTTGTTTTGTGGTTTATTTTAATTTTGAGCTTTTTTGGCCAAGCTGTTTTACAAAATTATGTTTAAGAAAACAAAAAAAACCTTCAATTACATTATTATTTTACTCCGACGTTTCGCAGATTTCTTTTCTGCTTCTTCTGGGATTTGAATCTGCGAACATTTTTTATTTAGCTTTTAAATATGTAACAATATTTTTACAATTAAACTTACATAATTTAATTAAAAAAGGATTTAATTGAATTTTTAAATTATGCTCTTCGAATCCCTACTTTGAAATCAATTACCTTACTGCAAGGAACCTCCAAACATCAAAATGTCCCAAATATATTATTAAATAAATAAAGTCTGTTTAATTACATTTTCAACGACAGTTTAGACTTTTGCGATGTTTTTGTCGATTTTTTTATCAGTTGTGTGCACCCTGTAACTCCTCCAAAAATCACGTTAAACTTTTTTCCTCCAAATTAAGTTTTTAATATCAGATGAATTTCATGTAAAAATCGAGATGCATTGAACCCGACCCCCTCAGATATCGATGAAATTTTGTTCATAGCTAAATTTGATTAATACAAACAAACTCTCATTTTTAGAAATGACTGTTTTGCGATTTTTTGGGCGTGGCACAGTGGGAAAGTTTTCGAAAAAACGCGAAAATGGTCAAAAAGAGCTCCATATAAACTACAATAACTCAGAATCGGCTGAACCGATTTCCATGATCTTAGTATCATTAAAAAGATATTTTAACAGGCTTTATGACACGTTTTATGACACAAAAAAATTACACTGTAAAAAATTTATAAAAAAAGAAAATTTTAACTAATGAAAAATCCAAAAAGATCAAGGGTTTTTTTACAGTGTATTACTTTTTTAGAAAGGTTTATCCTTCACCTATACCATATCAAAAAATAAAAATGGGTTCTTTTTTAGTTTTTTTTATATAATTTTTTAAGTAGTGTCACTTTTAGTAATTGCCCTTATACAATATTTTATATTTACAGGTTAAATAAATAAACATAGTCCTAGGAAAATTATGAATATGTTTTAACCCCAATTTTTTAAGTAGTGTCACTTCTAGTAATACGTACCGAAAGTTTTCGAAATAATTCGAATAACAGCGAAAATATCAGGTCACATTCTTACACATTTACAAAATAGTTCAACAATTATAACATTTTTTAAATGTTTACAAATAAAAAACCATCAACAATTGTTTATATTATTTGCCATGTTTTTATTAATTTGTGTTTTATTTTATTTACATTTTTTTAAGTTAATTATTTGTAAGAAATTTTGCGCTGCTCAAATTTGGCACAGTCAAAATATCTGCGCACATGTACAAAAGTTTCATTTATCGGAATGAATGAATGAAAGCCTTGAGTTCCTGTTATAGTTTGAGCTTCTTTATATCTTGAAAATAGCTTTTCTTTAACGTTGTTGTATTCGTCAGCATCTGCGTAAGCAACTTGTATGGTTGTCTTATATGTTTCTGATGCCCTGTGATAGAGTTGCCTCGTTGTCTGGATTTCATTTTTATTTGCAATACTATAATTTCGAGCACCTCTTTTCAATGTTCCTCCGATTCCATCACATGCAGATTTTCCGTGACTGGTAGCATAAAAGTGCCATTCAGCGTCAATACCAAAATCAGATTTGTGATGGCATAAATTAATGAAGTTGTATTTATTTTTATATTGTGCTCCTGCACCATCTGATACGTAAATGATTTTATTAATATTGTTGGTTATATTGGCCTACACGAACTGTATCATTTTTGAAATATATAGATGAACTGCTATACTATCATGGGTATTGCAATCAGATATTATGGCGAAGCTTTTATGAGTTAATTTATCGTTATCTGAAAATAAACAAACAAAGGAAAAAAACAAATAAATAAAAAATATTAAATATTTTGATGAGTGTGGTTGGATGTGTTTACTAATACCAAAATATTAAAATAATTACCTTTGTAATAAATAACGAACGGAAGTATTGTAGCCTGATTATTATTCCAATGGTATCCTTGCACGGCATCTTGTACAAGAAATGCATAATTTTCAGCAAAGTCCATTTGAATTAACATTTCTCCTGATAACAGCGCCGCTCTTTTATTGCTGATAAATTCAGATTGTCGCTTTGCTATGAAATGATGCGGAATCAGAACTTTGATGTGATTAGTAAAATCGCTGACAAATGATTCTGGGTTGGTGGTTAACGTTTCCAGAACACATCTAATCGTTGTATTCCACTTTTTGTATATTATTTCTTCAGTTTGGTTATTTTCAAAATGTTTTAGCATATGCGTTTTTAGATTATTTAAATTTTTGTAGCGGTGACCACACATTGAAACGCAACACTCGCTTTTTTCTATGTCACCATCACAAACAACGAATTTGAGAACATCTTTGTAGTCGGTAAATGTGCATTCTCTTTCAATACAAATTGATTTTAAGCCACTTTTTTCAAACATCAATTTCATATTCTGATACAATGTGCATACACAGATATTTTGCTGGTTTCCAACTCCAAGTTTCATAAAATTTTTTGGCCTTAACATTGTAAATTTTGTAAAACCCACTTTGGCAAAGGGATGTTTTTTTTTAAATTCGTAGTAAGATTCGCGTAGTGAAGATAACATCAGTCTTTTTTGAACTTTTTCACGTAAGTTTCCTTGTTTAACAGTAATTGAATCTTGCGATCCTGGCATCATTCGGCTAGTTTCATCATCTTCATAAAATAACTTGACTGTGCTTAGAGTTCCGGTTGGTAAACTACGTGTGCTCATTTTTAAAAGATTGATATCTGCAAACTTCGTTTTATTCCTTTGGATATCTTTACTTTTTTTGATACAATCGTGAGATATATCATCCCCAAAACGATCTTTAATTTCTGCGTGACTCATATTGATTGGTAAGAGAGATAAAAGTTTTTGCTTTTCCAAAAGATTTGAGCTGTTCTCTATTTGATATTTGATGTTTTGCAAAATTTCTTCGTAAATGGCTTTGACGTTTTCATGTTGCGCTGACAAATCAGACAATGGATCAGCTCCAAGTGAATCTGCTACATTTTCCAAAATTTGCAGTGATTTTCTATTTCTGTATGCATCTCGTTTGATATATTTCCTCTTAAGAGGCGACATTTGGTTTGGTAGATGAGGAATAATATGATCATTTATATTTTCAATGAGTTCGTTGCTTTCGATGTTTGCATTACGGCTGGTACAAGTTGGAAGTTCATTCAATTCTTCCCTAATTTCATCGCTGGGCGTTGTTGGTAAATAATTTGAGACTTCATTCTGCTCCACGTTGGATTCATTACGACTGCGCGCTTTTCTCAGTGTATTCCGGCAAGTTTCGCAAATACGGCTACAATGAATGCTGGCGACAGCTGGAAAATATTCAATTATATTTGCAGCCTCGTTTTCACTTATTTTACGAAGCGAAGCGCAACACTTATTAGATATTTTTATGCATCTGTACTTATTGTTTGAATTCATATTCACTCAAATTTTTAAAATATAATCGTAAAAATTGTAATGGGATATCTTGGCTTCTCGAAACTGTTTATAATTATGAATTTCGGTACGTTCATCAGGTGCATTTATATAGCAATTTTTAAGGCAAGCAAGAACTTTTTGGGGTTAAAACATATTCATAATTTTCCTGGGACAATGTTTATTTACACAGTACAACATTTTTCAGTTCATTGATTGCCAACTCAATTCTGAGAACTGTATGTAAAATTAGACCCAAAAAGAAGAATTTCTGCATCATTCGTTTTGTCTTCTTACCTGCCAAAATATTTTTAATATCGATTTGAAGTTAGTAACTATCGTATGGGGGAATTTTTCACGTTTTATGCACAACAATATTTGGAGAAAACATTGACACCTTTTTTATGATTCTGAGAATTAAAAAAAAAAGGAATAAACAAAATAATAAATAAACCCACATTTAAGGGTGCTGATTATTTGGAAAGTTTTGCACAATTTGAAACGTACAAGTGCTGAATCAGGTATATAGCCAGCCACCCTTAAAAAATGCGCCCATTTATAAGTACCTGGCCGTAAAATATTGAAAAATACGTAGTATTTATAGGTGTGCATTGATCGATTTTTGTCATTCAGGCAGTGCCGACGAACGCGAACAGTGAAAGTGATTTTTCTCCAGTTTTTTAAAAGTGAATAACAACAAAACATGAAATATATCAATATGGAAAACAACAAGTGCCCAAATTTGGATGAATTTTGTTACGTTTGTGGTCATATCGTCCGAAAAATACAGAAAAAAGATCGAAAAAATTTGTTTACTGAGCAATTCAAAATTTTTTTATTTAAGGGGTGGTGGCTATAACTGATTTTTGAAATTCATACCTTTACTCAATTGCGAATAAAAGCGAAACTCGTGCATCGATTTTCATGATCTTTGTCTCATTTTGCTCATAAGTTATGTGACTTTGCGAAAAAGTAACTAGACTTGAAACTTATTTCCGTTTTGTATTTTTTATGAATTTAAAAAAAAAAATATTTTTTTTCTTCATGCGCTTATTTTTAACTTGGAAACTGTGGCTTTTATAGGAAAACAATATATGAACAGATTTTTAATTTTTTAAAACTTATTTCAACTAAATCGGGCTAGTGGTTGTCGAGCTATGTCAAACAACAGGGCCTAAAACGTGATAAATTCCCCAATACGATAGTACTAAATTCAAATCGATATTAAAAATATTTTGGCAGGTAAGAAGACAAAACGAATGATGCAGAAATTCTTCTTTTTGGGTCTAATTTCACATACAGTTCTCAGAATTGAGTTGGCAAATCATGTGTTGTACTGTGTTATTTTACCTGTAAATATAAAATATAAGGGCAACTACTAGAAGTGACACTACTTAAAAAATTATATAAAAAAAACTAAAAAAAAAACCCATTTTTGTTTTTTGATATGGTATAGGTGAAGGATAAACCTTTCTAAAAAAGTAATACACTGTAAAAAAAACCCTTGATCTTTTTGGATTTTTCATTAGTTAAAATTTTCTTTTTTATAAATTTTTTACAGTGTAATTTTTTTGTGTCATAAAAAAGTAATACACTGTAAAAAAAACCCTTGATCTTTTTGGATTTTTCATTAGTTAAAATTTTCTTTTTTTATAAATTTTTACAGTGTAATTTTTACGTGTCATAAAGCCTGTTAAAATATCTTTTTAATGATACCAAGATCATGGAAATCGGTTCAGCCGATTCTGAGTTATTGTAGTTTATATGGAGCTCTTTTTGACCATTTTCGCGTTTTTTCGAAAACTTTCCCACTGTGCCACGCCCAAAAAATCGCAAAACAGTCATTTCTAAAAATGAGAGTTTGTTTGTATTGATCAAATTTAGCTATGAACAAAATTTCATCGATATCTGAGGTGGTCGGGTTCAAAATTTCAGTTTTATCTCGATTTTTAAATGAAATTCATCATCAGTCAGTGATGCTAATTGCAAAATTTCACCCGTTCGAGCGTTTACGTATTACGTTTAAATTGGAATTTCTGTGTACCATTATTTTTCTTAATAAACGACTTTTCAAACAAATATATCAAAATAATAAAATGATATAAAAATAACGGGAATATTTCATAATTTACTATTTACGAAAAATTTCACCATCACAATATATTCACACATGTTACATAAAATACATTCTTATTGTAGGATTATCCGTAAGAGATGACGAAAAATGCCTGCATAATTTTATACCATCTAATCAAAGTCTAGAATTCAATCTCACATCATTTTCTTCCATCTCTTAAATTTTAGCCTTAATTTAAGAATTGCTCTTTTTACGATTAGGTTTCAGGTCAAAGGTCACCAATCTTAAATCCACTTATATTGAGCGAGACCCCTCACCCAAAATTTCATCCCTTACTAAAATTAAAGTATACGTTAAACGCTCATATTTCGGAACATATTTCTGAACATCTATGGTACAGAATCGTTCGAATGATATACTTTTCATTATCCTTTTTCTAAAATAAATATTAGAAAAGCGTACGACAACTTTTGATGTTCACGTATTTATATACATAATATATATAATAAAAGATTAAAGATCTGATCATGGTAAAACGATAAAGCATTTTAAACGCCAAAATTCAAATAACCAGATTAAACTTTTTCCGAAAAACTGTAAAAAATAGTAAAGAATATTGAATAAAATATTAAGATAAAAATATTGTTTGTGACGTAACGCACGACCAACACCACCCCCTCCCCCCTCCGAATATTCAATCGAAAAATGTCTACTTTACAATGAAATAAAAATATCAACACCGGCTCAATAAATTTGCGTTCTATTTTAAAATTTACTTTAGAACCCCCCCTTTTTAAGTACTTTTATTTAGAACCCCCTTTATTTTATGTTAGTAACGCTTGAATGCATAGCCAAATTAGACAAGGTAGTATTAGGCCGGTGCCGGTGACCGAAACTGTCAGAACGAAGTTGACATTTCATACAAAATCTGCAACCAATCATGGTAGAAGAATACAGGTAGATGCACTGGATGAGAGCATACCGCATGTCAAAACGAAGCAAAACTTTTTATTTCTTTTCTTTTGTTCCCATTCACCACACAGCTGAATTTGACAGACATGGCAGTATGGAAAGATAACATAGTCAGCGCTGCAGCCAAGGTTCATTTATAAGGTTGTGGCACTTGAGAGAAATGCACTCTTTTTCCCGCCTTTGCTCGAACTGTCACTGTGCTTTTCTTTGTTCTAAGCATTAATTTTCTTCATTTCTTTTCATTCATTCTGACAGTTCGACCGAGCTCGCTATCAAGTGCCACAACCTTATAAATGAGCCTTGGCCTCAGCTACCTCTATCCTTATGCCATGCAACCAATGAGAATGCAATATGAAAGCAAAATTTGGCAAAAATACCAAAATGGCTGAGTTTGACAGTTATGGTCACTAAGAAAGAGAACACATTCAGCCATAACACTACCATGTCCAAGGTTCATTTATAAGATTGTGGCACTTGAGAGAAATGCACTCTTTTTCCGCTCTTGTTCTGCTATGCTTGAATGTGTCCGAAAAGAGAGGAAAGAAAGAGCTACAAAAACCACACGGCTCTGTTTTTTTCACTCTCGCGACTCTCAATAGTGCGAGTGTGTGAGTAAAATGTGTGGCTTGGTTTCTTGTTGCTGTTTTTTATATAGGAAAAAAGTGTTTTTAATTTCAAATTTTTACCTTTCTTAATGACAAAAAATTTGAATAAAAATTATATTGTGCACTTGCTATGAACCAGAGCTTCCAAGTGATATAAGTTTCATACAAATGTGTTGTCTGAAAGTCGGTTAAAAGGGGGCTAAAGATATGTGTTTGCGTATTAATATATAAGGGGTATTCTCTATGTCTAGGATATGACCGTTGCACGGTGCAAGAATAGGAAATATACAATACGTGCACTGCCGCAATAACAAAATACAAGTTAAAAAAACCGTAAAATATTTCCTATGTATGCTTCACTCATACCCATGTATACGGCGATACTATGAAGCAGGGATTACTGAATTCAGTACTTTTCGCTTTTCAAAAGTACCGCATTACCCCCTCTATTATTTCAGTACTTTTTACAAATATTGTCTAAAAACAGTACTATTAAAAATAAATTAAAAAATTTTAAGATGGCAGAGTCTTAGGCTTAAGTTGGTCAGTTAAAAAATAAATTATTAACTTATGTGAGGTAACACATACAAATTATCAAATGATTACTTTACATACCTTATTCGTTGGCTAACGTTAAACGTATTTTTCATATAAAAATTTAATCAAAACAAAATGTCGACATAGGCTTCAAGTAAGCACCCTTTCGAGATTAATACAAACAAAATACCTTTTAAAATCAAATGGAGCGTACTGCTATACGCTATAACACTCAAAGTTCTCAAGAGTAAAAAAAAAAATAAAAATCATTAATATTAAAGAATTATTACATTAAAAAATGCATGCCTGATATAAACTAACATTTTATTTATTATCAACTAATTACGTTACTAATTCAAAGTTTCTTGCATAAAATACAATATATTAATAATTAAGAAATGAATTTATGTATCTTATATATATTTCGTAATTTTTTAATTCAGAAACTTAAAACTTTAATATATGTGTTTAATTTTTTTATGTTCAACTAATAAAAATATATAAAACTTCAAATTTTTATTTTATTTCTTATTTAGGTACTTTTAGTACTTTTTTAAATCCGCTAAGTACCAAACCAAAATTTAGAATTATCGTCCCTGCTATGAAGTAAATAGTAAATTAAATGCAACCCTGTGTTTGTAATGAGAGAGCAGCCAAACTGTAGATGAAATGAGCGTAAAGTGCAGCTAATTATAGAGTTCTTTGAGCTGTTGATTTTACTAAGCTACCATCCATTGGATATTTAAGTATGGCACATATTACACGATGATCGTTGATCGGCGTTCAATGAACACTTTTTTACGCTCTTTTACATTTTGATCGTTGGTAGGTCACATGATGATCGTTTCATCGCGATCAAGTCTTGTTTTTTTCTTTATTCCAGTAAGAATTCTTGTTAAAAATAAGGGTTTCGTGCAACTTTTTTTTAATACCTTTTAGTCGAAAAGCAGTCCTTCTAGTACTTTTTAGCTGCTAAAAGTGAATACATCTTAAATTTTGCCACCCAGCAACACTGTTTCGATTGTGATTGCTGTCATGTACAGCGTTCAAAAATGAACATATCTTGATCGCCCTAACAATTGTTCATCCGCTCTGGCTCTCAGTGTTTTTTGACAGTTTCGCATTGAAAGCAACAACAAAAATTTTTTGACCGCCGATCAACGATCATCGTGTAATATGTGCTTATAGGATTTTTACAATCCGTGCTCTCATGCAATTATGCTAAACATAGAGAATAGAGTCCCCCTATAGATTCACTCAAGTCTTTTATAATACAATATTGTGATGTATCTTAAATACATTTTTTCAATTATAAATATTTTTGTATTATTGGTTTTTTTTATTCCAAAATTTTTGTGGGCCAGTACTAAGTTATCGACACTTATCGGTAGTTTCTAACTATAAAAATCTTAAACTTTAGGCTTTTACTTAGCATTTAAAACAAAAATTGGTTGCTTATAGCTGCTAACCTGCTTTTAACGAACACAAGTGTAAATGCATATTTATACCCATGGTAGAAGAATACAGCTAGATGCACCAGATGAGAGCATACTGCAGGAAATGTCAGAACAAAGAAAAACTTATTATTTCTTTTCTTTTTTTTTCATTCGCTACACAGCTGAATTTGACAGACATGGTAATATGGAAAGAGAGCGCAGTGAGCGCTGCAGCTACCGCTATCCTTATACCATATTTATACCCGTATGCTTACTGCACACATTGTCATAAAGAATATGTAATTTTATTCTTTTCTTCGTTTTTTTCTTATTTTAATTATAACGGAAATAATAAAATAAATTTTTGGAACTTAAGGAGTGGGCGGAGGGCGTGGCATTATTTAAATGTACACATTAGAGTGGAACGATGTTTAACCTCACCGGCTTCATATATGTTTTTAAACTCCTCGTCAAAACAAATTTTTCTGCATCCTTGGTTTTTTTTCTGCGACATAATTGTCGCAAACGATTCAGAAAAATTTCAGCGAAAAAATATGGCAACAAAATACAAAAAACCCTCGAGCAAAGTCAAAAGTTGCGTCGCAAAAAAAAAATCAAGGATGCAAAAAAATTTGTTTTCACGAAGAGTTTTCAAAAATATATGAAGCCGGTGAAGCTTTTTTGCTTCCTTACATTTCGTTCCACTCTAGAACACATTTATTTCAGATTCTTGAGTGAGTTGTTTTGAAATAACTACAATACGAAAAAAAGGGTTTTAAAATTTTGTGTTACATGGAAGGAAAGCGTAGGGTGTATCGTATTAAAAGTACAATCCTGCTGCATATGATTCCTTGGGTCAAGTAAAATAAAAAATCGTATGGCAGGGGGGGTCCATCACTCTCCGGTTCAGAGTTATAAGGGAAAGTTTACTAAAAATCACTTAAAAAGGTGTAATCAGCTCTACGCTTATAGCTTCCAAGCCAATGCAACTAGAATAAAAAATTAGTTAAAAAAACTAAAACCCGATTACTAAAAATCAAGCTCTAAAAAGTCTGAAACAAGAAAATATTCTCATCTGAAGTTTTTATGTGTAAACTATTCAATATTTTTTTGTTTATTAAATAAGCAACTTACACATAATATCTCTTATTGTATTTGATACAATTTCAGAAGAAGAAGATATTTAGAAACCCTTATATCATTAAAACTGTTTTCTTTCGAACAGAAAGAAGCGCAAGATCTAAACGCCATTATGGAATTAAACTTTTTAACAAATTACCAAATGAAATAAAAAACACGCCTAACATTATAATATTTAAAAGAAAAGTAACAGAACTATTGCTCGAAAACTTTGATTTAAGTCTTTAAAGTTATATTTGACTATTTTTGTTTATAGTTAATAAGTCCTTTGAACTATAACTTGTATTATAAATTATGTTTATATTTAAAAAAAAATCTTTAAAAAATAGCAAGCAAGCAATGTATAATATTATTTAGTTATCTTCTCACAAAAAATATATTTTTTCTAGACAGTGTTACACTAATTGTATTACAGCTATCAATACAGTAAAAAAATAACTACTAATCAAATGTTGAGGATCAAATTGTAAACAAAAAATTTTATTGTGTCATTATACACAAACTTTTTTGAGTTTATGACTTAATGCCCTCTAGAGGGCGCCATATTCAATTTAATGTTACGTCACATAGCCTATAACCAGCGGATGATTAAAACGCTTCCAACGATACCTCTTTAGTCAAATTATGATAAGAAGTTTAGAAGAAAAAAGTTCAGTTGACTTTTTGTCTTCTAGAGAGCGCCATATTTAATTTAATGTGACGTCACATCACTTTTCTTAGGAGGACAAAAGTTGAGAAGTTAGGGGTTTAGTTGACTTTCTGTCCTCTAGAGGGCGCCATATAAAAGTTATGTGACGTCACATAACCTTTAACCAGCAGAAGAGCAAAATGCTTCCAACGAAACCTCATTTGTAAAATTATGATAAGTAATTTAGAAGTTAAAGGTTTATTTGACTTAATGTCCTCTAGAGGGCGCCATATTCAATTTTATGTGACGTTACATTGCCTATAACTAGCGGACGGTCCAAACGCTTCCTACGATACCTCATTTGTTAAATTATAATAAGCAGCTTAGAAGTTAGGATTTTATTTGACTTTCTGTCCTCTAGAGGGCACTATATTAAATTTTATGTGACGTCAAAACCTTTAACCAGCGGAATGTCAAAAACGCTTCCAACGATTAGTAACAAAAATTATGATTAGTAGCTAAGAAGTGAGGGTAGCTTAGAAGTTGGGGGCTTAGTTGGCTTTTTATCCTCTAGAGGGAGCCATATTCAACTTTATGTGACGTAACATAACTTTTCTTTACCGGACAATCATTTGCTTATGTCACTAAAAAAATTTTTTTTTGTTCATGACTTTATGTCCTCTAGAAAGCGCTATATTAACCCTCCGTTACTAACGCTATTCAGAGTAACGTCATTACTAACCTGGGTGTAATCCACCCATAAATTTTTATTTATTAATTTGTAAAAAGTAACGCTTAAACAGTAAAACGGTTCTGCTTTCATTAATTTCGTATATTTTATTATTCTATTAAACATAAAATTCGTCCAGTTTAATTAATATATAATTTTAATAAAAATATATCAAAATAACGTTAATTAGAGAACTAAAAAAAACAAATATCATAATGGTTTGAATAATTTCACACGTTCTTCGAAAGGGCTAATTTGAAAAACTAAAAGATGTATGAAAAAAAATATATCTAAAAAAAATTTTTTTTGTAATGAAAATTTTTTAAAATTTATTCATTATAATTGAAACATTAGTCTCTCATGTCACAGCAGCGCAAGCAACGTAAATAAGTGGCTAGCACATAGAATAAATGTCGATTATGCAAAACTAGTCACATAGTCAAAATAAAACAATCAAAGGAATTCTTGGTCAAAGAATTATACAATTTCACATTTGTCTTGCCAAATCGTCAAATGCATAGAAGAATACGCTGAAATCAACATTAAATAGAACTTCTACGTTTATCTATATAGTCAGAGATGCATTTCTGTTTTTATCTGAGCATTGCCATGTTGTGCATAATCAGATACACGTAAATCCCTTTAAGCAGATTTCTATGTTACACTTGTTAAGCCATGTCTAATTGAACCATTACAAAAGTAATTGAATGATGCAATAATTGCATATTATAATAAAAACCCTGTTCAAATGTTCAAATTTTTTGTCAAATGGCTAGTCAAAATTCTTATTTCCATCGCATATAAGGTCCTCTCGAGCGTACTATGTGAAAGACTTAAGCCGTATACAAAAACACTGATTGGACCTTATCAGTGTGGTTTTCGACCTGGTAAATCCACCATAGACCAGATTTTTACACTGCGCCAAATCCTGGAGAAAACCAACGAAAAGCAAATCGACACGCATCATCTCTTTGTCGATTATAAAGCTGCGTTCGATAGCCCGAGGCGGGATTGCCTATACGCAACAATGTCTGAGTTCGGTATACCTGGAAAGTTGATAAGACTCTGCAGGATGACGTTGAGCAATACTTGCAGCTCCGTCAAGGTAAGAAATGACCTCTCCGAAACCTTCCATACTGAACGAGGTTTCAGACAAGGCGACCCGCTATCTTGCGATCTCTTCAACATCATCATGGAGGGGATCCTACGAAAGGCCGGTGTGCATCGCAATGGCACCATTTTTTACAAAGGTGTTCAGCTCCTTGCGTATGCTGATGATATTGATATCATCGGTAGAACCAAGAGAGATGTCACTGCTGCTTTCACCGCTATCGAAAAAGAATCAGCCAAGGTAGGTTTGACGGTAAACGAGGGTAAAACGAAGTATATGCTGCCTGCTGGCAGGGGAGCGGGGCGGCTAGGCTCTCACGTTTCAACAGACAACTATAACTTTGAAGTGGTCAAGGAATTTACCTACCTTGGCACCGCCATTAACAGCAATAATGATGTCAGCCTGGAGATAAAGCGAAGAATAACAATTGCTAATAGGTGCTACTACGGGCTTAGTAAGCAATTACGTTGCAGAGCCCTCTCTCGATCGACAAAACTGACACTCTACAAGACGCTCATTATACCTGTGCTTCTTTATGGCGCTGAGGCATGGGTTGTCTCGCAAGCAGACGCAGCCGCTCTTGGGGTGTTTGAGAGAAAAGTTCTTCGCAAAATCTTCGGTCCTATTCGAGTTGGCGACGACTATCGCATACGAATGAACCACGAGCTGTATGAGCTATACGACGACATTGAAGTAGTTCAGCGTATCGCAATCCAGCGATTACGCTGGCTAGGTCATGTCCATCGTATGAATGACGATGCTCCAGCGAAAAAGGTGTTCGAGGCGAAGGCCGAAGGCCGACGACGAAGAGGGAGACCATGCCTCCGATGGATTGACCAGGTCGAGGAAGCCCTAACCGCGCTTGGTGAAACCAATTGGAGAAGGCGCGCGCGAAGCAGAGGCGCCTGGCGAGAGCTGATAAGATCGGCCGAAACCCGACGACGGGTTGCTATGGCCACCTAAGTAAGTAAGTAAGGCTAGTCAAAAACAAAAGAACAATATTGAATGTTCCGTTAAAATTACAGTGAGAAATTCGACCATTTCCACTGGGCTAAATCTAAAGTCACAGTGTTGAGAAAGATGAGATGAGATCTTGCAAGCATAAACACGTCCGCATTCTTAAAATTTTTTTCTATTGATTTAAATAACGTGATGAAATCGTCGAAGCTGTTTAAGTCAAGCAGAGGTTTAAATCTTTAATTTGAATTTCCTGTGTTGCTCAGAAGAGGTTTTTTATTTAAAACCTTTTTTATTTTACTTAAGAAACAAATCACACATTTATAGTAAATAATATAACATGATTACTAACGTGGGTGTAAACCACCCGAAATTCTTGTTCCTCTAACTAACGTGGGTGTAAAACACCCAGACACTTTTTTAAATGAGTAATTTTTATAATTTAGTTTAAAAATTAGTACTAAATTTTTTTTTAAATATAGCAAAATATACAAAAAGATATTACATTTGATATAACGTTCGCACCATTAAACTATCAATAAATTTTTTCCATATTTCATAATTTATGGGTGTAATACACCCTGCGTTAGTAACGGAGGGTTAAATTAAATGTGACGACACATAACCTTTAACCAGAAGATCATCAAAATGCTTCTAACGATACCTCACTTGTCAAATTATGATAAATAGTTTAGAAGTGAGAGTGGAACAGATGACATACATACCAGTCAAACACATATACCGCTCATTTCGCTTCGCCGTAGTCGGGCAAAACAAATTAATTACCATTTTGGAAAGGTAATTAAACAGAAAAAACACCTATCTTTTTGTGACACAAATTTTCTCTATTTTCGAGAACCAATTTTTCTATCTCAAATAAAATTTTATTTAATTAGAATAAATTTTCACATTTTCGAAGAACTATTTCTTCACTTGTGGAAAATAAAAATATTTCATGTCTCTAATAATTACCATGTTTATTCGATGCTTCAAGTCGATTTGAACGAAGTCGATTTGATTCAATCCTTTGCATAAATTGAACTTCAAATTGTCTTGATCAGTATTTTTCTTGCACTTTGCTTATTATTTGCTTAGAAAATGGAGTCTCAATACAAAAAAAAGCTGCTAAAAATAACCTCGGTTATTTTATATATGAAACACTTTCTTTTATTTACAAGCTCACCATTAATTGATATATATAATCGAGTGAGTACTGTGCATGCAAAATTGGACGTCGGATTTATTTTAAGAATTTTTGCAATATATCGAATCATCGGCTATAAGCCTGAAAATCGTAACAAATCCGATACACCATATGGCAACTCTGATCGCATTGATTCTCCTGCTCTATCACTTTCTCTTCAGGCTCTTTTATTGTTTTATTCAGCTGTTCCTCGGACTCAAAGCTCATTAACAGTGTTGCCAGTTAAGCGATTTTGTTGCTAAATTTAGTTCCTTTTTTTCTCACTTAGCTACAAATATTGCGTTTTAAATATTATTTATATAAAAAATATTATTTTTTTTTAGACTGAACCAACGCTCAGGGGATGCCCCCTATAAATACATAAGCATTGTGTTGATTCGGAAGATGGGTGAAAGTTAGTTTCTCACTTAGCTACAAATATTGCGTTTTAAATATTATTTATATAAAAAATATTATTCTTTTTTAGACTGAACCAACGCTCAGGGGATGCCCCCTATAAATACATAAGCATTGTGTTGATTCGGAAGATGGGTGAAAGTTAGTTGGAGGGTGGATAGATGGAGTAGTGTTGGTGAAGATTTGTTTTAAACTTGCACAGCTCAAAACTGCCGGGAAACACGCTCGCACGGAGACTATTCCACAACCTTACCGTGAGACCAAAAAAACTAATTATCTCGGTAATGCTAGGTTCTGATGGACATCGACGCAATGGTAAAGGGGTGGGCTTGAACAGCTGCCCGAGTGGACCTGGGAACACACGAACTGGTGGCGTCAGGTCATGTATCTCCCTTGAACACTTCCCATGGTAGTACCTATACAGAATTCTAAGGCAACCAACATTGCGTCGATACCCAAGAGAGTTGAGAGAGGATGAAATACTTTCATCCCCTATCAAATATATCGCACGACGTTGAATTTGATCCAGAAGCTCCAAATAAGATCTTGAAGCACCTGCCCAAATGTGCGAATTGTACTCCATTTTTGGCCTAATATATGAGGTGTAGATCATGCGAAGAACAGCTGAAGTGAAATATTTTTTTACCGCTTAAAAAACCTAGGCACTTGCCCGCTTCTTTCGACACAGCGAAAATATGATCATTCCAACGAAGATCAGATTGGATCGATATGCCCAGAACTTCAAGAATGGCTGATTCCACAAGATCCACACCATTCATATTGAGAGGAGCTAAGGGGCAATCCATCCGCTTGTGGGTTAACAGGCAGCACTGAGTCTTGCTTGCATTAAACTCTACTCTATTAGCAAGACCCCACTCGGAGATTTTTTTGTAGAATTTAGGAGGGTATCATTCATATCTTGCCTATTTCTCTCAATCTCCATAGAGCTTGGGCGATTTTTAAATGAATATGAATGACAAATGCTGCTGTCGTCCGTAAACGAATGTATTGGGTTATACGTCAACGACAGAAGGTCGTTGATAAAAACCAGAAACAAGGTTGGCGATAGAACTGAACCCTGCGGTACTCCTGCGTTGATGGCGTGCTCTAGCAGAAAAAAAATTTTTTCTAGAAAAAATATTTAGCTTTTTTTTTGGCTACAAAAAATTTTTTTAGCTCTTTTTTAGCTCTTTTTTAGCTACTTTTTTCATCAGTTTTAGCTACAACCTTAAAAAATTTCTGGCAACACTGCTCATTAATGCTCGCCTTATGCTGCAACAAAGCTCGCCTTATGTTGCTCTAGTCTTTGCTCTAGTTTTAATTTTTAGTTAGTTGTTGCTGAGCCGTCAAATTAATTAATGGAATTGAAGCGTATTAAGAGCGATGGCCCTGCTTAGCACATATTTCGTGTTTTAGACAAAGCGGGTAAAACATGTGTGTGAAAAGTGTTTGAAAAATGTATGAAAAATGTGTGAAAAGAGTAAAAAGTGTCTGAAATGCAGTAAAAAATTATGTAAGCCTTGTAAGAGACTCTTTTCAATAATTAAAATTTTTTTGTTGTTTCGAACCATGTTGTGTGTAGCTTTTGTTTCGGTTTTATTTTTCCAATTCTTTACAGTTTGTTACATGTACTTTTGTATTATTTATGATGCATTTCGAGTTCTTATTATTGTCTTTAAATATAATTTTTTTAAACTTTTATTTGTGGAAGCAGAGGTTTATGTGTTTACAAAAAAGATTATAATAATTATAATTCTTATCAAACGACAAAAATCGTATTTGTTGGTATTTTGTGCTTACATCTATTAAGTGTGCACTTCTCATTGTATTTTTATGAATTTGATCTTGTTTAAAAGCTTACATCGACATTTGAATTAAAAGCTGCAAAAATTTCCAACGGTAATAACGATCTACATCAGCCTTTTATAACAACATCACATTATTGGAAATCCATGTTTTAAAGCCGTCGAAGAAAGTCTTTTTAAAAACGCAGATAATATTTATTTTTAGAAGTATGTAAGATAATTTTATAAATTTTTTTGACACGATTACGATAACTGGGTTGAAGGAGTTTTTTTGTTCAGAACAAAAAAAAATATGTTTAGTCGAACAAAAAATCGATACCTCAACTAGTTATCAATTTTAAAAAATTGTTTCTTGTTGCAAAGTCTGTTATTAAAAAAAAAACTCAAATGCAATGCAAATCAAATACATTTTAGCAATAAATTTAATTAAATTTTGTATTTTTTCTGCTTTTAATTACGGATAAAACCGTTTTTTTCTTAACTGTTTGCAGTATTAAGATGGTAAATGCATACAGTAGAGACTTACAAAAGTTAAGACTCGCAAATGTTAAATATACGGAAAAGTTAACTAGGCTTCTGTCACCACAGGAAACCCTAAAAAGTAAACTTTTGGGGTAACTTTTCTGAGTTCTTTTTCCCTCCTATTGTTTTTTGTGTCAATTGTCACGTTTTGGCATTGCACTTTGACAAACACTTGAGTCAAAAAAGGTTACAGATTATTTCGCTTGTACAAAAACAAATTAAGAGCCATTCGAATGTATTTTTCTTACTATTTCTTGTATCTACTAAGCCATTGTATGAAATACATATGAAAAAAGTCTTAAATATCAATAAAACATACATATGTTATATAATATTCCTCCAGGAAAAATCGGAAGGCTTCCATCTTGAAGTGATAAAGAAACATTCCCCACCGTATCTTTTGAAAGCTTAAGGGTATTTTTGTATTTATATTGTTTCCCCTCCGCATCTTTTGGAAGCTTAAGGGTAGTTTTGTATTTATATTGTTTCCAAACCGCTTCTTTAAGAATGCATGTGGAAACTTTTATTTATTGTCAAGCAATGACAATAGAAAATATTAATATCATTGTTTTCTAGCCACTTATTGTAGAATTCGATAGTCTAGTGGTAGCGCGCTCGACTCTCGCTCAAGGGTCCCGATTTCGGATCCTGGCCGAATCCATTTTCATAACAAGGAAGAGGAATGTTTTCACATTAATTCTTAAAACAGGGGAGAGGACTGTTTCCAACTCACTTTTGAGGACAGCGGAGAGGAATGTTTCCACATGACTTTTTAACAAAGCGGAGAGGAATGTTTCCCTCTAATGACATGCTATGTTAAAAAAGCAATTTAAAAAGTACTTTAATTACATAAAATATAATTGAAAATTATAATTTACGCGTACTTTAAGTGCACTATATAAGAAATTGAATTAAATGAATGCAATATTTCTTAAATGCTTGCAATTGTGCTGCTTGCTGCTTGTGTTTACTTTTTGCTTTTTCACATTTTCTTTTGTATGTATGCACCACGTGTTACAGCTGACAAGCTCGAGTGACGTAGTGCGCAGATGATTTCATTTTTTGCGCACGGAGTAAGCTATCTGTATATCTTTGTTTCATGTGGATTTATCATGAAACAAAGATATCCAGATAGCTTACTCCGTGCGCAAAAATTTAAATCTTCTGCGCACTACGTCATTCGAGCTTGTCAGCTGTAACACGTGGTGCATACATACAAAAGAAAATGTGAAAAAGCAAAAAGTAAACACAAGCAGCAAGCAGCACAATTGCAAGCATTTACGAAATATTGCATTCATTTAGTTTAATTTATAATATTGTGCACTTATAGTACGTGTAAATTATAATTTTCAATTATCTTGTATGTAATTAAAATTAGTACTAAAGTTTTAGATGGATTTGATGAGATTAACAACGATTTTAATTTGGGCCATAAAATGAATTCACAATTTTTTGTCAACAAACGAGAAGAACAACAAAATGAAAAAGAAGCAATCAAAGTGCTGTCAAACACATCAAGCAACGTAGCTATATTTTTTGTGTAGGAGAACAAATGGGAGCAAATACCCCTATTACATATAAATTTCTATTCATTAATAGTACTGAAAAATATATTTGCTTAAATTTATTTAGAAAAATATTTATTATGTAATTTATTTAATGTCAATAAACCAAGTTTCAATAAGAAAATGTCGATATTTTTCATCGCTATAAATAAATTATCCCCTTTAAATATATTTTGACTACGTTTTTATTTAGCCACTTTGACAAGCTCGAGCTACGTCACAACAAAGATGGCGGACATGCGCAATACTTTATCTGGAGTTCTTTGTATCATGTGGATTTATCATGATACAAAGAGCTACAGGTAAAGTATTCCCGGCGCAACAAACAAAATTTACTGCGCACCTCGTCATCGGTGCTCGTCAAATGTGACACTTGATGAAAACATTCAAAAGAAAATGTAGAAAAGTGACAAAGATAGCAAAATGAAAACGAAAAAACAGTCAAAATTCTGTCAAGCACATCAAGCAACGTAGCCGCTTTTTGTGTAAATCGGTAAAAAGAGGAAAAAGCACCCCTACAAAATATGCAAATTTTTCTTCACAAACAGAACTTAAAAATATATTTACTTTATTTTGGACATGTGCTTTATATAACAATATTTATTTCATATCAGTAAAACAAGTTTTCATAAGAAAATGTAGGCATTTTAAAATCTTTATACCCTATGAATAAATTGTGACTACGTTTTAACCAAGGAGCACCTTGCACGTCACAGCAAAGATGGCGGACATGCGCAATACTTTATCTGTAGTTCCTTGTATCATGTGGATTTATCATAAATCCACATAAAAGCTTTATGAGAGTCAGTGAGCGAACGATTTAAAGCTTTTGAGAGCGAGAGAATAAGTAAGCGACAATGTGAGCTAATGTGAGCATAATATTGAAAAGCAATAGAAATTATATGTAACCATGGTAGAACTAGTCAAGGTATATGCATTTCAGACTGCTCTCTTTTTCTCATAGCCAGAATTTTCAAACTCAAGCATTTTGCTATTCTTGCCTATTATTGCTTTCTTATCGCTTTCTCATCGTTTTCAGATTTTGTATGAGCTGTCAACTTCGCTTTGACAATTCCGGCAGTCTATCTCTCCGAAATGCATCTACCTTCTCTAATTCTACAATGTACAGGGTTGCCCATATTCGACGGACCCATGTTTTTTTTAAAAAAATCAAAGAAAAAAATTAAAATTTGGCGGTTGGCAATCTTAATCATTTAATCTGTTCCAAGTAGATTTGTTTACATCAATTTTTGAACATGATATCTCTCAAATGGCGTATTGTGCCCTTTTTGCAGCATTTTCCATCGTTTTCGCTAACATTTCGGCCGGAATAGCGGCTATTTCTTCACAAATGTTGTCCTTGAGCTCTTCTACGGTCCTTGGCTTGTTAACGTAAACCTTTGACTTCAAATATCCCCACAAGAAGAAGTCAGGCGGCGTCAAATCGGGCGAACGCGGTGGCCAGTCCAAATCACCACTTTTCGACATCAAACGGCCCGGAAACAAATTCTTCAGAAAATCGATTGTTATGCGACTTGTGTGCGGTGGAGCGCCGTCTTGTTGAAACCAGAACTGCCTCATACGCTTTCGACGAATAATTGGCATCACAAAATTGGTCATCATGTCGCGATAACGCTCCTGGTTGATGGTAACAGCATGGCCATTTTCATTTTGGAAGAAAAACGGCCCAATGACCGTTTTCGCACTAAAGCCGCTCCAAACTGTGACTTTTTCGTCATGAAGAGGCACTTCTTGAATCTCCTGAGGATTTTCAGTGGCGTAAATACGGCAATTTTGCTTATTTACGGTCCCATTTAATGTGCACTTCTCACATTTTTTAATCTTTTAAAAGCACGTTGAGTTTTCACAATTGACTTCTTCTGTTGAATGTAAATTTCAACTATTTCAGAGCGCTCGCGTGGCGTGTATTGTTCCATGGTAAAAATCTGCTTGGACTGACGCTTCAAACGCGGTATGTCATTAAGCGATCTGACATCTCTGTCAAAAGTTATGGCGTTGCCAGATGGGTCCGTCGAATATGGGCAACCCTGTATGTAACGATTTGATGCACGAAACATCTGAATAAACAATGTAGCTGCCAACAAAATGTAGCAGAATTGCATTAGGTTTTACTTAAAAAATGTAGGCAATTTTTTTACTAAACTACCCTACCAGCATTATATAATTTAAAGTTATGATATTTTTTTGCATTATCTCTTATCTTTTTGTTATATAATTTCAAGAATATAACATAAAGATGACATAATCTGGGTATATTTTGTGTGTTGACTGGGTTTTTTTTTTGCTGTTTTGCCACATGATATATGCTTTACTTTATGAAAAGTACTCAGAAATTCAATTTTCAAATGTTCTTATTTATACAACAAAAACATTTTTTCAATCATTTTTTTGAGTAAAAACTCAATAGTTTGAACCGTTTTATGAAAAAAAAATTAAAGGATATATTCACTGACCTAACGCTACAGTTGAAACTATTTTTGTAAAGTGCTTTTATACACTTTGATAAAAAAAAATTGAATTAAATATATTTAAAAATAGCGGATAAATGTGCATCGAAAGTCAAAGTTTTGATTTTCATGTCGTTTTTTCTCATTCTTGGGGAACGATGTTTTATGAAAAAGTCGTTGTACCAAAAAAGTCTGAAATTCTAAGGATATGTGAAGGTTTTTGGTATTAAAATTACTGAAATTTCTTAAATTTAATTTGCGAAAAATTTTTTTCAAGAAAGATTTTCAATATCAAAACTTACGTAAGTGAAAATGGGTGGAATGAGCGTGATCAAAACTAAGTATGTTACAATCTAATCTAGGATGCACACAATGTGTGTACTCAAATTGAGCGAAGTCCTTTAAGCCATTTAGATTTGTATAAATTTCAATTAAACAAACAAACCAGAAACAAGTTTTATTAATATAGACTTTGTGTTAAATTGTATGAGTATTATAGAACGAATGCAATTCGAAAAGAATTGAAGAATTTTCAAAGATTTTTTCGATTTTTGTAAGTTTTGAAAAATATGTCCCCAGTTATAATCCCATAACTTCAAAAGTATTTTTTCACATTACAAAATGTATGCATGTTTGCAAATAAGACGTTTTTATCTTTCATTTAAGCCATCATTTGTATTGATCTAATGATTTTTGTTTAAATTTTCTTAATACTGCATTTGTGAAAGAGTTTAAAAAATATGGTTAATACTCAAAATTACCTCCTATACAGGCCAAATATGCGATATCGGATAGCTTTATAATTATATTTCGAAATGCCTCAGAATGCGGTATTCGACCACAATTGACAAGTAGCGTTTCCCTGATAGCATGTGATGGGCGTTGGGCAAGGGGGCGTGGCACCTCCTACACCACCCAAATTTGCGATATCGAATTGCTTTGGAGTTATAGGCCGGATAGCTTCGGAATTCGGTATTCGACTACAATTTACACGTTTCACTGATAACATTTTATGGGCGTGACCCTCCCGATAAAATCCCGATCGATACTCGACCACAATTTACTCGTGCCGTTTCACTGGCAGCATGTTATGGGCGTTTGGCAACGGGGGTGTGGCAGCAACACACAGTGTTTCAGCTAGTTACTTATACCAGCGCGCAGATTTCGTTGTTTTGATTTATTTTTGACGTATTTTTGTTTACGTTATTTCTGTTATTTTACTCATTTCAAAGAGTTTACAGTGTTGCAAATCCTATTATAACGCAAAATTGCGGATTAGGGATTTTTAAATTTACCTAAAAACGCTAAGAACATTGTTTGTAAACAAAATCTTTAGTTAAATATATGATAATTGGGTTTTTAAAGTCTGAAGAATTTGTTTAGTAAGAACTCACCACTTCAACTCTGATGCAGGTAATTTTGAGTATTTTTTACGAAATACGTAAATATCAAACCTGCTATAATCATGCTTTTACCTTAATATTTTCTTTAAAATATTTTTTAACAACAAAGTAAAAATAAAACCAAATTATATATGAAAGTCATATTTTTGCGCACTTCAATATGGGGGAAATGTTAAATAAACGGTATATTTTAAACTCAATGAATAAAAAATTTTGTTATTCACTACTATTTTATGATTAAAATGTTCGCTATTAATTTTTTTATTAATTTTTTATTCATTATTAATATTTTATTCATTATTAATTTCTTATTAATTATAGATTTTGTATTCATTTCTAATTCTTCATTCACTTTTGAATAATGAACCAAATTAATAATAAATAAAAAATTAATAATGACTATAAAATTAATAATGAATAACACATGAATAGGCAATGAATCAAAAAATAATAATAAACAAAAAATTAATTATTGAAAAATTTTAAATTCTTTTTGAATTGCATTCTTTGTAAATAGCATTCATATGAATAAAAAAATAATTAATGATTCTGAATAACGAAAAAAAATATCTGAAATTAATTATTAATCAATTTTTTAAAATTCAATGTGAATTAAAAATTAGATTTATAAACAATTTTGAGTTCATTGGATGGATTTATATGTCGTTATTCAGTTTTAATTAAGATTCTAAGAAAATATAAATTCAAAATAAGGAAATCATCATGAAAATAATGCAAGCAAACAAAAACATTTGTTGCTGTCAAGTAGAGATCACAACCTCTTAGTTCCAACAACAATAACGGAAAAAACATTACAACATTAAATTTCACGACTCTCGCTAGCTATGAGAAACCATGCAGTGGTGATCCAAGGCTCATTTATAAGGTTGTGGAACTTGAGAGCAAGCTCGGTCAAACTGTCAGAATGGATGAAAAGAAATGAAGAAAATTAATGCTTAGAACAAAGAAAAGCACAGTGACAACGGTTCGAGCAAAGGCGGGAAAAGAGTGCATTTCTCTCAAGTGCCACAACCATGGTAGAAGACTAGAGATAAATGCAGCGCAGACTGTGCTCTCTTTCCATACTGCCAGGTCTGTCAAATTTAGCTGTGTGGCGAATGGAAACAAAAGAAAATAAATAAAAAGTTTTGCTTCGTTTTAACATTTCCGGCGGTATGCTCTCATCTAGTGCATATACCTGTATTCTTCTACCATGGCCACAACCTTATAAATGAACCTTGTGGTGATCTATGCTGTGAAGCATTGTAGAGTGAAGAGTGAAAGAGCATTGCAGAGAGAATGTGCATGCTAGGATTGGAAACATTTCTCTCAAGAAAGCTTTTTCATAGCCCTCACAAAAGCTTACGTATTGATCTGAAAAATATTTGTTACTTTTTAATGTTCTACATGGCACATCTTTATACTATATAATCTTTGGCTTCACCTTTCATATGATATAAAAAAGTTTTTATTTAGTCGTGGAATTAAGACTTTATTTAATATATTTGTAACTTATTCTACTCATTTCAAATGAAACGATAATTCCTTCAATGAACCTAATTTTGATCATGAGTACATCAAAATTGCATTCTCAAAATGAACGATTAGTTAAAAGAAAAACCATATCATTGTATTGTTCAACCTAGTATATAAACAAAATTATGTAAGTAAAAAAATTTTTTAATATAACACGTTTTTAAAACGAACTAAAAAGTATAAAACAATTTGTCCTAGAGTGGGGATTTTAGTTTTCCTAAAAACGTGGGGCGCATCCTATAGAGAATATTAACCCTGCATCACTAACCTTAGCAAACTTGAATCTACCATCCATGCAGCGACTTCTTTCCTGACTGTCAAAGGACCTGGGTTAAGAAATCATTTGCTCGCTAACGTACTACAATTGTTAATAACACTCCCTACTATTCTCTATTTATTTAATTTTTTCAATGCCGATGATCCAGTTATGAGTTCTCGTGTTCAGCGCAAAGCATATTTTTTTGGGAATTACTATCACCACCTCATTTTTTTCATAGCTTTAAATGAAAATTTCACAGAATACTCTTAGAATGTGACTTAATAAATAAATTTATATTAACCATATTCTAGAAAAAAATTCATAAAAATATGCTGCGTTTTGGACCGAATTAACTTTACCCCGCCCTTTAATAAAGGAACTTTAAATAGAACGGGATCAAAATTTTTTTTAATTAATAAAAATCTAGACCCCTTAAATAAAATATTCTAAAATAATTTTTACGTATGTCAGAGTCACCAAAGCGTTTCTTGTTTATCCACCTTCATCCAATTCTATCACTTACATTTGCTTAATCAACCGAAAAAGTTGAAATTCATTTAAAATTTAAACTATTTTAGCTGCAGCCTTCGCCAGTATTGCATATCATGTCCTGCTTAAATCTTTCTTAATCCTTAAATAATAAATTCCGACTGAAGCTTCTCTCATCCAGTGGCGATTAAAGTCGGGCAGAAAGACAAAACACAAAAAAATAAATAAAATAAAAAAAACACGTAGCAAGCAAAGAAAAACGAAACTGTTTTCCTTTTCTTAAACAACTTAAAGTGCCCACCCCTACCCTGACGTCATTTTAGAAGCAACATTACCGAGCCAACGACAGCCTTGCTTGGACCTATTTCCCATTCTTGTTTTTTTTGTGATTAATTTGAAGCAAAAAATGAACTGAAAAACAGTTGAATTCAATGCCAAAAAAGGCTTTTTAAAAAGTTTTCATCCTGCGAATCGCTGCCTTGCTTTTCAAGCAACCGAAGGATCTCCGTTGAACGTCAACGTTAAATAGAAGTTGGCATTGTGAGTTGGTGGTGGTGCGAATCCTTAGGCCGAGAAGGGGCGGAGAAGCAAGAAGTTTGTGAAGCTTAATTAAAAAACGCGTAACCTCCTTCGCGATTTTGTCCACTCTTTTTTTTTTACGCTCTTTTTTCGTCTTCTTAGTTTCTAGTTTATTTCTTTTCACTCCTTCTATTGCCATAATTGGCTATCCTGCTCTCGACTTTGGTCCAGTGAAGCGTGCCTTGCTGATGACACCCGAGAAGGCTTCAAATTTTAGAAGAAATACTTAAAATTTCAAATGTTCATAAAAACAGCAAAAATAATAAAGAAAAATAACAACAAAAACAAAATACAAAAACAACAACAACAACGACAACAACAACAACTAAAACAATAAGAAAACTTGTATTACTGATGAAAGAAAATAAAGAAATAGCAGTGAAGGAAGTAGCTTAAGAATAGCAGTCGAGGATGAGAGTGTGCGACTCATCATCAACAGCAGCAAAACCAACAACAAAAACAACGATAATAAAGACTTCGTACGTCCTTAGCGCAGTTATTTACCTTATTGAGCAAAGATACATAAAAACTGAATATTTGAATCTATAGGGCAATTCACAATCTTGTGTATTTAAGATTGCAAATTTGTGCAATTGTCAAAACTTCCTATCAAATGTGAACAGTCTTTTTTGTTTTCCTTTGCTGCACTTGTTGCAAAACATGAAATTTATAGCTGATAAAAAGCTGCAAATTTTACTGAAATCAGTTTTATGTCGAAAAAAACAGCTATTTTTTTATGTACATAGAAGGTACAATTAATTTATTTTCTATTTGCTTATCTTCCTTATCAGTTTTTTTTTTTGTCATTATCAGCTGTGGATTTTAGAGCTATGGATTTTAGTGTTGCATATTTGCAGTAGCGTAGTAAATGCATCCCTGCATATTTTGTTAGTGTAGAGCAGAAATATACTCTACACCATTTTTGAAATGCTATGAAATGCAAAATCATTTGCACCGGATTGTGAACAGCCCTAATATTAATAAAACGGATTTTCTGTTTGTTTCATTGAACTTAATACAAATCCAAACGGCTGCACGTATTTCGCTTAGTTTTAGTTCACATATTGTGTGCATCCTAGTTTAGATTGTTGTGTACTTAGTTTTGACCACGCCCCTCACGCTCCTTTTCAACTAACGTACATTTTGTTATTGAAAAACTTTTTTCCATTGCAATTTTCCACGAATTTAATTGCAACAAATTTGGTTTGAATCCAATTTTAACAAATTTAAAATATATGATGAATATTTTACTTCAAAGATTTCGTGCAAAATTCCAAGTCACTAGATGCTACATTTTTGTGGCATACGATGTGGCATCTCAAAAACTGTAGCTTTTCTCAGTACAACGTATTTTTGTATGAAAAGTCGTTGGTCAACAGCGGCAAACTGAAAATAGAAATAGACTCGTTTTTTCCTCTTTCTACGCTCATCTGAAAACGTAAGCAAATACATATCAGAGTGTAGGTCAAAAGGTCACAGTGAAAAGGTCGAATTTCGACCACTGTCGAACTCTAGTAGTTATTAAACACAATATTAAACTTAATAAAACACTACAAAACAGTATTATCCACAATTTTATTGAACGCGGTGAATATTAATACTCACTCTCTAAATTTCAATGGCGTCACGCATGAAAAAAGATAATGATTGCTGCTTAAGGTACTATTACAGCGTGTAGCTATAAAAAATTACCTTTTGTATTAATTTTTTACCTAGTATTATTAATTTTAATGATTCAAATTTTTTACATAATGAAGAATTCGTGAGGGAAAATAAAACATTTTTTTTTTGTCTTTACAGTTGTTGTTAATTTTCTACAGGGCGTTGAAGTTGGCGTGCTTAAAAATTTTTTGCAGTTGGCTTCTCGTCTCCAGCATTTACAAAGCGTCTGAAAGTAAAAAATAAAAGTGCATTCTTGAGTTAAGAGTTGTAGTTGAATACTCAACATACGCAAATAAAAAACAAAAAAAAAACGGCATGCGTTAAAAAGAAAATGTACAAAAAAACCCCCTTTTTTGCCGAAACTTTCAGCCATACAAAAAAAAATAAAAGCTGTTTGGCTTTTTATAGGTCTAGTGCTTAACAGAGTCTATAAGGATCACAATGAATCAAGAATCAGAACTCCAGATATCTTAGAAGTCGATTCGAAAAACCTTGTTTCGAAAAAAACGCTATTAAAGATTTAAAGATTCTTGAATATCACGCGACATACGAATATAATATATGTTATAACTGTTTTTCTATTTGATTTTTTTTTTCTAAAATTTTGTATACGTATTCTTAAGACCTTAAAAAACCGTATTCTAAAGAAAAAAAAAAATGATTTTTTATTTTTTACACACTGTAATAGTACCTTAATTCTCGGATAAACCAACAGGATTTCGTTGTTGACATAAGAACTTACTGTTGTTGGTCCAACAGAGCCGCTATCTACTTACTTTTCAAGAGTAAAAACTGTTGACACAATAACTATGTATCTATATATTTGACGCAAATACATTTGCTCTTTTAGGAATTCTGCAACGTACGCATTGTTGCGCACATGAATGCGTCACTGTTGTCATATTAACCTGGAATTTGTTGGCGTAAAGACTTTTTGTTGTTGCAAAGAATTCATTGTTGTGTCAAATGCTTTCTGGTATCTCCTGGTTTACACTCGTCAAGATTTGACGGTCAAGTCTTACCTTAGTGGATGAAAGACGCGGACATCATCGTGAGAGAGGTGGAAGTTAAAAAGGGAATGACCAAGAGTTGAAGTCAAGTCTTAACGAGTGTAAACCGGGAGTAACAGCTTTTTTAACATTGAAAAGTCTTTGTCCCAACAGTGTGTAGTTTTTTGAGTGTAGAATGATTGATTTCTTTTCCTCTCCCTTTCTGAGTATCTCTGGTCGGGGATAACATTATTCGGAATGCCCTAGCTACAAAAGAGGTACAACAATTTCAATAGAATTTTGAATTAAGACGGTTATAAAGATAGAAATTATATGAGCAGTACCAAAAATAATGGTTTTTCTAAAAAGAAAAATTTTTACAAAACGCTTTACAAAAAGCTTTAAAATATCGTCACAACGCATTTGCAGCAAGCCTTGGCCTTTTTTATTTAACATTTTAGAAACAGTTAAAAAAACGCAGCTCACATCTATTCCATTTGATCAGCTCTGCTCACTTCGTCCCCACTATCTTGATAATTTTGGCGTAATCATTTATTTCGCATACAAATCGATGTCCTTTACTTGGCAAAGCAACGGTAACAAACGAGTAAAAACGGAACAAGAAGTAGAAGAAGAAGAAGAACAAAAAGAAGCGTAAGTCATTTAAATATTATCGCTCGGTACCCATCAAAGAGTTGCTGCTAATGCTTTTTCTGCTGCTGCTTCTACTGCTGCTTAATATTATTTTTTTTAAGTCTTTTTCTTTTTTTTTGCTAAAATTCACATTCAGTTTCACAGGCAGCAATTAAATAAATTGCCAAGTTGCTGTTGTTTTTTGCTGTTGCTGCCAGCAGCGATGGACTTAAATTGTAGCATTTTTTTTTGGAGGGGCATGGACTGAGATGAGAGTAGGCGTCCCGGGCAGGCGTTGGCTTTTAAAGAATAACGCGTTTATCATGTTTTTGTTGGCTAAGTTGTTGTTGTCTCTGTACAGTTGATTTCTTCAATTTCATCCTTTGTGCGGCCCTTGTTCTGCTTCATCTTCTATATCTTCTTCTTTTTCTTCTTTTCATTTTTGTTATTATTTTTAGCATTTTCTTGCTATTATTGTTGTTGTATACATTTATTTATTCCCCCTCTTATTTCCCTCATCCTAAGTAAAGAACTTGTCCATCAAAAAAAGTGGCAAATAAAGCGAAGAAGAAAAACAACAACAACAACAACAACAAATTAAAATAAGTCACGCAAGGGGACTGAGGGGCTTCTATTCTACGGGGCAGCGGTGGGGTTGACAGCGTTGTCAGCCGGTTGGCACGTTGCTTGATGGTTGCGCAGTCTTCAAGCTTTTCATCATTATCATTAGCAGCAGCAGCAACAACAACAACAACAACAACAACAACAACAACAACAACAACAATAGCATAAAGCACTTGATGCCGTTTGAATGGACCTCACGATAAAAAGAAAGCATCACCATCGACACACAACGCGACCAAGCGTGTCAGCATCGTCCTTATGCAGACCATCGCTTGATTTCAGCTCCAAAACAACAACACCAACAACAACTACTTCAACGCTTGCCTCAGTCTCAAAAATTAACCCCTCTCCCCACCAAGCCAAGCCGCTAAAATTATCAACCCCTGCCAGCGATCTATATATATATGTCAACAGCTTTAGTAGCGTCCAACGTATTTGTTTAAAATTAAATATGTACTTAAAAAATCTATAAAAAAAAAACTGAGTCCAGCTTCATAGAAATATCTAAATTTTGAGTAATCATTAGCGTACACTTTAAGAAAATTTTACTCAATAGGCTTACTTTACTTTGGTTCAAGAATTCAAATCGACACATCCAACGTATCCAACGTAACGTAAGTTCGTAACTCAAGACATCAAATTTTTTAGTATGACTTTTTCAGTACTGTTTTCGTTATAAAAATAAAATTGAAAACCAAATTTTGGTATAGAAATTTCTTCTTTCATCTCCTATCCATTAATCCATAAACTCAGTTTTACATCTCTGTATCGCTTGTAAAACAAAATCTTCACATATATTTATTCTCACTTCAATTTTTCAATTTTTGAGTTATACGTTGAACGTATCGAAATAAGCGGCGTCATTTTGTAGGAGAGAGCTATCGACTTGAAATTTTGTACACTTTTAGTAAAGATCTAAAAGCTATATATGAAAACGATTATGACTTGCCACCTGGCAAGCCCACCGCCGATACAAATTGAAATTTGTAAAAAGAATATCTAAGAAGCTGAAATTTATATAAATATCTGATCTTGAAATAAACTAATTTGGAGACGGGGGCGTGGCTTCTTCAATAAATTTTCTTGATGAAATTGAGTTAGCTAGAGAAATTCAGTTAGTACAACAATACAATTTTTCTCATTAACTTAAGATTAGATTAAAAATGACTTATTTAAAAAGAAATGAATTTGGGCAAAATAATGTGGCTGCTCTTATAAATGCTTAGATATTTTGTGATAAACTTGAATTATCTGGAGAAATTAAGACGATAGACTAACATTCAACTAATGTTTGTAAAGAAAAGAAACTTGATTTAAAACGGTTAAATTAATAACTAATATGATTTTTCACTGCAGGGAAGGGATAGATTGTTAGAGGAAGAATTGATTGGAACCATACGTGAATTATCGATTAGGTGGCACAAACGTGAAAGACAATTTGAATTGCTTATAACCGAGGCTAGTGTAATGCCTTAACCTCGTAAAAAGTTTCCAGCCTTCAGTTGTTCCTGTCCTTTAATTCCACATTTTCCACAATTTAGCTGTGAATTTTGGGTTTTTTCTCTAAATAGGCTGAATAATTCGAATTTCGCACAATGCTTTTAGGGAAATTAACTCCTAGTGTGTGTTTCGTTATGTTAAGGAATACTTTTTCAGAGCAAAAAGTTTTTAATTTAAACATTTTTTTCAAATATTCAATGCCAATGCAAAACTTTAATAGTCCAATATGAAAATAAATTTATTGCACTACTCACGAAAAAAAAAACTAGTAAGGAATTATCTTCGACTGGGTTGAAGTGAAAATACCCCCACGGACGACGATTTTTGCAAATTTCATACCTAAAGTTTATATTAATTGTTAAAGGTTTTGTGCAAAATTTGAAGTCATTAGATTAATTTTTGTGGAATTGAAAGAGATTTTACGATTTTGGTGAACTTTGTATGGGAGGTAGGCGTGGTTTTCATCCAATTTTTATAAAGGGTGTTTTTATAGAGTGATTCAACTTTGAGTTGGCATCACTGCTTTATTTGACCACCCATTTAACAGTTGTTTTTTGTTTGGTTTGCTTTGACATTTCATTATGGGTCAACTTACACCAGAGTAACGCTTGCAAATTGTGGAAATTTTCAATCAAAATAATGGTTCTGTTCGTCAAACTTATCGTGCACTTCGTCCATTTTATGGCGTACATAATCGTCCTACAGAGCTGCTAATTCGAAGAACAATAGATTGTTTTCGGACCACATTTACTGTTACTGATAATTTGCATCCCGTGAGTCGCCGAACAGTGCGCACTGAAGAATTTGTAGCCGAATCAATCAATTCGTCGCCGTTCTCAGCAACTGGGGTTGTGTTCTTCCACTTTATGGAAGATTTTACGAAAAGATCTTGGCTTAAAACCCTTCAAGATTCAACTTGTGCAGGAATTAAAGCCAAACGACCATCGTATGCGCCGCCAATTCGGTGAATGGGCTGAAGTACAAATTGATATTGATTTTGAATTTCCATGGAAAATTTTATTTTCCGATGAAGCCCATTTTTGGTTGAATGGGTACGTAAATAAACAGAATTGTCGTATTTGGAGTGAGGAGAATCCACAAGCTTTTGTCGAAACACCATTACATCCACAGAAAATTACTGTTTGATGCGCTTTATGGGCTGGCGGAGTCATTGGCTAATATGTCTTCAAAAACGATGATGGTCAGAATGTTACTGTCAATGGTGAACGGTATAAAAACATGATTCGAAGTTTTTTCGTACCTCAATTAGCTGACATAAATCTTGCTGATATGTGATTCCAACAGGACGGAGCCACATGCCACACAGCGGGCGCTACAATTGATTTACTCAAGGAAATTTTTGACGAAAAAATAATTTCACGAAATGGCCCAATTAATTGGCCCCCAAGATCGTGTGATTAACCCCATTGGATTATTTTCTTTGGAGTTATGTAAAGTCACTTGTCTACGTCGATTAACCACAAACAATTGAATGCCTTGAAATCAACATTCGAAGAGTTATCGTCGAGATACGGCCGCAAATGCTGCGAAAAGTTTGTGAAAATTGGTGTTCCAGATTGCGCCTTGTAAACGCGCTAGCCGTGGCGGCCACATGCCCAAAATCATATATAAACATTAATGTCATAAAATGTTCTATCCAATAAAGTCCGCTTCATTGATACTAGAAATACTTTACTATGTTTGATTATGATTTAAATTTGTATCACTCTATAAAAAACACCCTTTATGATTTTAACTATCAAACATTTAGAATTTGTATTTAAATCATATAAAATCAACATAATTTTTGTGGATTTTAAAGAGATTTTACCATTTTGGTTATGTCACTTTGTTTGGGAGGTAGGCGTGGTTTTCATCCCATTTGGCTCATTTTCGAACTTGACCTCCATTTTTTAATAAGAAGGTTATACATTGAATTTCGTTACAGCTAAAAAATTTCGGCTGTTATCGTGACCACAAACGGACAGACGGACATAGCTAAATCAACTCAGGAGGTGATGCTGATCAAGAATATATATACTTTTCTATACCGGCCACGCCTCTTTATCGGCGTTACAAAAGGAGTGACAAAGTTAACATACTCCTATTACGTTTTTTAAACGTGGAGGTATAAAAATTAAGCATGAGTAAATAGTTTGCCCTATTTTGTGATAATGAAATGATGATTCGCAGACAAAACCACAATCTAGCTAAAAATATTATTAAAACCTACAGAATTCCTAAG
Source organism: Dichetophora obliterata (assembly GCA_963920525.1). Taxonomy (NCBI): domain Eukaryota; kingdom Metazoa; phylum Arthropoda; class Insecta; order Diptera; family Sciomyzidae; genus Dichetophora; species Dichetophora obliterata. Next base: position 21,496,483 of record OY986440.1, on the reverse strand, counting down.
CTAATAGATTTGTACTGAGGTCCGTCCTCAAGAAGACAGAACCTTGTACAGTGGCACAGAAAATTTAATATGCTCCCCCCCCCCCCCTTCAAACTCTGAGCAGAAAATCTATGCTTAAAAATAAAATGCATATAAAATTATTCATTCTAAAAATAAAAAATATAATTTTAGCAAAAAAATTATGCTTTGCACAGGTTTTAAAACAAAGAATAGCAAAATTAATTTTTTAAGCAAGGAAAGTATACACACAAAAATAAAAATCTATGTAACCTATTAAGGACATGTATATCATACGCGATAAAAATATTTTTCAAAAACAGCCACTGTAAATCTTTTGCTTCCAACCAAAACTGTGAGAAAGTTCTAAAAAAGTTCTAAAATTGACATTAAAGTTTTTTGTTTATTTGTTTTTCGTGCCAGTTCGTGCAGTATTTTTTATTCTATTTCTCTGCTTACAGACCCCTTATATGCGTTGCTCTCCCAAATCCTTTGAATTTTATTTAAACTTCAGAGTTATCCGTCTTATATTACAAATTTACAAATTTGTGCTGAAAATTTTAAAAACTAAACTCAACGTGTTCTGGTGGTGAGCATTAATGGGTTAATATATAATAAAAGTATTGAAAAAGTGAAATTCATATTTAGTGGGTCCACCATTTAGTGTTAGGATGTCATTCAATCTATTTTTTATAGAATAACCTCTAGTCTTTCTGTTACTTCCTTTGGGATACGGTTTCATTCCTCAGTTAAAGCATTTTTGAGATCCTGCTTATTCTTAATCGTTTTTGTTCTGATATGGCGATTTAATTCATCTCATAAATGCTCTATGAGTTCAAATCAGGCGACTCTGGGGAGGTAAACGATGAAGTTGATGTGATGCATTATAGAGGAGCCAATCTTTTACGAAACCAGAAGTGCGCTTGGCGTCGTTATCTTGCTGGAAGAACCGGCCTGATGTAAGACCCATTCTGCTGATGATGCGGATTGCTTAACATTTTTTTTAAGAAGGTATATGCCGAATTTAATGAATATATAAACCGATCCATCGTCGTTTCTATAAACACCAAATTGCCTACCCCAGCTGCCGACATGCATCCCCAGACCATGACATTACCACTGCCATGTTTAACAGTAGGAAGCAAATTTTTTTCGCTTTGATTCGTCGTTTTTATTCCGCCATACTTTTTGTTTTTGATCGCATTTGCCCAAAAAGCATTATCATTGTCATTGTATAGTAATCTTTGGCAAAAACTATGCGCTTTGATTTGTTCACGTCGCTGATAAATGACTTTTTCCTTGGGAAAACGGCTATGAAAAGCGGCATTTCTAAGAACACTCTGCGGGTGAACTGAAGTGATCCCATGCGGTTCCAGGTCTTTGGCTATTTCAACAGCGGTTGTCCTTGGATTTTGCATGATTTCTCCTAAAATCTTGCGCTATGTTCGTTTAGTAATTTTTAAAGGACAGCCGCTCTTAGCCTTGCTCTGAGAGCATTTGTTTTTTTTGAAGTTGTAACGACAGTTTCTTGAACACTTGTCTTCGATTGTCCAACCAATTATAGATTTTCTTCATCACAGAACTTCAAATAGATTTCCTAGCCATTTTGATTCATTTTTGCCATTAAATCTTTGGTTTTTACCTGTAAATAAAGCTGATACCCACAAAAATTGGCAGCACTGCTTGCTTCGCAGTGTTGCAGTTTTTGCTTTTTTGTGCTTTCAAAAAGCATTTGCAATTTTTTACTAACTAAAAATATTTTAAACTCAATTATTATATTTTGTTTTTTATTATTGTGTCTAAAATCAATTTATTTAAGGTGCATTTTATTTCCTTGACCATAGATATTCTGCTTAGAGCCAGCGTTTATGGGGGTTATGCAGAATTTTCTGTGCCACTGTATATGGATAGAATTAAACTTGAAACTGTCACTTTAAATTTAATATTGTTCAATTGCTATGTTTTATTATATTTCTATTTGACTTTCCGCACTAAGAATTTTCTTTGTAAGCAATTCTAGTTAAAATGCAGAAATCTTTAAACAACAACAACTGATTTTATTTTTTCTCGCATCAAAATTTTTATTGAAATAATGACAAAATGAAGTAAAGTAGTTAAATTGCTGTTGATTACTTTTATAAAACAATTAATCTGTTTTATATTTATTAAACTTTTATGTGGTTTTTTTTTTTTTGTGTTTTTGCTATTTCGATAAATTTAAACTTTTTTATTTCAGTTTTTTATGCATAATTTTTATAAAATAGAAAAGTAAGAATGAGGGAAGACTTTTAATTGCTTCAACTCCGTAGCAACCCTCAACAAAGCCATCCACCCCACCTCAAAAAATTTCACGCTCTGCCCTGCCTTCCGCACTCCCTCCCACATGCGCTTTATTCAACCGCTTTTGACAAGAATGCCCGCGGCTTTTGTTTGAAGAAAAACGCGCGCGCAAAAAGAAATAAATATGGACGTGGCCGAATCGCAGCAAAAAATAAGCAACAAAATGGAAGTAGGGAAAAAAAAGGAGGAAGCGAAAAAAGTGCGATTGGTGCGGCATAGAATAAGGCCACGTTGGGTGGCGTGGGCAACGTAAATTTTCTTTGGGGTGAGTTGTTGGTAGCGTTGATGAGTTTGCTGTTGTTGTTGTATTAGTTGTTGCTATTTTCATTAGTATTGGTGGGTGATGGCGCCTGATGGTGGACGCAAGGAATACATTTTTGAATTATTATTAACGGTGCGCAAAAAGCAAGAGCGAAACGCTAATAAATAGGCATAGAAAAAGTTCCAAAACTCAGTTGAAAAGGGAGACAAAAAAGCGCACATCCGGCAGCAGAACTGGGTCGGTGGTGGCCATAGCTGGTTTGAAGGGTGGTAAGGGAAGGGGCTTCATAAGAAATCAGCTAAAACAAAGAAGTCGTTCGCTTATTTGTGCGTTCGTATTTGTTGCGTTTAATTTTAAATGAAAAGAGCGTGTCCAATGCTTTTACTCTACTGCTTTCACTCGACGAGCAAAACTAAACTAAACGCTTTTTATGGTAGCCAAAAATGAAAATAACCCTTATAAAAAAAAACAACAAATTTAAAGTTAATAACGTGTTTTTGTTAGTTGAAAGTAAAAAAAAATTGTCAGAAAAAACTAAAAAAGCGAAAAACTATATAGTAGCTACATCAGACTTCACACTTGAGTTGAGTAAAATATGCTTAGTTGCTCACACAGATCCACTTTTCTTTTATTACAACAAAACAATTTGTATTAAAATCGTATAATCCTTTTCTGACTAGTGAATATTTTTGCTATTGTCTAAGCAAAAATATTTGATGGAGGCAAAATAGGACTAACTCCTTTGCTTCCCACATTACAAAGTAATGCATTTTTCTCTGACTGAGTTATAGAAGAAGAGACACTGGTTATTCAATAATTCCGCTGTGCGACACCAAAAAATAACTCCCAAAATCTCAATGATAAAATATATTTTTTTGAATAAAAGGAATTTTTTTCGGAATAGAATAAATAAGCGTTTTTTTCAGTGTCAAAAATTATGATTGATGACAGCTAAACTAAATTAAATTTTGACTAAGGACCTTTAAAAAATTTTTTACAAATTAATTGCTTAATTGTAAAGCATAATCGCCAGCTAAAATTTTGACACTGTGGTGAATTTATTTATTTGTTTTTATTTATTTATTTGTTAACGTCTATGGATAATATTGCTTACAGACTAAGCAATAGTAATTTAATAAATAATAAATATAAAGCATAACAAACTCGTTTCTATTTAATAATAGTGTAATAGTGGTTTTAAAAATATCTTTAGGCATAGAAAAATCGAGCAAGTTATTATATATACTGTTTAAAGCTATAAGAGCTCTATTTATTGGCTCATTAGTGGCATAGTTAGTTCTGCGACAGTTAATGTAAAAATAGTAAGAGTTTCGTGGTTACTTTGGCAGAATATTAAACGATATTAATTCAAGTAATTTTTCACAAGTAATATTCCCATTAATCAGATCGTAAATGATCATAATACTATGCAATAGTCTTAAAAAATACGAAATCTGGTTGCAGTTCCACTAATGTTTTGGTTGCAGTGTGTATGGGCCGCATTACGGATACCCTACTTCATTCGTCCTTCTTTTTGCATTCACTAGAAAAGTAAAGGTGATGTCAAATTTTTGTGAAAAACATCCATTTTTTACATTAATTTTGTATCAAATCAACAGAGAATGCATGCGAAAAAGAGGTCGAATTTCGGCTACTGGCGAACTCTTGTCAAAGTAAAATAAATAAAATAAAATTGTATTACTATGTTTGCGGCAAAATTGCATAAGCAAAAAATTAGCAATAATGATGAGGAGAACGCGACAATAAGCGATGAGTATGGACTCTTGTTAATAGATCTTAATTTATTTTTTCGCATATTTAAAGCAGATCGATTTCGAAGCTTTTGAGTCATCAATCTTGAAGTATTGTTTTTAGTACCATGGTATGTAAAGGGTCCGCCAAATAACTTTTTTTTTTAATAAAAACCCATTGGGTGGTCAGTTGGCTTCAACTCCTGAACCAATTGGACTTTGTATGGCGTCATACCAAGGTCTTTATGCAAAATTCGTCTCAATGATATCTCCGAAATGTTCAATTGTTGAGAACGACGGTGAATTGATGTTGATGGCGCTTCACGCACACTTTCTGCCTCAGCAGCAATATTCTCGGGTGTACGCACTGCTTTTGGCTTTTCACACTTTGGTTTATCGATGAGAATGCCAGTTTCTTTCACTTTTTTCACAAGATAACGAACATACGGAGCTGACGGTGCTTCTCTTCTTCCAAAATCTATACGCAATTTTCGCACACATTCTGCAACATTACCATGATTTTCAAAGTAATGTCGCAATATTTATATCAGCGTTGTATTTATATCAGCGGAAGGATAAAACTAATTATCTGTCGAATCAGACATAAGCTAAGTGTTACCATTCACGAAATAAGCACTAGTTGAAAAAAAACGTTAGATGGCGGACCCTGTACTATATTGAAAAGAATAAGTACATGCCTATTTAAAACGACTATAGAAAATGCCAAACATTATGGCCAAGGAATATGTAATGTGAATATTTTTATAACGATTTTTTGGTAAAAGGTTTGGTTTTTAGGATATAGTCTATAAGAAGTCATAGAAATAATATGACTGCCCGTTTCTGAGAGGTTTTTTAAGAACTCTGTGTAAATTTTTGGGGAACATTAAGTTTTCAACAATATGAAATGGGCAATAAATTTTCAACAATTTTGCTGATCCGGCCCCTGAATTTTAAGCTTAGAGATTGAGAAAACCACTTATCTGAGCTAACCCAAAAAAACACCTTAGAGTATAACAATGTTATAATGTCTAAAACCAACATTAGAATTTTTTAGGTTATTTCAATTGACCCTTATATTGTCACACAGTGCTCTCAGCTACATTCTTAGATACTGATAAATATTATGACTGTGGACCATTTTTATGACTGACCAATTGAGTAGCCCATTTAAAAGTAATCTCATTGCTCATTGTGTAATAAATCCATTTTGTACCAGCGCACAGTGCGCTTTTTTTCGATTTTAGGATGACATTTGCATTATCTCAGAAACTATAAAAGCTAGGGCCATGAAATTTTGTACAAATGAGTTTTAGCATAAAATAAGTAACAGCACAAAGCAAATTAGAGTTCTAGGTCAACTGCATCGCTCACCTCCCTTACAAAGCATATTTTTAATAAAAAAGGCCCGCATGAAATTGCTTATTTATGTTTTTAAAGAGTAAATTTAGTAAATTTAACTTCACTTAAACGTCATGCTAAAAATATTTCAAATCGGATAACTTTTAGATATATCTCCTATAAAACAATATTACCAAATTAACGAAATTTAAAAAAATGGTTGCTAATACAATATAAGGTCACAACTTGTTTTTAATTATGAATTCTATTTTATTTTTCTTTAAATTTAAGAGTACCTACAAATTGTCTTGGAAATCAGTGCATTTTAGTGCAAAATTTTATTTTTAAGACTTTTTTCAAATTAAGATGTTTTTCTTAATAGCAGCTAGATGCAGCAGGTTTTTACAAAAGCAGAAGGTAGAAGTACGATATTTTATGAAAACTATAGCCTTCGACTTTGATAATGCTTAACTAGCTAGATATTTTCTACTTAATTTTACTTAAGTTTTCATTCCTTGAAAAATTTACAGTCATATATCAACGGTTCTTTATTTTTATTTATTAACTTTTTTGTTGTATTTTATATTAAATTCAATGGCGATTAAGACATAAAGAAGTCACCATAAAGAAGACACCTGTGGAACCGAGATATTGCGTCGTCCAACGCATCTTAAAAGCTTACTACTACCAGTTTTAGCCCGTCACAGCTCCGGACTGGTGACCAATCAAAACACAAAAGTACAAGTCAACAAAAAATGAATACCATATTCATACACCATTCCATTTGGACCTTAACTAGCTAGATATTTTCTACTTAATTTTACTTAAGTTTTCATTCCTTGAAAAATTTACAGTCATATATCAACGGTTCTTTATTTTTATTTATTAACTTTTTTGTTGTATTTTATATTAAATTCAATGGCGATTAAGACATAAAGAAGTCACCATAAAGAAGACACCTGTGGAACCGAGATATTGCGTCGTCCAACGCATCTTAAAAGCTTACTACTACCAGTTTTAGCCCGTCACAGCTCCGGACTGGTGACCAATCAAAACACAAAAGTACAAGTCAACAAAAAATGAATACCATATTCATACACCATTCCATTTGGACCTTCATTCACACAAAGCAAATACAAAGATCAATGTAATTTCAACTACGTCTAAAGCGCCGCCTTTCAAACACCTGATCTGAATACTTATTTAACATGAATACTTGATCTCTGGAAGCGAACGCGTTTCCCAGGTCCAAATCTCTACTCTCACGCAACACATCCATGGCATGCAGATCACGATTGTCTGCATAAAAAGGACACTCACGAAGAACATGCAACCAGTTCAATACTCAAGATTTTCTCATGCAAGAAAATATTGAAAGAAACATACTGTCAAAAGGAACCTAGGACTAAGCTTAAGCAAAAGCATGGGCGTTCATCATTAAATTATACGAGAACCTTCTTTACACATTTATTCTACCAAGATTACCAACTAGACCTCACCCTAGCACTCTTCTTCAGCACAGCCTTCCACTCACCCTCATTCATACACCTTGCATCAGAGTGCGAAACCCATTCAAACAATAAGGAGGTCACATCTCTCTCTATATCTCGTAAGCAGGGTTACCAGTTTGGTAATTAATTACCAAATTTGGTAGAAAATTTTTGACTTGGTAATTTTTTTATAATTTTGGTAACTTTTTTCCCTTTAGTTTTTCCAAAAAATTCAAAATAATCAGTTTTTTGCAAGATTTACATAAAAAAAAATTGTGCTTAAAATATCAATAAATATTTTTTAGTGCAGCACAACCTTTATGTTTTGTCAAAAGAAAATGTCAAAATATTTCAATCTTGAAATTTAACGTTAAGTTGCCAAAATATATTTCTTGCGAAAACTGCCACAAAGATTTTATTTAGTAGGAGGAGTTGATTTATTGTTAAGATTGATAAGTAAGTGAATGTTAAACAAACAGTTTTATGTTATACACGATGTTGTTATTCTATTTAGATTTGTGATTAGAAAGAAGGCCGCAGTGGGAAATGAGGAAACATCCTCCAGTGAATCTGAGTCTGATAGCAGGTAGGTATTTGAAGGAGTCTGGGCAACGAGGTGATCCACTTTATTCCACTTAGTTGAGTTTTATTGATAAAAAATTGAGCCAAAAAGGAAATTTAGGCAAGAGTGGCTGAAAGGTTTTTCTTGGCTGGAAAAAAAAAATGGTTCCAGTTATTGCCAAGCTTGTGATATATTCAAAATATTGAAAGAAAAAAAAAAACCAAATTAAATTAGACGACTGCATTAAAGAAGATACTCGAAAATTTTAAAAGCATGTTGAATTTGCTGAGTTGGCGTTGGTGATGTTTTGCATCAATCACAATCTGCCTTTCCTGCTTATGGACTATTTGCCGCTGCTGCTGGTTAAGTGCTGTCCTGATTCGAAAATGGCTTTGTTGGTGAAGAGCGTCAGAACAAAATAACTGCAATAGCGGATGTTTTAGGAAATAAAGCAAAAGAAAAAGATTTTTCATTTCTTAAAACAACAAAATTTTCACTAATTATTGATGAAGTGACCGATATTACATCAAAAAAATCTTTAGTGCTTGTTGTAAGGTATTATGACAAGATCGGAAATATTATAAGAGATAGGTTTTTAGGGCATATTGAAGTCAAAAAAGCTGATGCTGCTTCTTTATAAAATTACATAAAAAAAAATTTTTTCTGAGAATTATATTCCTCTTCAAAATGTAATAGGACTAGCTACTGATGGAGCAAGTTTTATGGCAGGACATACAAATGGTTTGAAGACAAAATTTCAGCAGGATGTAGATTTATTTTATTTAAAGTGTTCATGTAATTCCTTGCATCTTTGTTCTGCATATGCTTGCAAAAAAATTCCATTGCAAATCGAGGATCTTTGCCGTAATATTTACAAGTTTTTTTCGGACAGTCCCAAGGATTTTAAGGAGTTTCAGGGCTACTGCCAAGTAAAACCGCACAAAATGCTTGGTCTTTCGCTTGCCTTGGAAAATATTATAAATAGAATTATTGAGCAATGGGATGCTCTAAGATTATATTTTATTTGTTCTCTTTTAGAAGTGAATGGAATAAAAACAGGTGGCTTAGCCGAGTTAATGGGCGATCCATCGATAAAAGTTTACTTTTTATTTTTATCATATGTGTTAAAAATAATTAATGATTTGAACAAAGAATTTCAATCGTAGAAAGTCCGAATGCCTTATTTATATACCCATATGGAAACTAACTTAAAATTGATATTAAGTAACTTTATTAATAAAAATACTTTAAGAAATTTAAACTCTCTAAGTAATACGAATAATTATGATGAAGATAATTTTTTACATTTCAAAGATGCATTCATTGAAAATAAAGCAGAAATGTACTTAAAAAACTGCCAACTTTCAGAACAGAAACAGATTGAAATAAAAGGAAATATTTTAAACTTTTATTTAGAACTTTTAAAACAAGTGCAACGAATATTTGATTTTCGCAGGGATGATATAAAAAATCTATCGATTTTAAGCTTAGTTTTGTCAAGATCAGAAATATCGATATTACCTTTGATATCAAGTTTTTGTTGTTTATTAGAAGGAGATTCTGAAAATTTTGTTACCCAATGGAAGTTGCTTAGACTTTCTAAATTTGAGCTTAAAGATATGGAAATAACATATTATTGGACTAAAGTTTCAAAATACAGAAATGGCTTGGGAGAAAGCTGTTTTAAGGATTTGACACATTTTGTATATAATTTGTTGTCTTTGCCCCACTGCCGCAGCTGAAAGAAAATTTTCTGAATTTTCTCTTATAAAAACAAAGCTACGAAACAAGTTGGGTTTTAATACAATAAATAGCATAATGATTTCAAAGGAACTCTGCGAAATGAGAGACAAGCCGCATTATGTGTGGTCACCAGAAGAAGATTTTTAGATTTAAAATTGAGATTTTTGTTTCGCCATCAGCTCTAGTTTAGGAGTTATAGGCAAAAATGTAAAAGCCTGTAATGTTCTAACAGAATAATACCTTTAAACTACATCAGTCGATTTCGATCGTATTTGATAGCTTTGATTAGGAAATATTCAGCCCTATCATGAATAATTTTTCACGCGGAATCGTAAAAGGGAGTTATTAAGTTTCTTGAATATTCTTGAAGTTCATCTTAAAATGAAAACTCCCTTTTTCGATTCCGCGTGAAAAGTTATTCATTATAGGACTGATTACGTCTAACCACTTTTATAAACAAATTCTTTTTCATCTTTTGTTTTAAAGATAATAACCTTGAATTGCTACCGTGAATTGTTTGAATCACAAAAATATCTTTTGTCTTTGGAGTTTAAGCATACATTTTACCTTTGCAAATATTGCGGATAATTCCAGATATATTTTGAAATAACAAAAATTTATTACATGTAAAATTTATAGGAAGAATTTCTAAAGTAACTTCCTGAAAAATTAGGGTTTCCCAGCCGCTTAAAATTGTTTGGAATAAATTTAATACAATTTTCGTTTCTTTCACAATACGTTTTTCTAAAACGTAAAAAGATATCAGCAAAAGGTTTAAATACTATGCAATAGTTTGTGCTTAGGAGCAGTTATTGGAAAAAAACTATATCATATTTTTCATAGTTCCTTAACTTGAAATGATGGTGAAAAAGTTACCTTATATTTAAAATCAGTGTCCGTAGTTAGAATTGATATCCTACAAAACAAACGACCTGTGTAGTTTCTGATTTTTAGTTATTAAAAAATGATTTCAATTTTAACTTGAGGAAACCGATAATTTTTTAAGGCATTGAATGCCATATCTTTGTATTTATTCATTAACTTTCTTACAATCGATATTCATTGCCAATGAAAGAAACCAAAGTTCCTACTTATTTCAAATAAACAAGATAAGGATCTCATTTTTATAATATCATTAATTTATAATTTTTTGTTTTGTGACAAAAAAGTTACGTTGACCTCAACTAACTACTTATTTGTGATTTTTATATTAATATGATAAATAAATTTTAAACAAGAAAAAGTTATACTTTTTCTATATATTTATTTATTTTTTTTTTTTATTTAATTCAAATAAAAAAGATTTACGGTCTCATTTTCATAAGTATTGTTTATTAATTTTAAGTATTTTAATGTTGAATAAATGTTTTTTATTTAAAAAAATTATAATTTTATTGATTTTCTTACGTTAAAAAATTTTTGTTTAGTTTGGTAGTTTTTATTTAATTTTGGTAACTTTTTGCACAAATTTTGGTAACTAAATTTTTTTACAAGTGGCAACCCTGCTCGTAAGCAACACAGAGCTGCATTATCACAAGATCAAGAAAAGGTACCCCCAACGGCACTTGTAAATCATCAGTTGATACCGTACGACACACTGACATGCATCTAATCGTAATGGCACTCAGACAAGAGAGTATCTTTCGATATCCCACAGCACACATGACCGTATACAGGAGAGCCATAAGTCCCTGAAGCAACAAATACATGAGACGCACATCCCACCTACTGATACCCCCCCCCATTCACTCCTACGCAAGGCGGCGCAACGACAACGTGGGGTATTTTAAAAAACATTTGTTTAAGCACTATTTCCTGGTTATCGAAGGAGCGTTCGTCTAAAAACGTTAAGACGAAGTCCATTAGTAAAGTAAGGAAGATAACTACTGCACTATGCGAAGTTATTTCACCTTTTTTTGGACTGCTAGTATTAAATTAACTCTAAATTTTACTCAGTGATAAAAGTTCGGAGTGATTTCATAAGCGGACAACAAGTGCTACTGGAAAGAAGCATTTTTCCCTGACAAAACTAAATTGGTTGTATATGAAATTGCTTTATCTTTGATCTAAGATAAGGAAAAACTAAATCAGCTTAAATTTAAATAAACAGTCTTTAAACTGAGGCATTCACATTTTAAGAATATGTTTTTGTTTTTTGTCTCATTGCCTCCGTTGCTTATATTTTGGACCCAACAATGAGTTTCAGCAAACTGCATTTGCATATGTAGCAGCATAAACAAAAAAAATAAGAGAGCTTGAGAAAAACTTTCCCACAGGACATTCACAAGAAGAGCAGCTTAAGACGTTGATCAAGCAAGAGCGGCTACACGGCGTTGCCGACAACCAACGGTCTTCAATTCACAGCGGTTAGGCCTTTGGTCACGTAAGGATGAGTAAGGATCATATTTTTATGCATATATTAAAGGCATAAGAAAAGCTCACCATTGACAACAACAACAATAACAACCACCACAACAAAAAGAACAAGTAATAGCATTGCGTGAGGCTGAAATATCCAAATCTTTGAAAGGTCATGTGTAGTTAAACGTGTGTGCGTGTGAATGTGTTTGAATATGTTTCTGTGTGTCACCAGGATATGAGCAGGAAATTCAATTAACCACACTGTCACTAAGCAGGGCTCGCACACCGCCAAGCCAACAGCTTAAAAGAATGCGGCGCCAGCAGCGGTACATAAAGTTGAAGAAGATGTTCAGTATGCAAATGAGTTGAAAGAACAAAAACAAAAACCGTAAAGGTAGCTCAAGTCAAGAAGAAGAATGCATGCGTGCCCTCTATGGCTTGGCGAGTTGGGACATTTGTGCTTGCACACACAGGTAAGCCTCACCTCATGGTCCCGTTGGAATATTTTCAATGTGAGGAAATAATAAAAAAATAAATCTGTTATTAACGAACTAAGGATGCAAGGATATAAACTACACACACGCAGATGTCCTGTTCCTGGTCATTCACGGTATTCAACGGAAGATAAACTGGTTTTTTCACACATGGATGTTGCTGCCGCTGCTGGCGTTGATGCTGTCAATGATGTTTATAGCGATGATCTTCAGAGTTCAACCCTTTCAGCAGAGCGGTGCTTAAGAAAAACTTGATTGGCAAGTTTGTCTAACGGACAAAACGTTTCTAAATGCATAAAATAAATGTCCCGTTGCAGGACATGAGAAATGTTTTTTTTTTGTTAGTTTGTTGGCATAATTATGGGTTGCTGTTGTTGTTGCAGTCATAGTTTTACAGCTAAACAACGTTCGGACTGACACGAAGACAGGAGCGCTGCTTAAAATGTTAGGCCTTTATTTCAAACCTTTCAAACTCTTCAGGATCACCGGAATATTGTTAAAAACACTTCAACTTCTCTACATTATCAAAAAAAAAAACTCAATCAGCACTGACACTTTACGAAAATTGTTATTCGACATTTTTGCCATCTGCCACTGTTCCACCCACTCCAAACTCCCAAAATCTAGCACAATTTGCAATACTCAAAAATGTCGATTACATTTTTTTTTTTTGTAAGATTATATTGAGCGCTAGCTCAAGAAATTTATAAAAGAAAGCAATAACAAAAACAACAACTCTGCATAAAAGTAAATCACTCAGCAGACTAGACAGCCTGTTCTGGAAATGCTACATTGCCTCTTCAGTAGTCTTGAGCAGGGACAGAAAATAACAGCTATTTTCGAAATTTCTATTCAAAAAGTCAAATGGAAAGAGTAAGACTATTCGATACTTGCATATAGCAATGAGATGCTTGTTAGCTAAGGAATAATAATCGTTAATGATTTTAATTTATCTGATTTTTTAAAAAACTCAATAAATAATCGTTATTATATGACCAATTTTATTTCGATCAAAAATAAAAGTTTAAATTTAACTTTTATTTTTTGAACAAATATAAAAGTTTAAATTTGATTTTTACTTTTTTGGTCAATAGTAGAAGTCATATTTTAATTCCTATATCATGTGCAATGATAAGCATCTAAGCGATGCAATGCAACGATATGAAGATCGATAGCGATGTTTTTGTCTCTGTGCAAAAATGTTACGAATATAGCTGGAAAAGAATAAGAAATTTACTTTATTAATTGTTTTGAAAATTTAAACTAATATAATAGTTAATAGGAAATAGATATCTCAAATTTTTAATCTCTATTTTTGATCGGAAAAATAAAAGTAAAATTTTAACTGTTATTTTTGATCGAAAAATAAGTCATTTCATAACTTTTATTTTTGATGAAAAAATAAAGTTGAATTTTAACTTAAAGTTTTGATCGAAAAACTAAAAGTAAAATTTTAACTTTTATTTTTGATCAAAATGAAATCAGTCCACTTGAAGCCCAGTAAACGCTTTTAGCTTAGTCGAGAAGTGTATTTACACATTTCTTGCTAAGATTAGTTTAAATTTTTACCTTTTTTTAAATTGCACTTTATAAAATTACCCTTTCGAAATTGCCCCTTTTACGAAAAGCGAGCGCTTTTCCACAGTATCAACATATTATGTTTTAATTTATTTTTTGTACAATTTCGTAAAGGTGAATTTTGTAAAGGGAAATTTTGTGAATTGGAAATTTTGTAAAGGACAATTTTAACTATGTATTATTAAGTATGTATTATTGTTATTATTATTATTATTATCATTATTATTATTATTATTATTATTATTATTATTATTATTATTATTATTATTATTATTATTATTATTATTATTATTATTATTATTATTATTATTATTATTATTATTATTATTATTATTATTATTATTATTATTATTATTATTATTATTATTATTATTATAATTATTATTATTATTATTATTATTATTATTATTATTATTATTATTATTATTATTATTATTATTATTATTATTATTATTATTATTATTATTATTATTATTATTATTATTATTATTATTATTATTATTATTATTATTATTATTATTATTATTATTATTATTATTATTATTATTATTATTATTATTATTATTATTATTATTATTATTATTATTATTATTATTATTATTATTATTATTATTATTATTATTATTATTATTATTATTATTATTATTATTATTATTATTATTATTATTATTATTATTATTATTATTATTATTATTATTATTATTATTATTATTATTATTATTATTATTATTATTATTATTATTATTATTATTATTATTATTATTATATTATTATTATTATTATTATTATTATTATTATTATTATTATTATTATTATTATTATTATTATTATTATTATTATTATTATTATTATTATTATTATTATTATTATTATTATTATTATTATTATTATTATTATTATTATTATTATTATTATTATTATTATTATTATTATTATTATTATTATTATTATTATTATTATTATTATTATTATTATTATTATTATTATTATTATTATTATTATTATTATTATTATTATTATTATTATTATTATTATTATTATTATTATTATTATTATTATTATTATTATTATTATTATTATTATTATTATTATTATTATTATTATTATTATTATTATTATTATTATTATTATTATTATTATTATTATTATTATTATTATTATTATTATTATTATTATTATTATTATTATTATTATTATTATTATTATTATTATTATTATTATTATTATTATTATTATTATTATTATTATTATTATTATTATTATTATTATTATTATTATTATTATTATTATTATTATTATTATTATTATTATTATTATTATTATTATTATTATTATTATTATTATTATTATTATTATTATTATTATTATTATTATTATTATTATTATTATTATTATTATTATTATTATTATTATTATTATTATTATTATTATTATTATTATTATTATTATTATTATTATTATTATTATTATTATTATTATTATTATTATTATTATTATTATTATTATTATTATTATTATTATTATTATTATTATTATTATTATTATTATTATTATTATTATTATTATTATTATTATTATTATTATTATTATTATTATTATTATTATTATTATTATTATTATTATTATTATTATTATTATTATTATTATTATTATTATTATTATTATTATTATTATTATTATTATTATTATTATTATTATTATTATTATTATTATTATTATTATTATTATTATTATTATTATTATTATTATTATTATTATTATTATTATTATTATTATTATTATTATTATTATTATTATTATTATTATTATTATTATTATTATTATTATTATTATTATTATTATTATTATTATTATTATTATTATTATTATTATTATTATTATTATTATTATTATTATTATTATTATTATTATTATTATTATTATTATTATTATTATTATTATTATTATTATTATTATTATTATTATTATTATTATTATTATTATTATTATTATTATTATTATTATTATTATTATTATTATTATTATTATTATTATTATTATTATTATTATTATTATTATTATTATTATTATTATTATTATTATTATTATTATTATTATTATTATTATTATTATTATTATTATTATTATTATTATTATTATTATTATTATTATTATTATTATTATTATTATTATTATTATTATTATTATTATTATTATTATTATTATTATTATTATTATTATTATTATTATTATTATTATTATTATTATTATTATTATTATTATTATTATTATTATTATTATTATTATTATTATTATTATTATTATTATTATTATTATTATTATTATTATTATTATTATTATTATTATTATTATTATTATTATTATTATTATTATTATTATTATTATTATTATTATTATTATTATTATTATTATTATTATTATTATTATTATTATTATTATTATTATTATTATTATTATTATTATTATTATTATTATTATTATTATTATTATTATTATTATTATTATTATTATTATTATTATTATTATTATTATTATTATTATTATTATTATTATTATTATTATTATTATTATTATTATTATTATTATTATTATTATTATTATTATTATTATTATTATTATTATTATTATTATTATTATTATTATTATTATTATTATTATTATTATTATTATTATTATTATTATTATTATTATTATTATTATTATTATTATTATTATTATTATTATTATTATTATTATTATTATTATTATTATTATTATTATTATTATTATTATTATTATTATTATTATTATTATTATTATTATTATTATTATTATTATTATTATTATTATTATTATTATTATTATTATTATTATTATTATTATTATTATTATTATTATTATTATTATTATTATTATTATTATTATTATTATTATTATTATTATTATTATTATTATTATTATTATTATTATTATTATTATTATTATTATTATTATTATTATTATTATTATTATTATTATTATTATTATTATTATTATTATTATTATTATTATTATTATTATTATTATTATTATTATTATTATTATTATTATTATTATTATTATTATTATTATTATTATTATTATTATTATTATTATTATTATTATTATTATTATTATTATTATTATTATTATTATTATTATTATTATTATTATTATTATTATTATTATTATTATTATTATTATTATTATTATTATTATTATTATTATTATTATTATTATTATTATTATTATTATTATTATTATTATTATTATTATTATTATTATTATTATTATTATTATTATTATTATTATTATTATTATTATTATTATTATTATTATTATTATTATTATTATTATTATTATTATTATTATTATTATTATTATTATTATTATTATTATTATTATTATTATTATTATTATTATTATTATTATTATTATTATTATTATTATTATTATTATTATTATTATTATTATTATTATTATTATTATTATTATTATTATTATTATTATTATTATTATTATTATTATTATTATTATTATTATTATTATTATTATTATTATTATTATTATTATTATTATTATTATTATTATTATTATTATTATTATTATTATTATTATTATTATTATTATTATTATTATTATTATTATTATTATTATTATTATTATTATTATTATTATTATTATTATTATTATTATTATTATTATTATTATTATTATTATTATTATTATTATTATTATTATTATTATTATTATTATTATTATTATTATTATTATTATTATTATTATTATTATTATTATTATTATTATTATTATTATTATTATTATTATTATTATTATTATTATTATTATTATTATTATTATTATTATTATTATTATTATTATTATTATTATTATTATTATTATTATTATTATTATTATTATTATTATTATTATTATTATTATTATTATTATTATTATTATTATTATTATTATTATTATTATTATTATTATTATTATTATTATTATTATTATTATTATTATTATTATTATTATTATTATTATTATTATTATTATTATTATTATTATTATTATTATTATTATTATTATTATTATTATTATTATTATTATTATTATTATTATTATTATTATTATTATTATTATTATTATTATTATTATTATTATATTATTATTATTATTATTATTATTATTATTATTATTATTATTATTATTATTATTATTATTATTATTATTATTATTATTATTATTATTATTATTATTATTATTATTATTATTATTATTATTATTATTATTATTATTATTATTATTATTATTATTATTATTATTATTATTATTATTATTATTATTATTATTATTATTATTATTATTATTATTATTATTATTATTATTATTATTATTATTATTATTATTATTATTATTATTATTATTATTATTATTATTATTATTATTATTATTATTATTATTATTATTATTATTATTATTATTATTATTATTATTATTATTATTATTATTATTATTATTATTATTATTATTATTATTATTATTATTATTATTATTATTATTATTATTATTATTATTATTATTATTATTATTATTATTATTATTATTATTATTATTATTATTATTATTATTATTATTATTATTATTATTATTATTATTATTATTATTATTATTATTATTATTATTATTATTATTATTATTATTATTATTATTATTATTATTATTATTATTATTATTATTATTATTATTATTATTATTATTATTATTATTATTATTATTATTATTATTATTATTATTATATTATTATTATTATTATTATTATTATTATTATTATTATTATTATTATTATTATTATTATTATTATTATTATTATTATTATTATTATTATTATTATTATTATTATTATTATTATTATTATTATTATTATTATTATTATTATTATTATTATTATTATTATTATTATTATTATTATTATTATTATTATTATTATTATTATTATTATTATTATTATTATTATTATTATTATTATTATTATTATTATTATTATTATTATTATTATTATTATTATTATTATTATTATTATTATTATTATTATTATTATTATTATTATTATTATTATTATTATTATTATTATTATTATTATTATTATTATTATTATTATTATTATTATTATTATTATTATTATTATTATTATTATTATTATTATTATTATTATTATTATTATTATTATTATTATTATTATTATTATTATTATTATTATTATTATTATTATTATTATTATTATTATTATTATTATTATTATTATTATTATTATTATTATTATTATTATTATTATTATTATTATTATTATTATTATTATTATTATTATTATTATTATTATTATTATTATTATTATTATTATTATTATTATTATTATTATTATTATTATTATTATTATTATTATTATTATTATTATTATTATTATTATTATTATTATTATTATTATTATTATTATTATTATTATTATTATTATTATTATTATTATTATTGTTATTAACAAAAGCATTAGTGCAGTAAGAACTAAGTTCTTTTACAGCACAACATAAATACACTCAATATAAGTATAATAACAACTGTTTAGTGATTTTACTTAACTAAAGATACAATATATGTTTAATATCAATTTTTAAATAACAAATAACAGTTCATTAGATTAAAAATAGAATATTTAATAAGAGATTGTGAATTTAAAAATAATTTTTCGATGTTTGGACAGAAAAAGAAAGAATTAAGAAACGTAGTTGGATAAAAAATAAGTAAGAATAGCTTGCCTGAAAACCGCAGTGCATTCCACAGCATCAGACTGTTAATGAAAAACAAGTGCGAGGAGGTTAATAAAGTTTATCTTGGAACTATAAGAACATTACTTCGTCTGGAAAAGCTAAATTGAAGTTTTTCATATAAGTAGGAAGGTGTTTTTGTAAAGATCAGCTTATGCAGATAAATACAGTTTCTGGCATTAAGGTAGGAAGGTAAATCACACCCAAGTATGGCGTTTCTGAAGCTAGATAAGTGGTCAAATCTACGCAACCCATAAACATAGCGCTTAGCATAATTAGAAGCAATTTGTAATTTTAACTGATGGGATGAGTCGAGCCTACTATAAACCAATTCAGCGTAAGTTATCACAGGTAGTACCAACTGTATTACCAACTTACGTCTAATATTGACAGGAGTGATACAGCAGACTTTATTGTTAAATTACGCGGGACATAATAAACTTTTTTAACTACACTATTAATATGATCAGAACACGACATAGAAGAATTTATATAAAAACGCAGATTTAGAACTTTTGACACAAATTTCAGCTTGTTTGTCCCAATAAACAAGTCAGGGATATAAACAACACACGTTAAATTTTTACATATAGGTAGAACATACGATTTAGCAGCATTCAATTGAAGACCATTTTGTTGGGCCCACTCATTGATGTTATTTAGATCTTCATTCATTCGGCAACAAAGATCATCAAGTAGTCCAATACGGCGAGAAAGATGCAACTGAAGATCATCAGTATATGCATGAACGGATGAGTTTTTGCAGACGGAAAAAATGTCATTAATAAATATGAAAACAATAGTGGGCCAAGAATAGAACCTTGTGGAACACCACTGTGTACCGATTTATACTGCGAGAAATTATTCCCAACTTTAACTCTTTGCAACCGATTTGACAGATAACTAGACAATAAGTTAACAGCACTCTCACCGAAACCAAAAGCTTGAGTTTTTTACACAGACATTTATGGTTTACTTTATCAAAAGCTTTAGAGAAATCAAGCAAGCCTAGCAATGTCATGTTACCAGCATTATATTCCGACCTTATGTCGTCCAACACCTTTACTACAGCTGAGGAACACCCATGCCCTGCCCGCAAACCCGACTGAAATGGGGATAAGAGTCTTTTATCGTGAATGCAGCTATTTATTTGTTGAGCCTGAAATCAGTAGAACCTGGAGGGTTGGGTTTTTTTGCCACAGGTAACACAATAGCAACTTTCCACATGTCCGGGAAAGATGACGATGAAAAACAGAAAATAATAAGGTGTGCAAGCGGGTTAATTATATGAGGTAATACGATTCTTATGAACTTAATAGGAATTTCGTCTTCACCCATCGCATTCGATTTCAACAGCATCACACATTTACCGACGTCAAATTCATTAACAGGTACAAAATTAGAAGATTGCTGGTTGGACATATCACAACTAACATGCATATTATTATCAGTCATTAGAGAATAATTATCTAAGAAAAAATTATTTAGTGTTTCTGGGTCAATTTTGCAGTCAGAGTTTTTCTTATTACACACTCCCAGTTTTTTAATATTAGCCCACAAAGTTTTTGAAGGGATAGGTTTAGCTTAGCTGAGAAGTATCTAGCCTAAGACTGCTTTGTTATTAAAACAGCTTCGTTTCTCGCTAACCTATACTGCTCCCAGTTTGCAGGTGATGGGTTTCTTCTCCATAATTTATGCAACTTGTTTCTATTTTTGATTGCATTGAGAACATATTGAGAAAACCAAGGACAAGACACATTTTTCACACGATAAGTACGCAGAGGAACATGTTTTTCAAAGTGGTATTTAATAGGAGTTAAGAAGGCACTAAGTTTGTCATTAACAGTACTACAGCGATAACATTCATTAAAAGAAATCAAAGATATGTCATTGTCACGGATAGTTAATGTGTTTGAAATCAAAGATATGTCATTGTCACGGATAGTTAATGTGTTTGAAATCACGATAAGAAAATGAGTTAGAAGAAACATTACGAGACAAATTAACATTCAACGTACAAAAAATTAAGTCATGATCAGAGAGAAAATTGATCTGATCAAACAAAGAAACAAGAGACGAATCTGAAACAATAAAATAATCAAGAAAACTTGGATTGGAGTTATTAGAAAAGTTATTAGTTACTAGAAATTTAAAAAAGGCCAATTATGTAAAGTACAATTTTGTCAATGAAATTTTATATAAGGGCAATTTCAACCCCAACCCGTCTTTAATGGGTTAAAGAAAAATTATTCTGATAAGACAAGCACTGCTAAAGCTCCTGGCACCACATTAACTGCAACTGTTTATATACAACAAACCGAAGGCTGAACGTCATAAAAGAAACACGCAACAATATTTTTTGAAAAGGAAAAATGTATTGTTTACCGTATCTCGCACCACGTTCAGCCTTCGTCTGGTTTTGCATAAACATGCAGTTAGTCCTGCTTCATCATCACACACAAAATTAAATCATCATAACAACGTCCTTGCAACTGCATAACTGCGTAGCGCTCCTGTATTTAAGCGGCATAAACACATGCAGGATACTCATTCATTCATCCATTTAGGTTTTCGACAACAACAACAACAACAACAACAACAACAACAACAACAACAACAGCAAGGCAGAAATAAAAGGTCAGTTGATGCTGAGTGTAGCAGCATTGCAAGGAATCCGGTCAAACCGGTCAGGTCAGTTCTATTAGTGCTGTTGTTGTAATTTGCTATCGTGATACTAACAGGATATCGTACACATGTGTTCTTTTTAACCCCTTCTGCCAAAAAAAGCCCGCTATATTGTTATTATGTAAATTTTTTGGATTGTATGGGTACATTGCTTATGCCTTTGGCATGCTTGGATTGTCATCTTCTGGACAATCGCTCGTTGGCTACTAGCGCGGACTCAAGTGGTGCTTTCTAACAAACCGGTTTTTGCGGGCATTCCAAATTTATGGTCATAGGCAGAGAAATATCGTATTTGACTGTGGTTCGTTGTTGTTGCGTATAAGTTTGTTGTTGTCTTTGATATGTGTGCCAGAAAACGAACGTCCTTGTTGGTCAGTTCGATTCAATCGTTGGTCAGCAACGGCTCACCACCAGCACAAGCCGGAAGTCAACAATTATTGGTACTCGTGGAGCCTGCGTAAATAATTCGCCAATTTTTTGTATTTTCTACATGGAAAATGGATAAAGTACCTACATAAAAGGCCTTCAAGCGCTAACTCGTCAACATAATATTCGAAAAAATTTATGTCAAAAAGAGAAATCGTTTATTTTTGTGATCGAAAAAACGACATTCAAAATTTTTTGTTTTTACTAAATCGTATCGTGTTTTTATCGTGTTTATTTGTATAATTTTAAAAAATTACTCTATGGGAAAAATTGCATAATTTTAGGCCAAAACCTAAATGCTATATGCAAAAAGAAACACAAAAATTTTTAATTTAAGCACGCAGTTGCTATTCCTTAAAATGTATTTTATTTTTACTTTTGGTTTATCTCTTAATAAACGATTTCTTTAAATTAAGAAAACAAAAATACAATATTCATTTAACAAATTTGAGAAAAAACTAAGTTATTACTATTCCTGACTGCCGTCGATACCAGTAGCTCGGTTCTGTAACTTTTCTCGCCAGCTTTTCTGACTTAGACGTCATTATGACGTCATTCTCACTTGAACTGTTTCTGCAATAAAATGAGATAAATCAGTGACTTTTACTCAAATATTTCAATTCAACTTTCGAAGGAATTCGATAGCCAAAGTGATTCTGTAAACTAAAATATGTGACTCGAATTGAATTAAGTTTTCACTATGTTTTTACTTTTAAAATATTTGCTTGTTGTTAGTAATTTTGCTGAAGCACCTGAACAAAAAACTAAAGAAGAAGGATTCGGTTAATCTCTAACCAAAAATATAAGATTTTTACAATAATGAAGCTTTGCTTTACAATATTTTTTTTCAGCAGCGCTTTTGTGTAGCAAATACTTTAACATAAAATTATTTTTAAAGATAAATGAGCTGCGGTGAACTATGCGGATAACCACGGTTTCAATTTTTGAAAGCAGCAAAGATATTATTGTACACAAAGTGCTCTGCCATTCGTTTTATTTTCATGTGTTCCCTCTCGCTTGTGTATCTTTTTCATCACGGACCACTATTTACTCGCTTATCAGTTACAGAAACACTAGTTTTTGCAAAAGTGAGTGTTTTTTAATAAAATACTGTGACGTCAATAGTTATAGAAACAAGCTACAGATATCTCAATACGGGAAAATATTTCAGTGGTTGTTGCACTGCCTTCATCAGTATTGCAGCAGAATACTTCAACCGTAATCTTTAAGCGTAAGATCTTCGTCAGTGCCAATGGACGTGGTGGATCCAAAGTATCTAAAGCTTTTATCGAAATATCTGTTCATGCCTCTTCATATTTTTTAATTGTTTTCGGTAGAGATAATAAAAGTGATGAAAGCAGATAATTTTTGTATTTAAACTTGAAATTTAGTTCAATCAACTAAATAGCTAAATAATAGTAATAATAGCCTATTTATGTATATATTATATAAAAATACGATTTTTTGCGAATTAAGAAACGATGGCGTAGGCATTTTAATTAAGCAAATGATGAAATTTTAATTAATTAAAGTACTTAGTTGGCAGTAAGTAAATTGCAAAAAATAAAATCACGTAATGGTATTAACTATTTAAACGTCAACGGTCAAAACTTGCTTGTAAGCATGTGTGTGTATTTTCTTAAAACTTCTTCATTTAAATAAATAATGCTTGACATAATTACATAAAGCCAAACAAACCCAAGCTTGTTAAAACACACACAAACATGCACAGCACCTTTTTCAATTTTTGTTTTTTCTTGTGTGGGCACATTTGTTTGTTTACGCGTGTGTCGTGTTTTGAACTTGACCTTGAAAGAGTGCTAACAACCACACACACACACACACACACACACACACACACACACACACACACATACACATTTGTGTGTTCAATGTGCTCTACACGCACACCCCAAAGCGTGCAATCTCCGTTTCCGTTTAAAACCGAAATCGTCACTTTACTTAGTATTTTCATATCCATATTTTCATATCTTTAAATTAATATGAAATAATACATGAAATTCAATGTACATTTCCCTTTGCTCTTAGCCCTTTTTGGAACTATACAAATATTAAGATAGATATATGGAAAATAAAATTGAGCATTTTAAAAACTACACCGAGAAAAAAGCTTATGTAAAATTAACTTATTAAAAACTTAGTATACTTTGGCTGTGTGTCAAAAGGAAACTTTTTAGTCGTGGTAGGATAGAAAATATCAAGTTGAATAAAATTTGTGTGTGTTGAAATAAATTTGTCTTTTTTTCTGTGTCAAGTAGACGATGAAATTTTGACAATTACAAATTTTGAAGTTTCACATTTCGGTCGTGTTTTAGCGCACATATTTTATTAATTTTGCATTTTATTCAATTTGCGACATATTTAATTCGAGTAACTTGTAATATTGTAAACTTAAAAAATAACAAATTAATAATATTAAAAAAAAAAGAAAGTGCTTGAGGTTGTGTGTGCGTGTGTGTGAGCCAACGATCTTCCGGTGCATCAGCAAGTGCAGCAAAGTTAAATTGGCTTTCTTTGCTGACGAACGTCCTCCAAGTGCCACCACCAGCAAAACAAGCAAGTGCAGTGTAAAATTTCTTGCTAGCCAATATCCTCCAAGTGCCATCACCAGCAGAACAAGCAAGTGGAGCGCAAATTTCCTGATTCTTTTGCTTGCCAACGTTCTCCGAGAGTCGCCACGAGCAGCACCAGCAAGTGCAGCACAATTCAATTGACTGGTCAACTCTTCAATATTTCAGAAGCACCATTTCAGCATGTCTCCAGCACAGAGGCAAATTTCTGCCATTATACTCCGGCGTGAATTAAATAAATTAAAAGCGGAGAATTTGCGTTTCATTTGCTTGTGCTGCTGGTG
Organism: Dichetophora obliterata; assembly: GCA_963920525.1. Lineage (NCBI taxonomy): Eukaryota > Metazoa > Arthropoda > Insecta > Diptera > Sciomyzidae > Dichetophora > Dichetophora obliterata. The sequence goes on along the minus strand of OY986440.1, from coordinate 21,470,765 downwards.
GTGGCACTTGGATGATGTTGGCTAGCAAGAATTTTGCACTGCAATTGCTTGTGCTGCTGGTGGTGGCACTTGGAAGACGTTCGCCAGCAAAGAAAGCCAATTTAACTTTGCTGGACTTTCTGATGTACCGGGAGATCGTTGGCCCACACACACGCAAACACATACTCAAGCACTTTAGCTTTTTTATTTATATTATTTTGTTATTTTTGTTATGTTTTTTAAGTTTACAATATTACAAGTTTACGAAATAAGTTGCAAGTACAAGCACTCGAATTAAATACGTCGCGGAAATTGATGTGTTGTTTTTTTTTTCTTTATTTTTGAGTGTGTCAAAAATTCGCTTTCGATTGTCAAAATTTGTGCTAGCCCCAGGGGCTACTACAAATTTTGACAATTATATTCACCTCACAAATGCCAAAAATTGCTCTACCAACTGTCAAAATTTGATCATCCGACTGAAAAGTTTCCGATTGACACACAGCCTTTATATTAGTTGCTTTGTCAGTTTTCAACTTTTTACATATTATCCGATGCATATGCTTTGCATTGCAATTTCTCGCGCATTGGTCTGTCAGACCAACGGCTGTCGTTTGCCTTTCTATAAAACTTTTTTATACCCCACGTTTAAATAACGTAATAGGGGTATATTAACTTTGCCACTCCGTTTGTAACGCTGATAAAGAGGCGTGGCCGGTATAGAAAAGCACAAATATTCTTGATCAGTATCAACTCCTGAGTCATTTAGCCATGTCCGTCTGTCTGTTTGTGATCACTATAACAGCCGTAATTTTACAGCTATCGTAAAGAAATTCATATATAAGCTTTGTATTCAAAAATAGAGGTCAAGTTCGAAAATGAGCCAAATTGGATAAAAACCACGCCAACCTCCCATACAAAGTGACTTAACCAAAACGATAAAATCTCTTTAAATTCCACAAAAACTAATCTAATGACTTCAAATTTTGCACATAAGCTTTAACCTTTAATATTCACTTTGAGTATGATATTTGTAAAACTCGGATAGAAACCACGTCTACCTCCCATACAATGTGACTTAATAAAAACGGTCAAATCTCTTTAAATTCCTCAAAAAATAATTTAACTTCGATTCAGCCGAAGATAATTGCTGTCCCAATAGAGACTAAACCAGAGAGCGTAAGAATACGTGTGAAACGAGAAAGCTCTTAAGAGCCCAGAGCCAAGGCTCATTTATAAGGTTTTGACGCTTTAGAGCGTGCTCGGTCGAACTGTCAAAATGGATATGAAAGATGGAAATGAAAGTCACAGTTGACAGTTCGAGCAAAGCCGGAAAAGAGCGCATTTCTCTCAAGTGACACAACCGTAAAAATTAACCTTGCCCACAGCATGGCAAAACAAGACAAGGTAGTGTAAGAACTGAATGTGTTCTCTTTCTTAGTGACCATACCTGCCAAACTTAGCCATTTTGCTATTTTTGTCAATTTTTGCTTTCTCATTGCATTCTCATTGGTTGCTGATTTTTTATGAGTTGTTACTTCGTTTTGACAGTTTCGGTCACCGGTTTTCCGCCGTAACACTAGCTTGTCTAGTTTTGCCATGGTCCAGAGCATGGTATAATTATTTAACAAGGTAGTAGCGTAGACTGGCTTTTTTCTCACTAGCGGCGATGGGTAGTTGTCAAAATTAGCTGTTCATGCAATTAATCATAGAAATGTGAAAAAATAAGCAACGACTTAAACATAGCTAGTCAATCACAGCAAACTAAAAACATTCCAATAAACTTCGCGAACAAATATAATGAATCAAAGAAAAGTTAAAAATAAGCACATAGCCAGTCAACAGCAGCAAACTACAACTCCTTTAGCTGTTTTTGACAACTACCAATCGCCAAAAAACTGTCACGGCTACCTTATCAAATAATTATACCATGGTCCAGAGCATGTTTTTATATTATGGAAACAGAGAATAACAGAAACAAGATTACGCGTTCCGCAAGAGAGAGAGATAGCATGACGTCATCCAGCGCTATTGTTTACATTCACTGCATGCATTTATATATTTACAATGCCAGACTTTTCTTTGTGTTTTAAAAGAAAGACGGTTGTTTTTAAATGAACAAATTTTTTATTGAAAAATAAATTATGGCATATATTAATTACTAAATTATTTTTAAAATTCTATAATATATAAGTTTTTAGAATTATATTTGAGCTTATTGCCAAGTAAGTTCATGAAACAACAGGTTGCACAACAACAAATTCTTTGCAGAACAAATTGCCAAGCAGACTAGACAGGCTGTTTCTTTGAACGCTACATCAACTCTTCTGTCTGAAAAAATAGTTATTCAGCTTTATTAGCGGAAACAATATTGGAAACTTGCTCAATGTGTTTCTTTAGATAACCTTAAAAAATAAGCAAACTGTCTCCATTGATTGCTTGGAAATTTATTTTAAAAATTATTTAAATTTGTTTGCTTAAAAGATTTACTGTTTCCACAACAATTCAGCCACTGTTTTAATAGTTCCTTTATTTTAGAAAACAAAAAAATTTTTAATTTTTGCTTATTTTTTTACTCATTTATACAATTTTTCACCACGCATATATTTTAACTTCACTTTTTGTAAGAATTTATTTTAAATTTCACCTATTTACCCAAGCGATCGCATAACTCCATTAGTTTTTGTTATGCAGAAGGGCTGGATGACGTCATGCAGTCAATTGACAAAGATCATCAAAAAAAGGTTAAATATTAATATATATTTATAATTTTTCTACGAAATATAAGCACACATAAGTGCAATAAATAATATGTGAAAATTTAAGCCCGATCAATTGAATAATTTTTTTTTTTTAATCACGTCAACGAGGTCGAAAACGGTTTTTGAGATTTTTGGCTAGCATATTTTCGACAAATTGCCATAAAGCTTAAGTCAATCAGCCCTATCATGAATAATCTTTCGCCCGGAGTCAGAAAAGCGAGTATTCATTTTTAAGATAACAGATAAAGACATCACGTTTTTTTTTTGTCACACTCATGAATATTGACGGTTGATGAACAAATTTGCATTAAAAATTTCCAAAAGTTTCTTTAGCTTTGTCTTGAAAATGAAAACTACTTTTTCTGATAACGGGTGAAAAATTATTCAAGATAGGGCTGAATGTGTCGATTTTTTTTTTCAATCGCAAATCGTTTTGATGCATTATATTTTGAGAAACGCCGTTTTAGGATTATTTACTGCATCTTTATGTATTGCGAAACGAAGGCAGAAAGTGATGCGAGACATGGTAAGCAATACATTTTTTTACAGCAAAATATATTGTTGCTCGTTTCTTTCACGACGTTCAGCGTTTGTTTCGTTTTACATAAAGATGCAGTTAATGTATTAAATCGTGTTTTATTAATTTAGACGTATATCGTTAAAACATTAAAGGGGCTTCTTCTACGCATTCCAAAAAGTATAAGAAGCAAAAAGACGAATTTTTTTCAGAAATTAAAATTAGCGTCTTAAAGACTGTAAAAAAAAATAAGTAATAAATCAAAGACAGCTGTGCGTGCATTGTTACAATAAAAGTAGCACTGCTTCATTGTGTTTTAAACAAAAAATATTTTGACCACAAAACTACCTACTGTACCTAAATCTATCTTTTCAAAAAGAATGTGCGCCATTTTGTTTACTTAGATTTGTCAAGCTTACTTTATATTGATGAAAAGCAAACGAGCTCTAAAACATACCCCTTCATATATAAATTTGCCTTATTTTACATAGAAATTGAAGGCTATACCGATAAGTATGAAAATAAATATATTCAAATTCTTACACACAAACACACTAGAATACCGAAAAATGAAAATGAATAGATAAAAAGGGGGTGAATTAAAAAAAGTTTATAGTAGGTATATAAATATAATCAACATAGTAAAAATTTTGAATGACTCGTATTTTTCAAGGAAGAAAAAAAACATATCGTAAAAACAAATTTGAATTTTGTTGGACCATCTTCAAATGTGGCTGTGCACAGCACTGCACAATGGTGGTAAAGACCACCACCCAAAAACACCAACACCAAGAAAGCAACACTTACAGAAACAACAACAACATCAAAATGTGCCACCCCAAGCCTACACTTTGTGAGCTGATCAGTATATCTGTTGTGCTGACTTTTAAATTATTGTAAAGACTTGAAAATAGGAATTCTTTTTATCAATATGTCTCACAGTGTAACGCGCGAAGAAGGAGTAGCTGTAGAATTATGAAATTTTTTCTTGCCAGAGAAAGTTAAGGGTAAGATTATTGTTTGTATAAAATGGAAAAATCGAAAAATTATATCCGATATGTGAATATTTCCTAAGCATTTATCCAAGAGCAATTAAAGTAGGCACGAGCTTTTTCTTTTGCTTGCAAGAATCTTAATAATAATAAAATAAAACTACGGCTCACGGTTTACTTCGTGTGTGAAATTTTTTTCCGATAATTGTGGTGTTGATAGTTTTTTAATTAACTTAACGTAAGAGTGCATTTCATTGGCGCATTTATCAGTTGCACGCTTTCTTGAGCTGTATGTGGTTATCGTCAAGTGCTTATAAGAAATTTTTACCTCAAATTCTAACGGTAATAGAATGTTGTGAACATATAAATCCTGTAGTCGAAACTCTGGAAAATTTTCGGAAGAACAATAAAGACCTGTTTACTGATATATATAAAAAAACTGAGATATACTTGGAATGGAAATAAGTAAGCCTCGTTAATCTAGATACGATAGCGTCAGCAGCAGAAATAGCAGAGGATTTTTATCAAATTTAGCTTTACAATAAAATGAAACTCCGATTTCCAAAGCACTTGCAAATAGTTGCAAATTTTTAAAACATAACAGGGACTTCTATCTAAATAAAATAGATATAGAAAAGTTGATAACCGAACTTGAGTTATGGAAAAATAAATGGACCAATAATAGAAATGAGGGTGGCAAAACAGCTCTTGAACCACTTAAATTATTTTGCGGCGACAAATGAAGCTATTAAAAGTTAATGTTTTCGCAATTTTACAAAATTCTAGAAATAATTGAACTCTTCCCTGTGCTACAGATTCCAGTGAACGTTCCTTTTGCACATTAAAGTCTTTAAAAAAATTGGCTTCTAAATGCAAATGGAGTGGAACGCTTTACTGATGTAGCGCTATTAAATATTCATAAGGATATTTCTGATAGCAAGGTGCCTGTCATCGACACATTGGCTTTGATCTCAAAAATAAATAAAGAAAGAATTATATGAGAACTACAACTATGAAAAAATATGCTTATCTTAATAAAATATCTGATTTTGTTGCTTTACTTACATAAATAATTGTCCTCCTGCTCAAAACCTAGCCATTGAATCAACGTTGAAGGTTAAAAATTAAAATAAATGAAATGTCATTAACACTTTTCACTTCGATTATTGAAAGTGGTTAAAAAATTTTAAAAGATCTTAGGTTTTCAAAAGTCTTTATGGAAATGAAAAAAAAAAACAAATATTTTTTTGCTTCAGGAAGTCTCCCTTATGAAATATTTATCTACGGCGTTGGTAATGTGCATGCAATTTTATAGATCTAGGATGATTTTGTGGGCCGAAATACACCAGATTACCGATTTCGATTACATGGAAGATGGAAGGTGAAAGAAGCAAAAGCCTTCGCATAGAGAAGCAGGAACCTCCTTTACAACTTCAAAAAACAAAGTTGTTGTGTAAAAAAAAAATTTAATCAAATCTTTCTTATTTTCGAGCTTGCCAGCCAGATTTATATGGCTTAATCGACACAGGAGGTTATGCTGATTCTATATATACTTTTCTGTACCTGCCACGACTCCTTATGGACAGCATTAACAAATTAACAAAGTCTATATATCTTTATGCAGTACTCGTGGTGATAAAAGAAGTGCTCCTTAAAACAGCAAAAATTGCTACTTAAAAAAAATTTTGTAACAATTTCAACTTGCTAATCTACTCGTCTTTCAATTTATTCTGTCAACGAAGCTTAACTGCTTTAAGGATCTCGTAATTTTGTTTAAAGAAAAGACAGAAAATAGAGGCATCAGTAAGCTAAATGTGGATAGTCAAAAATGTTTGCAAATTGGTATTATCTTAGTTATTGATATAAAAATTAAAGCTGTTTTATAAACAACTTAGTATTTATAATGCGCATTATGTACGTTATGCACTTAAAAAAAAGAAGAAATCTTACCCTTCTTCAACTCTACGGGTTGGCCACAAAAAGTAATATAAATTTATGTAATTAAGGGTTGAAAAAGGGCAGGGCCAAATGTTTCGACAAGCAAACATTAGCTTACTGATTAAATGATCATTTTTACCCTTTACTGTATTCATGTTTATGTGTATAGGATTGATAAAGCCTATATATATAATAAGGCCAGCATATGGACTTCAGTCATGAGCCATGACTATTGGTGCAAATGTGTAGTGCTCGACCGATTACCGGTTTTTGCACCGATGCCGATGCCGATGTTGACTGCATTTTAAAAGACGATACCGATTCTTCACTTTCAACCGATGCCGATTCTTTAATGTTGAACTGATGCCGATGCTAGAATTTCTTGCCAATACCGATGCCGGTGAATCTGTCGAACACTAATAAAAATAGAGTTTAAGTAAAAGAAAAATTTTTAATAAAACAACTTTGTGTATTTTATTTAATCAAAATATCAAAATAAAATTACAACTAAAAAATAAAATGCAAATTAACTAAATATCCGTAAATTATAGAATGTATGCATAAAAAATTTTAAAAACTTGAAAATTTGTATGTAATCAAAAATATGCAATTAAATATTATAATGTAAAAAAGCAATTTTGAAGCATTTACAATCTTTAAACCGTTTCGCGGACATTGACGTCTATAGCCGTCATAATAAAATGTTCCTATTTGACATAACGTCAATAACCGTCAAAGATTGTTTTATTTTGTTTTATTAAAAAAGACATGACGTCTGTAACCGACATAAATTACATGAGTTTGTATAGATTATGTATTAAGTGTAACACTTTTTCCCACAAAACAACATTTTTTACAACGGTGCCAAGGATTATGGAAAAACCATAAGTCCGATAAAGCTAAAATATTTTGTGTTATATTTATTAGGGCATCCAATCCCGGGATCCTGGGGTCCTGGACTTTTTTTAGTCCCGACAGACAGCATTTTCGGGATCCCGGGATTGCCTTCACTGCACAAAAAAATCCACCAAAAAGTACAATGATACTACACGGCTAGAAATCTTAAGTCTAAATAAGTCTACACCAGCTTTGGTTTCAAATCTAGTATCTACAAAATACTAAAAAATGGTTTTAATACAGCTTTGGTTCTAAATTTAGTACAAGCTTGGATTCAAAATTTAAAAAAAAAAATAACAAACAACGCGAGATTCGATCACACGACATTGAGTTTGTAAACTCACTACTCTAACCACAGAGCTATTGGCTTATACGTAAAAAGCGCGATAAACAAACATATGAACCGAGTCGCCTCATATTGAGTCGCACCATTGCCAGGCCAACTTTTTACGGGTCTTAATCCAAATTTAGTATCCACATGTACTAGAATTTAGTATTATTTGTATTAAAAACCAAAAGTAATTGAAACCAAAAAGACTAAAATTGAAACCAAAAAGCTAAAATTTAAACCAAAAAGCTAAAATTGATGCTGTAATATTTCTTTTGGTTTCAATTCTAGTACAGAAAAGTTTTAAATATAAGTTAGTAATTGAAAAGTTTAAATTTCAAACCGCAAGGTTTAAAAACATGCAGTAATATTTTAGTGGGACTAAAATTTAGTACAAGATTTCTAACCGTGTACATTCCGACCTAAGAAAAACCTGAATGTGATTTAAAAAAATTTTTAAACAAAAACCTTTCTCAAAATATCTGTACAAAATAACACAATGTGAGAAACTGAAATGTAATATTAATATTACAAAAATAAAAACATTTTGTTACTATCTGTTCAAAATATGTTGTGAAAAATACAAAAATATAAACCTTTCTTGAACTAAATTTACAAAATTAAATGTGACCTTAAAAAGTTAAAAAAAAATTCCTTAAACAAGCTGTACAAAATATCACAAAATTCGTACTTAGAATTACTAAAATTATTATTACTATTTTATTGTTTTTTAAATAATTTTATGAGCCTTCCGAATGATTTCATTTAATTAATTTTTTGTTTAAAAATTCATCTTTGTTTTCAGAAATAAACAATATATACTATCCAAACATTTAATCGAAACTGTGTTTTTTTGGTTTTTTAAAATCTTCTGCATTGTTTTGTGTTGTGAAACAAGGCATCACTACTTTGGAACTTCATATTACGTCTTCCAAAAAATTCATTTTGTAAGGTTTGTCAATCCCGGGATCCCGGGATTGTCGAAGCGTTTGAAAGGTAAAACATAGGCTAATTTTTCAAAGGGCACAAACAAATTTGATAGTAATTTTAGTAATTTGACTGGCTAAAAATAGATAATATTATAGTTTTTAGTGTTATCTTTTATATAAAAACAAAATCGCAGTATTGCGTGCATACAGTACAGACGTGATTTTGTGAAAGAAATACAATTAAAAATTTGCATAAAAAATATTCTGTTTATTTAATATTTACACTGTCATTGATTGGTGCTTCAAATGGTAACACTGATACTTCATAACTTAAATGTGAGATACATTTCCGTGATTTGCTATTTTCGACGTGAGAAAATAATATTTATTGTTTGGGGGATCTATTTTTGAGGTCGCCATACAAAAAAAGAATTTAGAAAAAATTTCTATTATAGTTCATATCAAAAAATCTATGATTCGTAAATAGGTCAAGCTTATGAGCTGGTCCTATTAATTGTTCCCCCTTTACATTTCTTCTGAACACACACTCTTTCTGCCACCCTTCTGGGAGTCTCTATACAAAAAACACAAGATATAACTCTTATTAAAAAACCTCTGACCCCATCATGTATGGAGGTCAAATGTACGAGTGCGTACTATTAGTTTTTTCCTTCAACATTTCCTTTGAACTAACCCTTTTTGGGGACCCCATACAAAAAACAAAATATATAAAAAATGTCTATTATAGTTCATATCAAAAATTTATCACCCCTAGAGAGGTTGAATGTATGAGCTTATCCTATTAATTTCCCCCTCCAACATTTATTCTGAACACACCTACACTCTATCTGCGACCCTTCTTTGGGTACACATACAAAAAACTCTTAAACTATAAAATACATATCATTGCTTGTGTACGCACAAACATGTCGAACGAGACTCAGTAGATATGCTATGGGGATTCTGGACCAAAAACGCGTGTATTTTCTTATGGGCCTCAAAATTCACAAAATTGTGCCCTACTGCGCAGTCGGCGTAGTACGATCGGTCAAGTTGGCCGATAGTAGGGTGGCTGAAGCGTGTTGTTGTTGTTGCAAATTGGAAATAAGCATACAAGATGTACGGATGGAGGGATAGCTAGGGGGTATGATCGGTCAAGCTAGCTGAAGTAGAACGGTTGAAGCGTACTGTTGCTATAAATTGGAGATAAGCACACAAGATGGACGGATAGATGGATTGATAGCCAGATGGGCTATGAAATATGTTCTAGAAGCTTCTAGAACCTTCTAGAACATTCTAGAACATTCTAGAAGTAATTGAAATTGAAGATAAGCATGCAAGATGGACGGACAGATGGATTGATAGCCAGATGGGCTATGACATATGTTCTAGAAGCTTCTAGAACCTTCTAGAACATTCTAGAACATTCTAGAAGTAATTGAAATTGGAGAGAAAGCAAGCATAGAAGACGAATGGGCAGACAGTCAGTCAGATAGTCAGATGGATGGACGGACGGACGGATAGCTAGCTAGATGGAGGTATGATTGGTCAAACTAGCTGAAGTGGGAGATAAGCAAGCATAGAAGACGAATGGGTAGGCAGTCAGTCAGATAGTCAGATGGATGGACGGACGGACGGATAGCTAGCTAGATGGAGGTATGATTGATCAAACTAGCTGAAGGGGGAGATAAGCAAGCATAGAAGACGAATGGGCAGACAGTCAGACAGATAGTCAGATGGATGGATGGACGGACGGATAGCTAGCTAGATGGAGGTATGATTGATCAAGCTGACTGAAGTATGATGAGTGATGTTGTTGTTGTTGTTGGTATAAATCAAATTTTAAGTTTAAGGTGATAAGCCCAAGCTTCATAGCAAGCAGAATGTTTATAGATTTAAGTCGCTACATAAACTTAGGTGTTGTTGTTGTTGTTGGTATAAATCAACATTTCAAGATTAAGGTGATAAGGAAACAGCACAGAAGTAAAGAGTGTAGTTGTTATGCATTTTAATAAATTTAATATGAGTTGGTTGACTTATATAAAAACAAAGCATGAAAGCAGCAAAATAAATTAAGCTAGCGATTGAAACGATATCATAGCCATGACCACACGCAACTATGCTGATATAAATAAAACAAAACGAGCTGATTTATATATGAATCATTATTGTTCTTTTATTGATTTGTTATATTTAAAGTTTGATAATACATGTATAAAAGCAATAATTACATGCATAAAAAGTAATTGATTTAACCATTCAGATTCGAGTATAATTTTGCTCTATTTTCTTCTTCTGTTTCTGCATCTTTTTACTCCTTTACCAATCTTATTTTTAGCGTCTTTTTGCTCCTTTGCCCATTTTGCCAACTTTTGGTCATCCTTCTTCTTCTTACACTTCTCCTCTAAGTGCGAGTTGCTACCGCAGTAGTAGCAATAAATTAATTTACGATACCCTCTCAATCTATTCATATTATTTTGCTGATGGCTTTATTCAAAATACCTTCAGCAATAAAGATCAGATGATGACTGGTTACCTTTTTATAATTCACACGCATTTAAATAATTCTTCTGATTTCGTTGGTTAGAGGTGAGTATTCAATTAAACGATCATGGATTACTAGACAATAGGCCAATGTTTTATCTGGAATCGGTTTGTTTGCTTCGGTATCAAATTCGATTCGTATATCAATAGGTAGGCACCACAAATTTAATGTTAAAGACGATAACCTCAAGCTTCATAGTAAGCGTATTAAACGGATCCAAAACCAAATGTTTAAGATAAGGGAGCAGTATGGCTGTTAAGCATTTTAATAAATTTAATATGAGTCGGTTGAGTAATGTAAAAATAGCGTATGAAAGCAGCAAAGAAGATAAGGATTTAAAAAAAATTTATTATTTGAACCCATAAATATATATAAATAATTGAATCGAGAGTTTTTAGCTCATTCAATATTTGATCAGCAACATAAAATATTTAAACGTTTCGTGAAGATTTATTTATTAGTAATTCTTAAATTTTAAAATGAGTGCACGCGTCAACGAAATTTTAAAAATTGCAAAAGCATTGTGCGAAAATGCGCATAAAAATCGGGAGCTGGTTATGCCGAGCATAAAAGAGTGCTCATCGCTCCTTATTACCCTTCGGGGTATTTTACGGAAGGCAACAACTGTTGGAAACAAGCAGAGTGCTACATGCGGAATAGGCCTTATTCAAGGCTATCGCACGCAGTTGAAGAAGCTCAACGCTTGTACTGGTGCAGGTCTTTCCCGAACGGGCAACAGATCGGATTGGGCTTCAATTCGAATTCGGTGGGAAGAAATCGAGTCAACATTTGGTGGACGGTAAGCTTAATTTTTAAATAATTTTATTACCATATTACATATTTCGATTTAATATAATATATTAATTTAACCCATATTTTAATTTTCAGAGTACGTACCGGTGTCATAATTAATTTGACGCATAAAGATCCCCAGAATTTCTTGGCAGATTGTCTAGATCTCTTCCAGCGCACCGTTAAAAAATCCTTAGTGAAATTTACGTCTCTTAAGGTAAATACAATATTTTGTGGCGAATTTCGAGTTACTAGAGCTAATGAGGAAATTAGTGAATTGAAATTCATGAACACGAAAAATGTTGCTATTTACCGGGAAACGGATATTAGAGCTTGGTTTTTTGAACATGTTTAAAATGCTATTTTGAAAAAGCTGGAAGAGTTCCAAGAACGGGATAGTGGATGGGCGTTGGCTGCAGTTGTTAACTTGGCAGTGAACATCAACAAATACACGCCACAGCTAGGATCGTCATATATCCCGCTACCACCACAGATTTATAACAAGAAAGCATGCGTTAATGTGAAAAATGATGACAACGCATGTTTTGCTTGGGCAATCATATCTGCTCTGCATCCAGCGAATGTGCATACGGATCGCATGCCAATGTACCCAAATTATCGTGATATACTAAATTTGTCAAATATAGTATTTCCAATGACGATGCGGCAGATCCCGAGATTTGAGATGCAAAACAACATCTCAATTAATGTATACATTCTGCATAAAAACAGAAACAAATTTACAGTGCTACCGTCATATTTGACAAAAAATAAAATGGTATGTCACATAAATCTCCTGATGGTGCAGAGCAGATATCAGAATGAAGCTGATGATGGTGATGATAACAACAATATCGCTGATAATGGAAATGGTAGCAGCAATGATGATGATGTTCCAATCACATACCATTATGTGTGGATAAAAAGCCTTTCACGGCTTTTATCCATGCAAGTATCAGCACATCGTGAAGCCAAATATTTTTGCGATAGATGTTTGCACTACTTCCACTCAGCACTCAAGTTGGAGCAGCACACCGAGGACTGCAGCAAACTAAACAACTGTAAAATAAGGATGCCGACAGAAGCTGAGAAGGAGGTTTGCTTTAAAAATTTTAAAAATAAGATTATGACCCCATTTGTGGTATATGCCGATTTGGAGTGCATTTTGGCAAAGTCCATTGTTGGAAATGCATACCAGAAGCATATACTATATAGTGTGGGTTTTTATGTTAAGTGTGCGTATGACCCCACGTTATCGTTTTATAAAAGCTATCGTGGGGCAGATTGTATTGCGTGGTTCGTTTCGGAACTTAATAATTTTGCTGAAGATGTTGAAACTGTCTTTCTTTGCCCTCTACCCATGGATGACATGACTGTTGAGCAAGTTCAAAGTTTCACGATCGCCAACACATGTCACATATGTGAGAAAGCCTTCACCGGTGATAATGTCAAGGTACGCGATCATTGTCATCTTACCGGTGTTTATCGAGGCCCAGCGCATAAGGGGTGCAACATAAACTTCAAAGACTCGCACACAATACCCATAATTTTTCATAATCTCACCGGTTATGACTCGCATTTCATTTTTAAAAATTTAGCCACAGATTTAAAGGGACGTATTGACCTTCTACCAATAAACAGAGAACGTTACATTTCATTTACAAAACGACTGGACGAATATGTAATAAAATATCGGTTTATTGACTCATTCAGATTCATGGCGAGTAGCTTAGATACTTTAGCCTCACATCTACCAAATTGCAATATTCTAAAATCGGAGTTTAACAATTTAAATGATGAACAATTAAATTTGCTGACACGTAAGGGTGTCTTTCCGTATGACTACTGCGATGATGTAGTTAAATTTTCAGAAACATCATTACCCGATATTACACATTTCTACAATCAACTCAATGATACAAACATCAGCGCAGAGGATTATGCTCATGCACAAAAAGTCTGGACTGAATTAAGTATTAATAATTTGGGGGAATATTCAGATATTTATTTGAAAACAGACGTTTTACTATTATCAGATGTTTTCGAACAATTTCGCACAAGTTGTCATAAAACTTATGGCCTAGATCCCGCACATTATTTCACTCTACCTGGTTATACATGGGATGCAATGCTTAAGCATACTGATATAACCCTTGAGCTATTGACAGATATTGATATGCTCATGTTTGTAGAGCGAGGTATTCGTGGGGGTCTTAGCCATGTACTAAGCGTTATTCGAAAGCCAACAATAAGTATACGCCTGATTTCGATGAGGCTCAACCATCCAAATTCTTAATGTATTATGACATTAATAATCAGTATGGTTGGGCCATGTCTCAATTTCTCCCCCACAGTGAGTTTCATTGGCTGTCAGATTTTCAAAATTTTAATGTTGAAGCCATAGCTGACGATTCAGATGTAGGATATATTCTCGAGGTAGATTTAGAGTATCCAATTAATCTCCACGATTACCATAAAGATCTCCCCTTTTGCCCTGATCATATTACACCTCCAGGATCAAAGCAGAAAAAACTGTTGGCAACTTTGGGTAGTAGCGTGAGATATATTATCCACTACAGAAATCTAAAGCAGGCTTTGAAATATGGATTAAGGCTATCTAAAATTCACAAAATTTTGAAATTTAGACAATCTGCATGGTTGAAGTCATATATCGATCTAAACACGAGTCTTCGAACAGCAGCTATAAATGAGTTTGAGAAGAATCTTTTCAAACTCATGAATAATGCTGTGTTTGGGAAAACTATGGAAAACATTCGTAAACATAGTGTTGTTAAATTGGTGACGAGTTGGTTAGGTCGATATGGTGCCGAAGCCCTTATTTCTAAGCCTGAGTTTAAGGCCTCAACAATATTTTGCGAAAATTTGGTGGCAATTGAACTCAATAAAACTGAGATATACTTCAATAAGCCCATTTATGTTGGTATGTGCATCCTTGATTTAGCTAAAACAACCATTTATGATTTTCATTATGGTTATATGGCTCCGCAATTTGGTTCCGATTGTAGCATTTGCTATACTGATACCGATTCACTAATTTATGAGGTGACTTGTAAAGACTTGTATGAGGTCATCAAACGCGATTGCTTTATACACTTTGATACAAGCGACTATCCTATTGACAACGTGTGGGATATTCCTCAAGTCAATAAAAAAGTTTTGGGTCTCATGAAAGATGAGAATAATGGGAGTATCATGACTGAATTTGTGGGGCTCCGTGCAAAAATGTATGCGATACGTGTAGAGGGTGAAGATTCAACAAAAAAATCGAAAGGTGTAAAAAGAAACATAGTCAAGACTAAAATAGCGTTTAGTGACTATGTTGATTGCCTTGAAAACAACGTTGAAAAGACAGTTCAGCAAAATTTGATTCAGTCGCGGAAACATGAAGTAAGCTCAATCATACAAACAAAAATTGCATTAAGCCCTCATGATAATAACGATTTTTGGTAGCAAATAGTAATGAGACATTACCGTGGGGTCATTTCAGTATTATGGAGTAGAATAATATTACTTAAGAATAAATGTTTATTTTTAAGATTTTAAATTGTTAAAGATATATAATTAAGAAGAACAAAAATCGCTTATTATCATGAGGGCTTAATGCAATTTTTGGTAGCAAATAGTAATGAGACATTACCGTGGGGTCATTTCAGTATTATGAAGTAGAATAATATTACTTAAGAATAAATGTTTATTTTTAAGATTTTAAATTGTAAAAGATATATGATTAAGAAGAACAAAAATAAAATTTTTATAACGTTGTACAAAATATATTTATTTTATTTTTTAAACTTTACTCTGCTCTTGGAATTTTATAATAATAATCTCTAGTATGGTTAAGTATCTGATGTCGATGATGATTATGATGACTTACAAAGAAACAAAATGGATTTTAAGTATTTTATTTTTCCCTTTATTCTTTCAGCCTATTTTTGAAAACAAAAATTTCAAACATAAATGTCCACAATTAATTGTGTTAAAATTTTGATATCTAGTATAATTATAGTTTATATCTTTCCCTAAATATTTTATTATTTCCTTTGGTGGTTGTAAGTTTCCAAAGCTGTCAAAATATTCAATTTGATTATTGTTTTTCCAGTATGCTACCCAATGTGTGCCGGGGCCCTCTGATGTATCGAGATTAATTATCCCGCATTCTTTTTTAAATGGTTTACTTGGAAGAGTATCACACATAAACACTCCTCTAAAATTTGGAATATCTTTAGCATATTTTCTTATATCTACATCAGTAAGGGCTCTTTTAGGTAGCTGCATTAAAAATTTTGTTGATAAGGTTTAAATATAATCCAAACCCCTTTTTATATGGTTTTAGGAACATGCCTTTTCCCATTGCAATAGCTTCCATTTTACTATTATGCCGTTTTGCTTCATTTAACTGCTCTTTTCCAGTTTTTACTGCATTGATTGCTTTTGTAATGCCAGATACTCCACCAGCTAGACCCCCAAGTGCACCCAGCGCAGCGAATATAGGTGCAAGCGGGAGAAAACCTCCAGATTTAGGTAGTGGAATTACTCGAGGAGTCTTAATCAGAGATTTTTTCCCCTTGAAAATATTGTTTACATCTTTTCTTGAAATTTTAACTGCATCATCCAAGTTTTTCGTTTTCTTAATTCTCTTTTTAGCACTATTCAGGGCATATCTAAATAGACGATGCCCATTTATTTGAGGAGATCTCGCCGTTTTACTGGTAGCATAACCCAGTCCAAATTTCGTTTTTGATTTCATCGCGTTAGTAACAAGCCAAGCGTTTGATTTTTCGGCAATACTACTATCACTTGCGGTAACTCTTTGCCAAGCTTTTTCAGACAAGATTCTATCAGCAGTATGCCTTTTTTCCAAATCTTTATTTTTTGAGTATAATATATCGTGTTGTCTGCAAGCTGCATCTAAAAGATTGATTCCTTGATCGCCTCTAGCTAATCGCTTCTTTAATTTAGTACCGGGTCCACAAAACTGATATCCAGGTAAATGCAGCTCAATGGGAAGTTTATCGATTAAATTATTGATGAAACCTTTCCCAATGAAGGATGGACTAAGACTGATTGTCTTTTTATAAATAATTGTCATTAGTATTTATTCTTTTCCAAGTAAAGGTTGAATGGGAAGTGAATTAAAATTAATAAAAGTACCCGATTATATACGAAAACAATTAGTAGTATACAATATGCGTTTCTTAAAACAACATAAGTCAATTAACGTAAAGAATATTGATTCAAAGTTAAATTCGTCGAATAGAACACGGCACAGCTCATTACTACCAAACTCTATTCGTGGTCTTATTGTTGGACCTTCAAATTGTGGGAAAACAAATGTGATGATTAGCCTTATTGAAAGTCCCAATGGACTGAAATTTCAAAGTATTTACTTATACTCAAAGTCAGCACAGCAACCGAAATATCAATATTTGGAGCGTTTAATTAAACCTATCAAGGGAATAAATTTTTCATCATTTTCCAATAATGATGACGTCATATCTCCAGACGAAGTGCAGCCCAACTCAATATTTATATTTGATGATGTAGCTTGCGAGAAACAAAATCACATACGCTCATACTTCTGCATGGGGCGCCACAAGGATGTTGACAGCTTTTACTTATGTCAAACTTATACACGTATACCAAAACACCTAATTCGTGATAATGCTAAAATGATTATAATATTTAAACAGGATGAGATGAATATAAAGCACATTTATGGCGATCATGTTGGTTCTGATATGTCTTTTAAGACATTTCACGACTTATGTTCAAAGTGCTGGAAAGAAAACTATAGCTTTCTAGTTATAAACAAGGATGATCCCATAAATAATGGGCGCTATAGGAAAGGATTCAATGTTTTTATTAGCCTATAAAAGGAAACAGTATAGATATTTTAAAATCAGTACAACAAATGCTGCTTAACGGATGACATTAAACAGCTAACTGCTAAACAGGCAACCTCTAAACTGGGCTATACTGTTAAACAGCCAACAGCTAATTGCTAAACAGCCAACTGCTAAACTGACCTATACAGTTATACAACCAACCGCTAAACTGGGCTATACTGTTAAACAGCTAACTGCTAAACAGCCAACTGCTAAACTGGCCTATACAGTTATACAACCAACCGCTAAACTGGGCTATACTGTTAAACAGGAAACTACTAAACATACCAACTATCAATATGAATAAGAAACCAAATCTAATGAGCAATCTTATTAAAACTAGAAATATTTTGAAAAGGAAATATAAAAGTCTTCAGCTCGGAGAAGCTGCAAATGATGAGCTCTTAGAAAAAACTTTTAAACCAATATCAAAACCGTTAAAAGAAATAATTCAATCAACTAATAGCAAGAGAACAATAATAAAAAAAATGGAAAATATTCAGATGACTCTTTTAAGGATAATAAAGTTACTACCAGCACACCATTTAAAAAGAGCAGGCATGATAATAATACATTTTCTCCAAAACTTGATAGAGAGGAAATCGATAAAAGTTTATCCACGTTTAAGTCATTTGATGTTGATAATGACGCTGATGATGATGATACTCATGATGATGATATTGCTGATAATGATTTGGAAAATGATGATGTCACCATTGCAATAAATCCGAATCAAAGTATTCAATTCAATTTATCAAGAGTTAATTTAAATAAATTCGATAAAGTCTATGGTCCTCACAAGGATAAAAATCAGATATGGAGATTGGGTAATGAGCCAATTACTTTTGATTCAGCCAATGTAAATGTAGGTAACTCGCAATGGCCCTTCACACCAGGCTTATATGAACTAATAGTTTACAAGGAACCAATCAGTTTTAATGGCACAGATTTAAATATTTATAAACAAATATTAGAGATGACTAATGCTCATAAACGAAATAACAGCATAAATGGGCAAATTAATGGAAATCGTTCAAAAAAATATACAACGATTATTCGAAAATTATTTAAAGAAAAAGTTCATAGAGGTGGAGGTTTGATGAAGTTGAGTACAAAAAAATCAAATTATGTATATTGGGATGACCCCAACGAGTTGGTTGATAGATTGCGTCTTTTAATAGCATCATCAATAGCTGGTCACTCGAATCATAATAATGAAATAGTCTCAATTATTGAGGAGCTGAGAGAAGCAAAGATTATTGTATAAATAGACTACAAAATATAACATAATCAATATTCATAAGATGCCTATCGATAAGTTTGGTCATTATATGGGTAGCTCTGAAAGATATCAAAACCCGCACACCAAGATTCATTTAGATAGCGATCGTCATTTTAACTTCAACGCACGTAGAATAAAAAATATTGCTTATCCTGTATTGGAAAACGATGCTGTGAATAAAATTTATTTAAAAAGTTATTTTGAAGAAATAAAGAAACAATTGAATACATTTTATATGGAGAAAACTACGGAAGCAGAGAATCGATTTCATGAATTAATACAACAACAGAACACATCGCTTACGACAAAACTTGCAGAATTAGAAGCAATAATAAATAAATCAACGCAAGATCTTACGTATAAAATTGTTGAAGCTCAAGAACGTTTTTTAAGAAAAATAGAAGGCTATTACGAGTTTTTGAACGAGAAAGTAAACCGTGTTGAAAGGAATTCGCCAACTGAAGCTCTAAAACGTGCGTGGTCTAAGGTTGCAGATAGAGACGGGGAGGTGGAAGCTCTTAAACGAGTAACAACTACTGAAGCCATTAGAAATGGAGAGACAAGCAGTGGTGCAGGAGCTTCATAAGCAAGCACGCAGAAATTTTATACGGCGACGTGTGGTAACCAAGGGTATAGACGATCTTTGGCAAGCAGATCTTGTTGAAATGGGCGCTTATTCAAAGTACAACAAAGGTTATCGGTTTATTTTAACAGTAATAGACACTTTTTCAAAGTTTGCTTGGATTGTTCCCGTAAAATCTAAAGGTAGTGAAGATATTACTAATGCAATGATGGTCATTTTTTCGCAAAAGAGGATTCCAAAAAACTTGCAAACAGATAATGGCAAAGAGTTTTATAATAAAACATTTCAAAGCCTGATGAAAAAGCATAATATTAATCACTTTTCTACATATAGCATCATGAAAGCATCTATTGTAGAAAGATTTAATAGAACCATAAAAGGTATGATGTGGGAAAAATTTAGCTTACAAGGAAATTATCAGTGGATAAATATTTATAAAGATTTAATTAATGAATATAGTAATAAAAAGCATAGAACCATTGGAATGGCCCCAAAGTCGGTCAGCACAAGAAATGAAGGCTCTATACTAAAACAGGCTTATAATCATCCTAAAATTTTTAAAAAAGGTAAACTAAAAATTGGCGACCACGTTCGAATTAGCAAATATAAGCATATTTTTGCAAAAGGATATACTCCAAACTGGACAACTGAAGTTTTTAAGATTCGTTCCGTACGAAACACAAACCCTGTAACATATTTATTAGATGATTATGAAGGAAACCCTATTCTTGGTGGATTCTATGAACATGAAGTAATGAAGACGCATTTTCCGAATACATACTTGATTGAAAAGGTTATTAAAACAACGGGACAGCAAGCTTACGTTAAATGGTTAGGATTTTCCAACCATCATAATTCTTGGATTAATAAAGATGAACTAAAACACCTAAAATAATAAAGATAAATACCTTTACTTAATAAAGAAAAACATTTTATTTTTTTTAATAATGAAAATTTGGTTGGCTTTTTATTGAAATTTTATTTTATAAAATTTTTTAGTTGATTCTTTAAAAGACATTTTTTCTACAACAACACGTGGATCATCTTCATCTTCACCAGAGCTTTCATATAAGTTGTTGTTGCTGCTGCTGTTGTTGTTGTTATTGTTGTAGAAACCGAAATTTATATTTTCCTTCTTCTTCTTTTTAACTATTAAGGAAAATATACCATGCATATCTACGGTTTTCAGTAAATTGTGTGGAGTATCATTTAAGTAGTCCATCTGATTCTTAGTAATAATCAGAAATCTTTTCGGCAAATAAATGTGAAATTCTTTATTTACAAGACATCTGATACTTTCACCATATTTTGTATCTATTCTCTCGATTCTGTTGACTTCATATGGGAAGTTTACTTCCATATCCTTTATAGGTAAGTAATTAATACCAGGATTTTGAAAAAGATTTTGCAGACTGGCTTTCATCATTTTTATTCTGTAAACTTCACGCTGTGATAGGTACTTTTAAACTGATTCTTAATATTCTAAAAATGGGCTTATTAAGCATATTGCATCATATTATTTATCGATTTCTTATCAGTTGTCATTATTTACATCCTGATATATGGTAATTTCTTATCAGTTGCGGTTAAATGTGTATATAAAATCATAACTTTTTATGATGAATGCATGTATGTATGCATATATTTTGTATATATATATATATATATATATATATATATATATATATATATATACATATTTTGCATATATATACATATACATATGAAATATTACAGGATGTGATGAAATACTATGGTATGCTAGGAGAAGTTTGAAAGAATAGTAAATATGTGTGACTACATGATCCTAATTTTATAGAGACGTGTGCAAGATATAAATAGAAAACTATGATAAGAGTGATTTAGTTGTATTACATTCTTCAGTAAAATATGTAGTGGGGGCAAGTTTTAAGAAGTCATGATAAATACTGTACTTGCCATGCACAGTGGAAAACTTTACAAATAATAAATGCTATAGTTTTGGATACTATGTTGCAGGTGTTTCTAGCCGCAGAAGGAGGGGTTAGAACACAATTTTTTTTTCTCTTAATAGAGGCCAGCAAATGCCCACAAACATACCAACATTTGAATTTAGTCACAATCAGCATATAAAAATTGAGGTTACTGGTGGTATGATATCGTTAGTTGGTACAGTTTATGAAGGTGGCTATAAAGATACAAACGTATACTCATTCAAATCATCTTGCATTTTCTGTGAAATAGATGGATTTTTTGGAGGTATGGATAAAATACTCGGTAAGGCTGCAGTCCGTCCGTCTCATAAAAACTATACAAAAACCCACACCCAAAAGAAAAATTTGAATGACGGGAGTGAAACTATCAAATTAGTTGGTGGTGGTGGTGGCAGCTCACTTGACCGCTCATTTGAAGACGAGGATTATTAGATTAGACTATAAATATGAGCACCATCTCTTATCATGTCATTTAAAAATATACCGTCAACAAAAGAACACATCTGTTAGAGAAAAAGAAAAAACAAAATGAAAAATAATTTCATCATATTACTCGCATTTTTGTATTGTACACGTATTTTCAACAACAGTACCAATTGATTTGAGTGAAAATGAATTTAAAAATACCGAGTTTGCTGTAAAATTACCTAATAATGATACTGTAAGCATACAACTAAATTTTAAACTTTTAAAGTTTAGTAAAGATTTAAATTTAAACGCCGAGTCAGCAACAGCAGTAGAACCTCAGTCGGCTGGAGAGGAAGAGCGCCAGCTGCCTATAGATCAATCGTTTACAGCTGATGAGGCCATTGAAGCATTTAGGCAAGACTTAGTTAAAAAGGAGCAAAATATTGCCGGAATTATTGAAAGTTCACAACCATTTTACAGGCATTTTCAACTACAATACAAAGATAATATAAAATTGAGAATTCGCTGTACATATGATAGCAATTACTTGAAACGCCGATTAAATATTTCGTGTTTTGAATATCGTCAAGTTGAATACGAGAGATTTTTAAGTAACGGTGAAATAGAGGTGGTTACTGAGGATGACACTACTTTCCGTTCTGATATGACATTAATCAACATTCAAGATTACAAACACGATTTTGAAATGGAAATATACTAAAATTTTATCAATCAGTTATAAATTTGCAGTCATCATGATAAGAGGTCTTAATTATCAAACAACGAAAAATGAGTTTCGTGCTAAATTTTTAAATGATTTCTTAAGGGAACAAATACTTTTATGGCTTGAGCACAAGATTATTCTACAAAAATTAAAAGTTCGACTAGATGAATATGCACTATATAAGATAAAAACGTCTAAATTTGGTAACCATTATAACAATTGTGTATGGTCAAGGGATGAAACAACTCGTGGTCCTGATACATGTGGATGCTCCTTTATTGATGTATTATGGGATGACGCTTTGAATATAATAAACTTTTATTATAATATAAAAGTTCAAATTTTATCAAGTTTTCTTCAGTCGACATAGAGATCTACATAACACTTGACAATGTCTGCGGATAAAATTTTAGTTATAGATGTTCAAGGTTTCTACATCAATAATGAATTTAAAGTAAAAGAGATGAGTATTTTAGCGGATGATGACTCACAAGTTCAAACATTTATAATGAAACCGCCTCTTCAATATTCTATGCTGACATCAAGAGAAAAAGTTTAATATAATTGGCTTTATAATAATCATCATGGGCTTAAATGGGAAGCAGGCAATTCAACTTTGGCAAATATTATAGCATATTATAAAACATTTATTAAGGATGAAAATTTTATTTGTTATGTTAAAGGTTTAGAAAAAATTAAGTGGATTAAAAATTTGTTTAAAGATGAAATTATTTATCATAACCTAGATGATCTAAACTGTCCAAATTTAAAAACTCTGTATCAAAATGGTCAAGCAATAAATGTTTGTAGCTATCATAAGAAACATTTTATCTGTGCTGAAAAAAATGTATTACTCCTGAAGAAGTTTATAAATAAAGATCTAGAATTATAAAACAATTTGCATTGTTATTTAGTACTTAAATTATATTAAATGGATACCGATCATTAGTTCATTACGAAAACTTGTCATGTCCATAACAATCTCTTTAAGCGGAACCACACCAACTCTTATTGGAAAATTTTTTCCACCAATTGAATTAGCCACAAAATATGTTTGCGGTCTTGTAGACTTTGTAGCATTTAATTCAATACCTAATGTAGATGTCTACAACAATTTATTTCATATCGGGCCACATACTATTACAATACCAGTTGGTTCATATGAATTTGAGGATATTGGGTTTTTCTTGGAAACAGCGGTAAGAGCCATTGATGGAGCAATTTTCTTGGAAATTGAATCAAACAACAACACTCTTAAAACTGAAATTGTATCCTCCATGGATATAGATTTTTCAAAACCAAACAGTATAGGACAGCTGTTGGGATTCAGTAAAAGAAAGTTGATAGTTAATGAGCTACCGTATGATGAGTTTATCAAAGTGATATCTTTAGACCTATTACAAGAAATGGAAAAAACTGAATATATGCCTAAAGGTCAGCCTGATAAAACTACGAAACATTTTGAATCTGATTTACCTTTAAATATTACAAACATAAACACAATACGAATTGAATGTAACTTGACAACCGGATCATATATTAATAACACATCAGTTCATACAATTCATGAATTTCCTCTGGATGTCTCACCAGGATATAAAATAAATGAGAAACCTCGAAATGTCATTTACTTACCCATCAACTGTCAACAAATAAACAACATAACGATAAGAGTCTTAAATCAAGACGGAGACCTTATAAATTTTCGCGGAGAAAAAAATTTCCATAAGACTTCACTTTAAGCCAGAATAAAAATGATTATTTACACTAAGAACAATAAAAACGTAATTCAAAAAGAATTTCCAGTTACTCCTTCTTCTACACTCAACCCAGGACATACGAAAAAGAAGCTGTTGACTGCAGCTAATATAGAATATTTAAAATCCTTGAGACTTAATCTACAAGCATGAATGATATATTAAATGTCCTTCAAAAACCAATATATGATGAGAGCGTTATAAAAAAGGAATACCATAGTTACTCGCCATATTTGAAATCTTTTAATAATAATGATGAGATTCGTATACCAATTCAGAATCAGGACCTCTTTGTCCTACCAAGTGAGAGTATGATTTACATTCATGGCTTTATAGTAAAACAAGAAGGAGGAAAAGATGTGGTAACAACAGGTGTGAAATTTAAAAATAACTTTGCTTCATATCTGTTTGATGAAATTCGATATGAAATTAATGGGTTTGAAGTTGATCGTACCCGCAATCTTGGAATTTCAACCACCATGAAAAATTTTGCATCATTAAGTGTGGTTGAAAGTAATGCATTAAGAAACGCTGGTTGGGCACCTGATGAAAATTTCATATTGGAAAAATCTCATTTTAGTTGTTGTGTGCCGTTAAAAATGTTGCTGGGTTTTGCTGAAGATTATAATAAAATAATATTAAATTCTAAACATGAGCTTATCCTTCAACGTTCATCATCTAATGAGAGATCATTTCATCCATCGATTCATACAACAGATCAATTAAAATTCACAATATTGGATATAATATGGAAAATGCCCCACATACAACTATCGGACTTTGCAAAATTGGAAATGTATAAAATAATTAACAACAAAAATCCTATATTAATGCCATTTCGAAGTTGGGACTGTCACGTAAATCCAATGCTACCAAAGAGTACAAAGGTTTTATGGAATGTAAAACTGGCTCCACAAAACGAACGACCTAGATTTCTCATCATTGGTCTACAAAGAAAAAAAAGTATAGAAGAAGGAAATATATTCAATCATTGTAATATCGCTAATTTAAAAGTATATCTAAACTCTGATTCATATCCCTATGATGATTTGAATAGTCGCTTTGAAATGGGGCAGTATGCTGTACTATATGATATGTATGCAAAATTTCAACAAAGTTATTATATGCGAGAACCTCAACCATTGCTAGATGTCAGTACATTCAAGGCTATTGCTCCGCTAATTGTTGTCGATGTAACACACCAAAATGAAGCAGTTAAAACTGGACCTATTGATATACGAATCGAATTTGATACCGAAGCAAACAAACCGATTCCAGATAAAACATCGGCCTATTGTCTAGTAATCCATGATCGTTTAATTGAATACTCACCTCTAACCAACGAAATCAGAAGAATTATTTAAATGTGTGTGAATTATAATTTATTTTAAAATACTCGAATCTGAATGGTTAAATCAATTACTTTTTATGCATGTAATTATTGCTTTTATACATGTATTATCAAACTTTAAATATAACAAATCAATAAAAGAACAATAATGATTCATATATAAATCAGCTCGTTTTGTTTTATTTATATCAGCATAGTTGCGTGTGGTCATGGCTATGATATCGTTTCAATCGCTAGCTTAATTTATTTTGCTGCTTTCATGCTTTGTTTTTATATAAGTCAACCAAATCATATTAAATTTATTAAAATGCATAACAACTACACTCTTTACTTCTGTGCTGTTTCCTTATCACCTTAAACTTGAAATGTTGATTTATACCAACAACAACAACAACACCTAAGTTTATGTAGCGACTTAAATCTATAAACATTCTGCTTGCTATGAAGCTTGGGCTTATCACCTTAAACTTAAAATTTGATTTATACCAACAACAACAACAACATCACTCATCATACTTCAGTCAGCTTGATCAATCATACCTCCATCTAGCTAGCTATCCGTCCGTCCATCCATCCATCTGACTATCTGTCTGACTGTCTGCCCATTCGTCTTCTATGCTTGCTTATCTCCCCCTTCAGCTAGTTTGATCAATCATACCTCCATCTAGCTAGCTATCCGTCCGTCCGTCCATCCATCTGACTATCTGACTGACTGTCTGCCCATTCGTCTTCTATGCTTGCTTTATCTCCAATTTCAATTACTTCTAGAATGTTCTAGAATGTTCTAGAAGGTTCTAGAAGCTTCTAGAACATATGTCATAGCCCATCTGGCTATCAATCCATCTGTCCGTCCATCTTGCATGCTTATCTACAATTTCAATTACTTCTAGAATGTTCTAGAATGTTCTAGAAGGTTCTAGAAGCTTCTAGAACATATTTCATAGCCCATCTGGCTATCAATCCATCTGTCCGTCCATCTTGTGTGCTTATCTCCAATTTATAGCAACAGTACGCTTCAACCGTTCTACTTCAGCTAGCTTGACCGATCATACCCCCTAGCTATCCCTCCATCCGTACATCTTGTATGCTTATTTCCAATTTGCAACAACAACAACACGCTTCAGCCACCCTACTATCGGCCAACTTGACCGATCGTACTACGCCGACTGCGCAGTAGGGCACAATTTTGTGAATTTTGAGGCCCATAAGAAAATACACGCGTTTTTGGTCCAGAATCCCCATAGCATATCTACTAGACTCGAAACATTTTCGTCACACAGAGAAATTTTACTCTCTATAGTTAATTTTAATTAATAGTAATTTTGAAAGTGCAATTTCTTAGACCGTGTTCATATTACGTGTTTTTGTCGTGTTATTTTGTTAAATGATTAAATACATTAAATAAATATATGTATTTAAATACATGCAAAATTCAGTATTTTTCTACCGTATGAATTTTTCTTGTATTTAAATACATTTATTTATTTAATGTATGTAATCATATAATATAATCCTGTAGTAAAGAACAAAGAAAGCGGATCCCGGTTCCAATTCCCAAACCCGGATTTGAACCGGGGACCTCTGAGTTGATAGTCTAGCGCACTCTTTACTAGACTAAAAAGGCCGACAAAGTGTTGCAAAATAACTTAAAAAAGGTGTTCACAATTGATAGCAAATTTTTGCAATTGCATAATTTTGCAATCTAGTGCAAATTAGATAGTATACTGCCCTAATGAGTAAGAAATATGATGCTATTGCATCTATATTAGTCATGCACTTGAATCATGCATCATGGGGTCACCATTTCTCTTCGCATTTTATTTCAACAGCGCACACTCTTTTGTTTGTTTTCAATGTTTGTTTTTGTTTCTTTTAAAATTTAAAGATAGCATTGATTCTCCAACTCTATAACTTTCTCTTGAGGCTCTTTTATTGTTTTAGTCAGCCGTTCCTCGGACTCAAAGCTCATTTATGAACCTTGCTTGGACCATGGTAGAAGAATACAGGTAAATGCACCAGATGGAGCATACTGACGGAAATGTTAACATGAAGCAAAACTTTTTATTTATTTTCTTTTGTTTCTATTCGCCACACACCTGAATTTGACAGACATGGCAGTATGGAAAAAGAGCACAGTCAGCCCTGCAGCTACCTCTATCCTTATATCATGGCTCGGACTCTCTCATCGCTTAGCAGAGCTGATTAACAAAGCTCGCCTTATGTTGCTCTGTTTCTGCTCTAGTCTTTGCTCCAGTTTTAATATTTAATAAGTTTTTGCTATTTACCAATTTTCTCTATCTCAAACAAAATTTACTTTAATTAGAATAAATTTTCACATATTCGAAGAAATATTTCTTTACAAAATATTTCATGTCTCTTATAATTACCATGTTTATTCGATGCTTCAAGTCGATTTGAACGAAGTCGATTTGATTAAAGCCTTTGCATAAATTGAACTTCAAATTGTCTTAAAAATTTCAAAGCGATTGAATAAAATCAAATTTTAAATTGGTTCTTTCATTTTCAAGTCGCTTAGAAAGTGCGCATAAACAAAAATTTATTTTTAAACCGTTCCGAAAATAAACTTTTTTGCTTTCATTTTAAATTTTATTTGAGTTCTCGATTTGAGTTATCAAATTTTCAAAGCGCTTCCACAATCGCTTTCACTGAAGTCGATTCAGAGCTTAGATATTTGCACTACATAAAACTGTACTGAGTCAAAACAATGTAAGAGAATGCGTTTTAACGTGCCGGATAAACGTAGTATATGATAAGTATTTTTCTTGCACTTTGCCTTTTATTTGCTTAGAAAATGGAGTCTCAATACAGAAAAAAGCTGCTCAAAATAACCTCGGTTATTTTATATATGAAACCCTTCCTTTTATTTACAAGCTCACCATTACTTGATATATATATATATATATAATCGATAGTGTACTGTGCATGCAAAATTGGACGTCGGATTTATTTTTAAGAATTTTTTGCCGTATATCGGATCATCGGCTTTAAGTCTGAAAATCGTAACAAATCCGATATATCGAACCATATGGCAACACTGATCGCATTGATTCTCCTGCTCTATCACTTTCTCTTCAGGCTCTTTTATTGTTTTATTCAGCTGTTCCTCGGACTCAAAGCTCATTAATGAACCTTGCTCGGACTCTCTCATCGCTTAGCAGAGTTGATTAACAAAGCTCGCCTTATGTTGCTCTAGTCTTTGTTCTAGTCTTTGCTCCAGTTTTAATATTTAGTTAGCGGGTAAAACATGTGAAAAGTGTGTGAAAAGTGTGTGAAAAGTGTTTGAAAAAAGTGTGAAAAATGTGTGAAAAGTGTCTGAAATGCAGTAAAAAAAGTATGTAAACCTTGCAAGAGACTCTCTTCAATTATTAATATTTTTTGTTGTTGTTTCGAACTATTTTGAGTGTAGCTTTTGTTTTGGTTTTTTTTCTAATTCTTTACAGTTTTTTACATGAACTTTTGTATTTTTTATGATGCATTTCGAGTTCTTATTATTGTCTTTAAATATAATTTTTTAAGCTTTTATTTGTGAACGCAGAGGTTTATGTGTTTACAAAAAAGGTTCTAATAATTATAATTCTTATCAAACGACAAAAATCGTATTTGTTGGTATTTTGTGCAAACATCTATTTAGTGTGCACTTCTCATTGTATTTTTATGAAACTGATCTTGTTCAAAAGCTTACATCGACATTTTAATTAAAAGCTGCAAAAATTTCCAACGTTAATAACGATCTACATCAGCCTTTTATAACAACATCACATTATTGGAAATCCATCTTTTAAAGCCGTCGAAGAAAGTCTTTTTAGAAACGCAGATAAATTTTATTTTTAGAGGTATGTAAGAAATCATCTTATTTTATAAATTTTTTTCGCACGATTATGATAACTGGGGCGTCGCGATTTGAAAGTTTTTTTTTGTTTAGAACAAAAAAAAATATATTTGATCGAAGAAAAACTCGATACCTCAGCTAGTTTTTTCTTATTACAAAGTCTGTTAAAAAAACTTATATATATCTTGCAATGCAAATAACCAATTACTTTTTAGCAATAAATTTAATTAAATTCTATATTTTTTTCTACTTTTAATTACGGATAAAACGGTACTTTCTAAAAAATTTGCTGTATTAAGGTTTTAAATATATATAATATATATAAAAACCAAAGCTTCAGCTTTCATCTATATCTATACTATTATATAAAAGGCTTCTCATGTCTCTGCGACGACGCTAAACTTAAAAACTACTGAACCGATGTTAGTAATTCTTTCACTAATATAAAGCTACATGTTTAACTTAAAATCTTGCATCCTTTATTTTTTAAAACCACTCTTAAGAGTTACTAAAATTTTAATTTATAAAGTAGCCAAAAAAACCAAACATAAAAACCATTGCTTCATTAAATTGTTAGACACAAAAGCAGCATACAACTTTATCTCTCTTTTCCTCTGCTAAAGAGTTTATCATTGTTTCCATGGCAAAATTAGACAAGGTAGTGTTAGGGCGGAGAGCCGGTGACCGAAACTGTCAAAACGAAGTTGGCATTTCATACAAAATCTGCAGCCAATGAGAATGCAATATGAAAGCAAAAATTGGCAAAAATACCAAAATGGCTGAGTTTGACAGTTATGGTTAGTAAGAAAGAGAACACATTCAGCCTTAACACTACTTTGTCTAGTTTTACTATAATTTTTTCTATTGCGGTGTCGGGTAGCTTTGCACATTTATACTCTCTCATATTGAGTATGTATTAATGAGCACTTTAAAGAGCACACTGAAAACAGCCCAGTGGTAAATGGACACATGATGTAACCAAGTATTTCTTAAATACAATGTAGCTGCGAGGCCTCCAACACTTGTACACAATTCTGAGTTACATTTGTTCGAGCATGGACGCTAAGCCACTGATAACATCTACCTTACACTGTAAACGGCTTTTGCAGAAATGTTATAAGACTTGAGGTGATTTGTTTTGCTCTGATTTATATTGCAAAATTACATAAATGTGTACTGGACGGGTACAAACATAACGTCAAAAGAAAACATACCGAAAGACAGACAATGTTGAATACAGGTAAATAGATAGTTGAAATAGTTAAAATGGTTAAAAAAACAAATATTTTTAAGATGGAACAAAAACTGACATATGAATTTACAGTAAGGTAGAGCGAAAACTATTTGTTTTTTGCAAATTTTATTTTGCCCGGCCGCGGCAAAGTTGAGAATGAATGTAAAACTTATTATAAAGCTTGTGCGCATTAGTAAATATTTATTTAGCTGATTTATTGTTGAGGGATACAAGTGGTGTTTGTTTCCATGAAAATTATTATTTTTTTAAAGTTTTTTCTAAATGACCTTGTTATTTATTATGTTGATTTTATATGATTTAAACACAAATTCTTAATGTTTTTTAGTTTAAATCATACTTAACAATAACATAAGCGTAAAGACTAAAGTAAAGCAATAAATACAACAACAAATGTGAGAATGTGAAATGGGAGAAAAACTGAGAAATTGACAATTAAAATCTCATCGCCTCTGTGGTGCAGTGCGCTTGGTCGGGTATCACAAAGATTTCTAATGAAGCCTTTAGCGTGGCCGAAATTGCAATAAATTCAGCTAGTGATTTTTTCCTTTTCATATTGAAAAAATGTTGTTGTTGTTGTTTCTTTGGAAAGATTCGTTAGAACAATTAATTGTTCTAACTTTGACCTAAAGCTCTAAAAACGATTTTAAAATATCAAACAACTAGAATTTGTATTTAAAATCAAGTTTGATTTAAACCATCCAACATTTAGAATTTGTATTTTAATCATATTAAATCAACATAATTATTATTTTTCTTATTTCTAACCTTAGTTTGTATTGACAATATCAAAAAATTATAATAGTGATACTCACTAATGGTATTCACTACATTTGTTAAGCCCTGCTAACTTGCTAAACTTAACAAATTTGTTAAGTCCTGTGCAAATTTTTTATGGGAAAAGACTTAGCAGCTTGTTAGCAAGGTAAGAAGCTCAGCACTGTGTCTTAGTTTAGCAGATGCCATTTGGTAAGTTGGAAGCATCAAACTTATTCAGCCTTATCATGAATAATTTTCCACGCGTAATCTGAAAAGGGAGTTTTCATTTTTATGATAAAGCTGAAGAACATTTTGGAAATTTTGTCAAAATTTCAATTTTATTCCCATTTTCAATTGTTATTGAGCTTAAGTTTAAAAACGAAAACTACCCTTTCCGATTACGCGAGAAAAATTATTTTTTATTTTATTTATTTGTTTATAAACTATCAACACTATTGCTTAACAGTCATTATATACTTTATTATATACATTGGATTGTAATTTAAATAAGTATCTAACAAACATAAAGTTTATTTTTAAACAAGATTTAATACAGATTGCCTAAACGCCATTCTGTTCTGAGTGAAATCTATTTGAATACATACAGAATTAAATGATGAGCAAATATTATAAATGGGGTCACTTCGGCCATAGTTCGTTCTGTGATGTGGAACATGAAAGAAATCCCTTTGCCTAAAATGTCTTTCAAGCACATATATATCAAAGAGTGTTAGAAGTGGCGCGCAATTAACAGGTCTCAACCAAAAACAATTAGAAAATACTTCCGTCGAGACTCTAAGGTACTGAGGCCAAGAAGATCACATCTTGATTTATAATTTGACATAAAGTCCCAATGTAGTTTTCTTATAACAAACCGTGTAAAACGTTTCTAAATTTTTTTCAAGTCTTTAACTGTGTATTTCATAAAATGGGTCCCAAACAACACATCCGTGCTCTATAGTGGATCTTATAAGAGATATAAACAGAGTTTTAAGCGTATATGGATCATTTAATTCTTTTCAGTTGCGCCTCATCAAATCCCATCATAGCATTAGCCTTGTCGATAATAGAATCATAATGGCTAATAAAACTAATATTTTTATCAAATAATACTCCTAAGTCGAATTAAGATTCAACCCTTACTAGATCGTTGTTTGTAATTAAGTAGTTAAAAAATATTGGTGTCAGTTTCATATAGAATGACATAATGTTGCATATATTGACATATAAATGTAGTTTATTGACTGAACACCATTTGTGAACGTTTTTTATGTGCTGCTTTACTGTTTTATAAGATGAATAGGCGAACAATTAATGAAAAAAAGAAAAGTGAGGCATGTGCTTTTTAGGAAACTCTATAATTATTTTCTGTGAAACAAAAAATATTTTAAATGTTCCTTTCATTCGATTCGCGTCGTTTCAACGCCGAGGTCTTGAAGTGCTACCAGCCAACGGTAATTGCGTTTTGTCCATCCGCTGATGCGACTTACGCAATTAAAGTACAGTTTTTAAATAGAATCAAAAACGATTCAAATTTTTGATGGCGTTATAAATCTCACGATTTGGCCACTTAATCTTATCGCCACCTTAGGGTCTTGAGGAATCTACTTGAGCTAGGGAAGCCTAGCTTTAGGAGTAAACCTAAATAGAAAAAAAAATGTTCCTTTGCTGATGCATTTGGATAATTTATTGATCGCTCCTTTTCAGCTCCCCTGGGATGTTAAAGGGATCGCTACCCTTCCTAGGACACGCAATGTTAAAAGGGAATACAAAATACACCTACTTACTTACTTACTTAGTTGGCGCTACAACCGTATGTCGGTCTTGGCCTCATCTAAGAATTTGCGCCAGCCATTTCTGTCTTTCGCTTGCTGGCGCCAGTTGGAAATTCCAAGCTTCGTCAGGTTGTCCTCTAATTGGTCTTTCCAACGAAGATGCGGTCGTCCTTTTCTGCGTTGACCGCCGCTGGGTACCGAATCGAATGTTTTCTTCACTGGAGCATCGTCTTTCATGCGCTGAACATGACCAAGCCAGCGAAGCCGCTCGATTTTAATGCGCTTGACTATGTCGATGTCAGCGTACAGCTCATACAGTTCATCATTCCACCGTATTCGGTACTCGCCATTGACGCAGATTGGTCCGTAGATCTTACAAAGAATCTTTCTTTCGAATGCTCCTAAAGTCTTTTCATCTAAACTGCTCAGCGTCCAGGTTTGTGATGCATAAAGTAGGACGGGCATGATGAGCGATTTATAGAGCGTGATTTTCGTTCGTCGAGAGAGGGCTCTGCTTCTCAATTGCCTACTGAGCCCAAAGTAACACCTGTTGGCAAGAGTTATTCTTCGTTTGATCTCAATGCTGATGTCGTTGGTTGAATTAATGCTGGATCCCAGATAAACGAAGTTCTTCACAACATCGAAGGAGGTATTTTCAACGGTAACGTGGGTTCCAAGACGCTGGGACTGTTTGTTTGTTGACACTAAGTATTTCGTCTCATCTGCATTCACTGACAGACCCATTCGACTTGACTCTCTTTCTAATCTGGAAAATGCTGCACTGACTTCGCGCGTATTATGGCCAATGATATCTATGTCATCAGCATACGCAAGCAGCATAACATTCTTGTAGAATATTGTGCCACTACGTCTCAGATCAGCAGCTCGGATGATCTTTTCCATCATTAGGTTGAAAAAGTCGCACGATAAGGAATCACCTTGTCTAAAACCTCGTTTGGTAATAAATGGTGGGGAGAGGTCCTTCCCGATTTTAACTGCACTGCTGGTGTTGCTCAGTGTCATCCTGCAAAGTCGTATTAGTTTTGCAGGAATACCAAATTCAGACATGGTGGAGTACAGGTGCTTCCTTATTGGGCTGTCGAAGGCGGCTTTGTAGTCGACAAAAAGATGGTGGGTGTCGACTTATTTTTCTTGAGTCTTCTCCAATATTTGTCGTAGCGTGAAAATCTGGTCGATGGTGGACTTTCCAGGTCTGAAGCCACACTGATAAGGTCCGATCAGTTTGTTTACAATGGGCTTCAATCTTTCACATAAAACGCTCGACAGGACCTTATATGCGATATTAAGAAGGCTTATCCCACGGTAATTGGCACAGATAGTGGGATCGCCTTTCTTGTGGATTGGGCAAAGCACACTGAGATTCCAATCGTTCGGAATGCATTCTTCCGACCATATTCTGCATAGAAGCTCGTGAATGCATTTAAGTAAAGCTTCGCCTCCGTTCTTAAACAGCTCAGCAGGTAAGCCATCAGCTCCCGCGGCTTTGTTATTTTTAAGCCGAGCTATAGCTGTCAGAAATACACCTAGCTTGGATCAAAAAGGAGCACTCCCAGATCGCTGGATGATCCAATTTTTTACTGGGTACTTACATTCAACAAGCACCTCAATACAAACAAATAAAGCTTTCCTCTCTTTGTTGCGAGAATTTTTCACAATATATCACGACACAAGAACAATATATAAAAGATCCCGCCATAAGTGCGCAGAAAAGGAAATCTACTGCGCAGCCTACGTCATAAGTGAAAACACTTCCACACAAAAACAACACATACACAACAAACGAAACTAAGCAAATGAATCTGATTGGCTTATTGGGAAACAAACGAAATACAAACAAAGAAACAGTCCAACTGCTCTCAAAATAGACCGTGCATGTGCAACATAGTTATTTTTTTATATTTATATTTTTTCTAGGCGTTGTTTTTTGATTTATTATTATTTCATTTAAAAAAACAAGATTTTATAAGAATATGAGGAGACTTTTGAATCAAATACCCCCTATTAAAAATTTCTTACTTCGTTTTTTTCAGTCAGTTTGACACTTTCTTCTCTTTCACTTCTGACGTCACATGCACGTGCTCACAAAAACAGCGGACATGCGCATGGCGGAATCTTGAATATATAATTCTTGACACGACAGCCATATTGTGTAGTTGCTTTCGGGGAGATTCTTGCTGTCAAACAGTGTTAATAAATGTTTTTTGCTAATGTTTTCAGCGGAGTTGCCAGAATTCAGTTAAAAGCATAAATTATGTTGCCTTGCCAGCTAACTTTTCTCGACTTGAGATTGTATTAGTCTATCTATCTATACTATATATCTATTTATCTATACTTTTAAAGGTGACACTGCACGGATGTTTGACAATCACGCGAGAACCACTGAACCGATTTGGACAATATAGGTACCAAACTATTTGTTATATCAACGAAATCGTGATAGGCTGTTGATATTTTCCTCTCCTACTTTTCACGTCTACTATATGCTAAAAATGCGTTTCCACGCTCCCTTCAACCGCCCAAAAATCAATGAAAATGCTATTTTCAAACGGTTTTGCTCGTAGAATACTACGTTTAAATAAGGCCAAATGACTCATTTGAAATCAGTCATTCAAAAGTGCTTACATTGGTTTTTTGTTGCAAAAGTATCTCATTTCGTTTGACAACTGGTTCTTTGTTTTCTTTTTACCGGTTGATATTGATGATACATGTGTATAAAATGATTTGTTGTTTGACGTTTTCCTTTGTTTTTAGTGTATTCGATGTTTTTCATCCATTTTCCTTTGAATGCATTCGAAATAGTTTGTAAAAAGTTTTAAGAACGTATCCAATCTCATTAATTTGTTTTAAATGAGTTAAATTTCAACTGAGAGTTTGTATGGGAAATGAAATGACTTCGTTTCTTATTTAGCTGAATGGGCTTAAATGAGTCATTTGATCCAAAACTAACGTAGTATAAGACTAAAATTTGATTATGTAGTTTATTTATAAATATTTTAAATTTTTTTTTCACAGAAAATTTTTTTTAATAATTGTAGAGCATTGCAAAAAGTATAATAACATTTTGAAAAAGTAAAATTTTATACAGAAATTAATAGGGGTTGGTAGCTCATGATTTTTACTGATAGAAACTGTTTATTGAATTTTGTGTCAATTTTTGCAGATAAATGATGGTAGGGAAAGAGTAGGGAAAATGGAAATTGAAAAAAAATTGCAACAAAAAGAACTTTTGGCCTATTATTTGAGCACAAATTGAATATTTTAAAGGTTTTGTGAAAGCAATATAAAACATTTAATTGGTGAAGTAACGGTTAATATTTTCTAATTTCTCCGAATTAACTTAATTCACATTTCAGACAAAAGAAATTTAATGAACATCGCAAAAACATTACAAATTAAAACATTGAAATTTCGATCTGTTTTTTCTCCTTCTAATTCTAAAGAAAATGTGTTATATTTAGTTTTAATTTACAGAAATTCTGTAGTTTTCATGATATCGCAATAATTTTGATTTCAATATTTATTTTGAAATTTTCACTATACGAGATATACGGACAACATATTTTCGAAATATCTTTCGTTTACCGTTTTTTTTATTAATTAACGACTTTTCATTAAAAAATTGCGGTGTACTGTGAAAATCGATAGTTTTCGAGATATAGCCAAAAGTTTGATGTCATAATAATGAAAATTTTCAAACTTAAGAAAAAACTGACATTTCTTTAATTGCAAATTCAAAAAAATTTTACCAATATTTTTTATAATTCCGTTGTGCAGGACTTATTAAATAATCAAAATATAAAAAAAAGCCCAACAACTTAATGTCACCATAACAATTACTGTCTATTATTAATTACATAAATGGTAATTCAAATTAAATAAAATAATTTTTTAATATATGTACCATTTTTTAATTATTAAACAAACACAAATATTTTTATATTTTGCATTTGAAGATAATTAAAATAATTATAGAAATAATTAGAGAAATACTTTAATTTTAAGATTTCAAATTTTTACATGGTATTTAATATTATTAGCGCAAGCGAAGCAGCCTTTATTTGCTAGTATTAGATAACTAAGCAGCTGTAATTAATAAATCGACTGCCACTTGACTATAATAAAACTATTAATTTTTCTGCTGCTCTAGAAGCATTTTAACTTTCTTTTCTGACATTTGTCATGTCTTAAAAAAACAAAACAACATATATGTGGCAAAACAGGGTTAATAACGAATGCTGGTTCGAGTACCTGCTGTCTTTTCTTATTACTTATTTTTTGAATGAATAGTGCTAACATCCGCTTTGATTAAAAATAGCTAAGACACGATCCTGCGAGCTTATAAACTACAGGCTCTACCAAGAGTATTCCTGCAAGAAAACAACTTTTCATATGACAAGTCATATAAGGAGCATGAATACCTAAGTTTCTATTACTTTTTTCTATTAGATTGTACACAACCATGGGAATAATCTAACCGGATCATTTGTGTAGATGTGAGAGCTTGCATCCCCTTCACACACTCTATTTTTCAGGCACATTAAAATGTGTAGCTATCTGACTGCCACATATATATCAGTTATAGCACCTGCTTCCGCTCCGATAAACCAGTGCCGATGAATTTGCTTTAATTGAAAAAAGGTCTATCGAAATTCAGCTTAATTTTCGCTGGTGTAGTTTAAAAATGTGCACTAGATCTCAGGTAAATTTACTTTTTGTGTTTTAAAAGTTTAAATATAAAAAGTACTTTATTTCTGAAATTCATACAAGAAACTTTCTGTATGATTGTGCGATCTCAGTTCATAGCTAGATATTAATGCACATCCTATTGAAATTCAAAATAGATTTAAGATTATCTGAATATTGTTCATTGGTCAATCGCCTTTTTTAAATTTTGAATTGGAACTTAACCCAGCTAATGATTTGGAGTTGATGATATTAATAATGGAGAATGTTATTACTGCGAGTTCGTATGAAAGATTCTCCTATATAACATTTTTTTGTATTGTTGCTTTTATATGATTTAAATACAAATTCTAAATGTTTGATAATTTAAATCATACTTGATTTTAAATACAAATTCTAGTTTTTTGATAGTCTAAAATCGTTTATTGAGCTTAATTGTTCAATTAATTGTTCAAATGAATCTTTCCAAGAAAACAACAACAACAACGTTTTTTTCAATATGAAAAGGAAAAAATCACTAGCTGATTTTATTGCAATTTCGGCCCTGTTAAAGCTTCATCAGAAATCTTTGTGATACCCGTGCAAGCGCGCACTAGCTCACTGCCCCACAGAGGCGATGAGATTTTAATTGTCTATTTCTCAGTTTTTCTCCCATTTCATATTTTCACATTTGTTGTTGTATTTTTGCTTTACTTTGTCTTTATGCTTTTGTTATTATTATGGAGTCCAACAGTCTGCTGGAAGTCTTCCACTAACAAAGCATGGCTACTGAAGTTGTTTTCGATTTTTTTAGCAGGACCGAAATTGCAATAAAATTAGCTAGTGATTTTTTCCTTGGCATATTGAAAAAACGTTGTTGTTGTTGTTGTTGTTTCTTTGGAAAGATTCGTTGGAACAATTAATTGTTCTAACTTTGACCTAAAGCTCAATACACGATTTTAAACTATCAAGCAACTAGAATTTGTATTTAAAATCAAGTATGATTTAAACTATCAAACATTTAGAATTTGTATTTAAATCATATAAAATCAACATAATAAACAACAAGGTCATTTAGAAAAAACTTTAATTTTTTTGTATTTTTACTAAT
Source organism: Dichetophora obliterata (assembly GCA_963920525.1). Taxonomy (NCBI): domain Eukaryota; kingdom Metazoa; phylum Arthropoda; class Insecta; order Diptera; family Sciomyzidae; genus Dichetophora; species Dichetophora obliterata. Next base: position 21,431,675 of record OY986440.1, on the reverse strand, counting down.
GTCCGACCCAAACCGGAATTTTGACCGAAACCGAAACTTTGTATTAATATGAAAATTTAAACTTTTCCAAATAATTGTTGACGTAGAATTAAGTCTTACAGCACGGTTTGTATGGGGGTCATTTTCAAAAAATTTTTTCAAGCACATTTAAGTATTAAGTTTGACCAGTATGTATGTATGTTTTTTTTCCCAAAGGGGGAACCTTCAAAATGGCTCACCATGCAGATATACGGTTAGAAATCGTGTACTAAACTTGAAACTTTTCTGTACTTCATATAAGTTCACATCAGCTTTGGTTTCAAGGCCATAAGATTTGCAAAATACTAAAATATGGTTTTAATACAGGTTGGTTTCAAATTTAGTGCAGCCTTGGATAAAAATATAAAAATACTAATGACTTAAGTAAATAAATTTGTAATATAACACGTAAAATAAACTACACGGAGAAAACAGTTTGCTAAATTTCTATTGTGATTAAGCAAAACTTGCGCTTGAATCTCAGCCACTTCAAAATTATGCTAGATTTCAGCAAAAACTAGTCAAAATTTGCTATTTCAGTTTATAATAACTTGGAAAATTTTGCTAAGTTGTTATAAACTGTAAAAGCAAATTTCTTAGCAAATATTTGCTAAGTTATTATAAAGTGGAATAGCAAATTTTATTAGAAGTTAAATAATTAGTAACATTAAATTAAATTGAAAAATTACCATTATCCGGAGACTTGAACATCGGCCATGTGAGTGTAAGCACATGGGCTTATCCATTCGACCATCGCAGTTGTTAACCATTCGTCGCCTAATTTTCTTCATTAAGAAAAAACGTGCGCTCGTGTGTTTAGAAGAAGTTTGCTTGAATTTAGTAAAAATTTGCTATTTGAGTTTATAATAACTTAGCAAATATTTGCATGAATTAAGTAGAAATTTGATTTTGCAGTTTATGATAATTTAGCAAAATTTTGCTTAAATTTAATTAAAATTTTACTTTTTCCCAAATACATGAGGAGTGATTTCAATTTAGCAATCTTTTTCTTAAATCACACCATGATTAAGCAAAGTTTTTCTGATTTTCTTTTAAGCAAAACATTTGCTTGTTTCAAGCAAAATAATTATCTCCATACATAAAGTATTAATTAATTTATCCTAGAGTTGAGGTTTTAGTTCTTCTTAAAATGTGGGGTGCGTGCTATAGAGAATAGTAAGGAATGTTATTAACAATTGTAGTACGTTAGTGAACATGTAATGATTTCTAAACCAAGGTCCCTTGACTGTCATGATAGAAGTCCTTGCATGGATGGTAGATTCAAGTTTGCAGACATCTATTGTGATCAGTCCAGTAAGTTCTACTTGGATTTCAGAATTCTTAAATTTTAATGTTATCGAAGTTATCATGGCATTTTTTTTCTTAAAAATTTTCCAATCTATGCCCTATCTATGACCAATTTTTGAGAAATTATTTGTTGGTAATTAAAAATTTTAATATGTTAGTGAGCAAATGCGTTCTTAACCAAGGTATTCCAAGGTATTGTGGTACAACTCACCCTGGATGTTTTTCATCCACATAGTAAACTCTCAGCTATAAGTATATAATTGCTTAAACCTAAGAAAAGTTTTGGTTTAAATAAATTCAAGATGATTTTTATCATTTTAAAATGTTTTTTTAAAAGAATTTATTTGTTTCATTTGATTTTTAGTTCGTTACACATGTATTGCATTAAAAATCTTGCTTAGAAACAGTGACTGGGTGGATTCCACCCTAAGATTAGTGATGCAGGGTTAATATTCTCTATAGCATGCGCCCACGTTTTAAGGAGAACTAAAAGCCCCACTCTAAGAGAAACTATTTTATACTTTATAGTTCGTTCTTAAAACGTATTATATTAAAACATTTTTTGACGTCTTACAGTGTGGTTTGTGTGGGGGTCATTTTCACAAATTTTTTCAAACACATTTAAGGATTTTAGTTGACACTTTGGGGTATACCTACAGCCTTTAATAGTCATCTTAAAAAGAAAAAATATATGCCAAAATATCAGTTAGAGCCCGAATAAGACGAATATCTAACCTTGGGTTTTGTCACCAATAAACTTGGGTTTTAATAAAGTCACCAAACAGCAAAATCTAAGAAGAAAAAAATTCATATATTCGTATGAGAAATACACAAGCTGCTTATACTGATGTTATTGTTGTTGTTTTGGTTTTTGTTGTGGTTGTTCGTTTGGTTAGCAATGGTGTTGTTTGTTGTTGTGCTGCTTTTGTTGTTGTTGTTATTAATATATATGTTAAATGTAAAAATGCGTCCAAAATTTATTTATTTTTGAAATACCATAATAAATTCGAATTGTTTATGTTATGCATTATATTTTTTCCATATTAAAAATATATTTTGTTAATTTATATTTTAATTTTAAATTACTTTAAAAATATACACATATGTATATGCTCTTTACTACAGGAGAGATAAGTAATTAAAATTTGTTCGATATTTATTTCCATTTATTAAACGTAACTATGTAGTACATTTTGTTTCAACCAACATAAAAAATGAACAAGAACAACAAATTCCTCACTAAAAATATCAAACGAAAGCTTTTTAGAAAGCAAAACAAATTCTTACATTAATTTAATTGTGAGTTTTTTATATCACGTAAGTTTGAAGAAGGCAACAACAACAACAACTTGGTTTTTGAATAATTTTTACTTATTGAAAACGAAATGATTTAAAATAGTTTTGAAAAATACAAATGAAAAAAACAGAATTTTTCTCTATTACTGTATAAAAACGAATTCTAGGTCTTTACTTACGATACTATCAAGACTGTGCCATTTTTTTATTAAAAGAAAACAAAAGTACTTTCATACACATAAGAAAAAAAAAATACTTCAAAAAAGTATTATTTAAATATTGAAGTTTACTGTATAAATAACTGAGTGCTATTCATACGTAGACTTGTAACTGTGTTAGCAATTTGACATTTGACACATTTCAGCAATTTGACCCTATTGTTAAAAACGTTGCTAAGGGCCATTTTGTTCACAAGAGGCATAAATATGATTTAACTCGTAGATAACTATCTCTGGGTTAATTTCATTTAAATTGTATAAATGTCAAGATAAAAAATTGGGTTTGTTCACAATATATCCCGCCTTTATGCTGAGAGCATAACTTCGCTCTCAGTTTTTAACGCTTTTCATTGGAATGTTAGAATGTTTATCATTAATTAAAAAATGTATGGGATTTTCAAAAATACAATCGAGATTTTTTTACGTTTCATTACATATTGATTTCATTTAAATTCTAAAAAGTTATAAAATTGATATCAAGGGACAAAGGTCGACTATTCTTCAAAATTTTCAATGACTTGCCAGCAAAACACTGGTTTGCTGGTGCTGATTTTTCATTCTATGAAATTAAAGTTCTAAACAGGCTAATATCTGGGCACTCTTTCGAAAAATCTTATCTTTTTATGATAAAAGCTGAAAGCAGCAATATCGGTGCGAATTGCAATGTTATTGAAAACGACAACCATTTGTTATTTGCATGTGATCTTTACACAAGGATTCTTCAAAGTTACAAAATTTTTACAAGATACAATAATTTGGAGGATTTACTGATTTCCAGAAACATGTCATTTTTTGTTTTGCTCAATTTGTACTGCATGCTGAACACTTCATCTAACATGCATTTTAGATTTAAATAATACAATGCCATTTTTTTCTACTATTTTATTTATGACATTTTAATTGGTGATGGCGTTATAGTTTTTAATTAAATTGGCCAAATAATTCTCTGTGCACACAGTAACATCAAATCTCAAAAAAAAAAAATATATAAAATGGCAACACGCGACGGCTCTGCTAATTACAGCAAGGACGAAATTGTTGTTGCAGTGGGTTTTAAGGAAGGCAAACACAATCGAGTGTCGAAAGACGAACTCTACCACCAGCAGCACAAAAAACAAGGCGTGGGCAGACATCACCACAGATTACAACTGCCGGGCATTTTTACGAAATTTGGTCGCTACTGTGCAGTTGCGATTGCCACCTTGCGTAAAATTACACAAACCGACGTTTCGGAAATACCGGCGAAGTCAGCGCGTAAAATCGCAATGCTATCAAAAATTAATCATATTGAAACATCTTATTTTATAGAATTTGACCTTTTCCGTATATGTCGCAGAGATGGTTAAATTAATAGCAGCACACGTACTACCGCGGTCTTCGTCAATCGAAAACGATAGACGAAGTCATTCTCGTCCCACTTCTCCATTTAGTTCCTGCATTTTATATTGCCTGCGTTCGGCCCGCAAAGTCCTTCCACTTCGTTTTCATCGTCGCTCCAATTCACCCAAAAGTGCTCCAAAAGATCCATTTTGTTATAGTTTTGTTCTTTTATTTTTTAAAAACTTTTTTGTCAAGTAAAGAACTTAGAATTTAATTAATAATTAAAACAGCTGTGTCTGTTTACATATTTTGACACCAAGTAAATAAAAAAATATTAAAATGAGAGTTATGAGAGCGAATTAAAAATCTTAACTTACAAATTTTCACGAGTTAAATATTTCTGGAGTTAAGCTGTCTCGCCACCATTTTTATCTCTAGCTTGAAGAGTTAAATGCTTAACTGAAATGAAAAACTGCAAAAACCATGGAATTCACTCGAGGATAAATTTAACTCTCTGTGAACAAAATGGCTCTAAGCGTTGAATTATTGTTCTATCAGTTTGAATTTAACATTTTTGATAAATTTATTGTTCGCTTTTCTTAGGTATATTTAATGTTTATTGAATTTTTCAATAATTTTTTTCTTATTTGAAACAAAAAAAAATTGATTTGCCTTTTGCAATTTAATGTTGACATAGGGTAGGCGCATTAAAAAAAATGAAAGAGTGAGCTTACACGTTGTTCAAAATTGCAGCAATTGAACCTTTTAACAAGGTAACATGTGAATACCATTTTAAGAAAAAATTCTGTGTCGACAAGGAATAACGACTAAGCTTAAATTATCGAAAAAACGATATTTTTATTGTACTAACTCCGACCTTTTCCCTGAAATATATAAAACGTTAGAAACGGTAATAGGTGCAGAATTAAGTGGTTAAAATTAAGCAACAATCTATGCTGTTTAAAAAATTTTTCCTGCATTCTATCAAAGATTGGCAATGCAGAAAATGCCATATCGCTTTTTTACGATATTTTCAGTTTAGGTGTTATACCATATCGATACGAAATTGTTGCAAGTACTGTACTCTATCAGGCAGCAAGGAGAATAAATAATAGTAAAGAGATTTCAGAGGCGAATTAGATGAATAAGGCGAAAAATTATGAGCATTGAGGTGCAGCCCGTGCGAAGAAATATGGCGGCGATATTGAGAGCAGAGCTGAAAATGAGCCAATGAAATGAGTCGACCGAAAACAAATCGTGCTGAGAGAATTTTGTAGTACACTCGCAACTGGTTTGCTAATGAAGACATGTGGCGATGATGAGAGGCCGGAGGAGAGGAATGAAAACACCAGCAAAGTCAAGGAACAACGAAAACAAAACAAAAGCACAGATCATATGGCAATTGGAAACTATTGAGTATCCGAATTGACTATTATAAATAAAAATGCAAAACATCTAATTTTAACTGTTTTTAGCGCATTTATTTGCATGTTTCCTTTTCTATGCCGAATTGGTTTCGTTTTATCCTCAGCTGAACGTTGCTGTTGTTGTTTTTGTTGTCAGCCATATTATGAGAATATTTCTAACTTAGCTGATATTGTTTTGTTTTGTTCTTAGCTGTAATTTGTCTTAGCCGAACAGATAGAACACTAAGCAAATATCACATTTTCATGATCAATTAAATTTTTGGAAATATTTTACATTTATTACGAAATATATTTGCTTCAAATATTTTCCTTCTTTTAATTAGATTTCATATGAAAAATAAGTGATAATAATTATTGTGAAGAATTCTAAATATCTATGTATTTGAAAATGTTTTCAAATACTTTTCAATCCAAAAAATCTATTTTAACAATTTTAAAAATTTAACTTATTAAAGTCCTTACCGCATTAATAACATATATACAAAGTAAACTTTTTGGTTACATATAATCGAATCGAAGAAAGTTATACGACACACTATTTCTTTGTTTGATTTCTGCTAAGCATACATATTATTAATTTTTAATTAAAATTTTAATACATTTAATGTATGTATTTACATTTGTATATTTTATCTGGGCTTATCTATTTATTCATCGCATATCTGTTTATTCATTTCTTATCTGTTTATCCATCTCTGGACAGTTCAGAAAATCATTTATCTGTTTGTATTATATTTGAAAGGATTGCGAAAAAGTCCATTAAAAGAAAACTTTATGGTTTTGTTTTACAATATTGATTTCAGGAAATTTCGTCACAGTTAGAAAAATGTGTTTAAAAATTTTGTGAAATGAAGATATCTTGTCTAAATGGAAAACGAACACATTTTGTTAAACATAACTTTTTCTTTATACTGTTGCGCTTTACAAGATTTGTCTTTAGGTTTGCAAAAAATTTAAAAATAAAGTAACATAAAAATAAACATAAAGTAACGTAGTAGAAAAATAAATTAACATATCATTAAATTAAGGTTGCAAAAAGTCGATATAAGTTTTTATCTTACAGAATGAAGTAATAAAAACAGCACTTGTAGCATTTTTAAAAAAAAAACTGGTATGCTCTTCGATTTTTATTTAATAGTTATTAAAAATTAGTTATCAAACATAAAAATCTGGTGAAAAGTACCAGAATTATGGTATTTTACTTTTCGGAAAAAATTTAAAATTTTTTCCTTTTGTAATAACTAACTTTTAAAAAATTTTAAATTTTTTCCTTTTGTAATAACTAACTTTTAAAAAATCAACATTTTAAAAAATGCTAATAAAAACGTTGTTAAAATAATTTCTGAGACAACACTTAAAAGAATTACAAAAAAATTGTGTGATTACGTTAAATAACTTCATCATTATGAAATTTCTTACTGAAAGTGCAACATTTTGTAAATTTTGAGTTTGAGAATTTTTATGTAATATTTTATAAATTATATTTCAATAAAATTCAGCGCAAATACTTTCTTAAACTATGACTTATATTGACACAAAAAATTATGAGATTACCTGGTCGTTTTGAAAGATTTTCCTGGAATTGTACCGTTTTGAAAATTTCGAATTTGAGTATATTTGCGAAAATAATTCCTAAAAATCCAAAAATGCAAAATTTTAAAAAAACAACATCATAGGTGGTTGTTGCAATTTTTTAAAAAAAAGCGAAAATTAAAAAAAAAGTTATAACTGTTGAAACTTCACAGTTTCTTAAAAATCCTCAAAGTGCCTGTTATTGATCAATTCAAAACCAAGAGTATGCAGCCGTCGTTTTGATTCGTCTTGCATTGGATGTTCACGCCTAAAAAGTGGGTTAATTTAACCAACAATATATCTTGGTAAGTGTTATACAATTTTGAAAAATTTTACAACAATTATAAATATATCACACATTTCGTGTTGCGTACGGGGACATTTTTCAGTACTTAAATGTAAAACTAATTAAAATATTTTATCTTGCATCCAGTATGGTTCAGTATATATTTATCTTTAAAATTAAACTTGGTTTAAGCAATTCATTAAAACAATAATCTAAATATAAAGTATCTACTCGGTTGCGTTGGAAAAACACCAAAAAGGAGGCGTTTTAGTTCATTTAAAAAAAAAACAGTAAATCAGCGAAATGTGTTGAAATATCAAGAGACATTTTATATATATAAAAAGTGTAAATAGTATACACGCAGAAAAATTACATTTTTTATTTTGATTGTAGCAAACATATTTGTATTTACCGTAAATATATTTCGCAATTCTGACCATATATTGTTTATCATACATATTACAATTTTTGTGGCAAGCATTTCAATGTTTCTTTACAATTCCAGGTAAACATATTTTGATTGATGTGACAAAAAAATATTTTTTTGGAAAAACAAGTCCACAATGTTCATATTTTATGCTTCTGAAAGGAATACAATGCTTATCAGTGGCTTTAGTCAGGCGACGATTGGTGGTGGCCGTAGCCTACTGGTAGTGTGCTTGGCTCGTAAGCGAAATAACCACAGTTTATAAAAAAGTTTTTTCAATTGAATAAATATTTCTGTTCAGCCGAAAACAATGGCAAACCTCAAAGAGCAAAAAAGAATAAATTAAAAAATAATAAATAATTAAAATACAATATTGCAACAAATAAGCTTACTTGCCGCAAAAATAATTTCATTTTACAGTAAACATAATATATTTATTGCAACAAATAAACTTATTTGCAGTGAAGATTAACGTGAACATAATTTGCTTTCGGAAAACATTTTATGTTTACTGTAAAATAAAAACACATTTCTTGTAAAAATTTACTTGTTTGCTATAAACAAGTTTTTAAACATAATAGTATCCTTCGATATTATGTTTGTGTCAAATATATTTTTTTTCTGCGTGTATAATTCAATATTTTGTTTTAAATTAATCGAAAGTATTAAGCAAAAATTATAAAATAAAAATTTCGGTCGGTTACGTATGGTTTCCCCAATGGTTGCGTACGGTGGACACTTATGTCTTGTTGGTACCTTTACTATTCCATGATTGCAGATATATCAAAATCTGCATATATATCATATTTGATATATGATGGCGTTATTTTGAAGAGTATCCTTTTTTAAATTTTTTTCAGTTTTATTATATGTATAGATAATAATTAATAACAGTAGTTTATGGCCAAAAGCATTATGTTTTAAAAAATTTTCTGCTTTTTTGTACTTTTATACACGCACTGTGGGGTATGTAACCGAATTTGGCTACAAATTGTTAATAAGCATGTTTCCTTTTTATTGTTTTTCTAATAATAATCTTTTCCAATCCTCTGTTGGAATTGTTTTATTCCACTTGAAGGTCACGATGCTGAAGATATTCATTTACCTCAACTTACCTGTAATCTTCGAGAGCAATGGAAAAATTGCTCTGTTCCTGAATGCAGCAACGATTCGAGGAAATGTAAAATTTTTTCCTTTCCAAAGTGCCCTATTCGACGTCAGCAATGGATCGAAGTTTGCGGCTTGGTTGATGATGCCCGTAAAAAGCTATTTATCTGCGAAAAGCATTTTCGACAGAGCGAAGTGGGTGCGAGAAAAGTAAAAACAAATGCGTTTCCCGTTTTTGGAATCTTATATAATTCCCCTGTTATGGTAGAAAATGTGGAAAACATAGAAACAGAAAAACAAGTTTGTAACAATTGTCACAAATTTTGCAAACTTGCGGATTTTTATAAAAAACAAAAAATGGAGATGAAAACATCATTTATGCATAAGGAAATTTTGCATCAAAAAGCTAAAGAGGAACTTATGAATAAAATAAAGTCTCTTGAGCACCAAATTCAAAATTTGCAGAACTCTGCTAAGGAAATTGAAGAAGAAAATAAGAAAGAAAACTACGCTTCCATCTTTGCGAGACTTATAGTGAATGAAAAAAAAGTACACGAATGCTCTGAAATTGAGCGAGAGATTTTGCAGGCCATTAACTTCCATTCAACAAGATGTTTCAGATTCCTTAGAGATCAACTAAAATTCAACCTTCCAAGTACAGCATCTCTTTGGAGATGGCGTCCAATAAAAATAATTCTGCCTGGAATCACAGAGGAAATGGAATACTATTTCAAAATATTGAGCAATAGTATGAGTACGGAGTCAAAAAACTGCGTTTTACTCTTCGATGAAGTCATTATATGACAAGAACTGGAGTACAACTTAACACAGGACAAAATTGATGGCTTCGAAGATCTTGGTGACGGGAAACGAAGACAAGTTCTAGCCACAAAATGCATGTCTTTTATGGTGAAAGGACTGATGGAAAGGTGGAAATATGTCCACAGTTTTTATTATACAGCGGGAGGAATGAAGGGTAAACTTTTTCTATTCACTTTACTTCTTTATTTAATTAGAAAAACCATTACTGTTTAATTAGTAAAACCCCAAAAACCAAGAAATTACATTTTTCACTACTGCAACCTGTGAACTCTCTGTGTATTGTGCTAAGCTTTTATTATCTGCTGTTTATTTATTTGGAATTAAGATTTATATTCATTTTTGGTGATGTTAAAATATCTAAATTGATATTTTTGTGTTATCATTAAGTAAGCGTTTACGTAAAAACTAATAATAAAAGCACACATTTTTCTTCTTTTTATAAAGTTAATTTAAGCTGATGTCTAAACAATTAAATTTTTAAACAGTTTGACATTGGTTTGATACCACTGGAACTCCAAAATTTTTTCTAGCTAACATCAGAAATATTTCTTAAAACAACTAAAAAATAATTTTATTTGAGAAGTATAATTTTAACGATTTTTAATGATTGTTTTGACATCATAACAAATTATTGCTTATTTTGATTTGGAACCATTTTTATAAGTCGACATTTTATTGTATATAGACCTAGTTATAACGTTTTTATCCGAATTTTGGTTTTTGTAATTGTTTGCAAAAAATAACTTAAGATAACACCATAAGCCTTTGTGATGTCGTTTTTTAAAATTTTGAATTTTTGGGATTTTTTTGTAAAAATTTATAATCATGAAATTTAAAATTAATGCTCTTCTAGTATTTCATTACGACCAAGTTATTTAACGAAATCACATATTGCAATTTATTTAAATTTTTAAAATTTTTTTTATTAGAGCCATAAAGGCAATGAATGTTTTTCGAAGAGTAAAGAATTTTTAACTATGTTCATTTTTTAATACCAGTTTTATGCACAAAATCAGGCAAAAAAAATTAAGAAATAGGTAAAAAGTCAATAAATGTTTACATTTTTTTCCATATAAAATAAAACGATCAACTCACGGTCTTTCGGCGAACTCCTATCGAACTCATAAATATTAGTTTTTATTTTAAGTGTCACGTTTTTAACTAGTTCTATAATTCATATTAAAAAAAAATTATAAAGGCAAGTGTCGAAGCTCAACAGGAAATTAAATTCTTTATGAAGCCTATTAAATAAATTAAATTAAATAGTTGAAGATTGTTTACATGTAAACAAACTTTCGTTTTTTATTGTATTATTACAGATAACTTTCAATATAAAATCTTTCGTTTCTTTTTTTCCAGCGGATGTTATTCGGACAACACTTTTAGCTGTAATTCAATCCATATTGAAGTGCGGATTTAATTTAAGAGCTGTAATAGGGGATCAAGGTGCTCCAAATATAAGTTGTTTTAAATCTTTAACAAATAATTTTACTGAAAATCATTTCATTTGTTGTAACCACAAAATTTATGTTTTGTATGACTATTACCATCTCTTTAAAAGTGTGAGGAATACTTTGCTTGCCAATGATATAGGTACTGCTAAAGGGGTGGCAAGTTGGGAGGTGTTAAGAGAGACTTACGAAATCGATAAGTCCAGAACTCTTAGGATGATGCCGAAGATTTCGGATAAACATGTTTATCCGAAATTATTCGACAAGATGAGAGTTGGGTTAGCAGTTCAAACGCTAAGTAATGCAGTTGCTGTCGGCATTCGCCATTGCATTAATAAAAATCTTTTTTTAAAGCAAGAAAACAAGGCGAATGCCGACGCAACTTTGCATTTCGTATTGAACTGCAATAATGGATTTGATTATTGCGATAGCAAAAATCTCAAAGACAACAATATCAATAAACGTCCTCTTTTTAGAAATTCCAACAAAATTTCCAGAATGAAGGAATTCATTTCATTCTTGGAAACTCTTCAGCTGCGAAGTAAAAGTGTACAATGCGTCAGCGGGTTAATATTTACCCTTAATTCAATGATTAAAGTCTCTGACGATTTTTTTCGAGACCCAAACATTAAATTTGTTATGCTTGGTAGGTTAAATCAGGACTCCTTAGAGAATTTTTTCTCAGTCCTAAGATCTCAACTAGGTAGCAACACTAATCCTTCCGTAAGAGAAGTTCAATATCTCTCTGCTAGGATATTGTCAATGAAGTTCCTGACACATAACTTCAATAGTCGCAACAAAAATTGTGAAGATGACAGTGATCTCATGTTAGAATGGAATTTCAACCCATCCGATGAAGTTGTAACTTCAGATTTATCGAACTCTCCATCTGAATCATTTGACACTAGTATAGAACGAGACATTGAGGAATATAATCTAAACGAAACACCCTTGAGTCCCTTAGAAACATCAGTGGGTCGTTATTTTGTGGGGTATGGATTAAAGGCAAAATTTGCAAGTAAAATAAATTGTGAAAGTTGTCAAGAAAATCTCCTGAAGTTGGAAAACTTCTCTTTCGACTCTGAGACTTTTATTGGCAACAAAAACTATAATGACAGTAGGTTACTTTTAAAAAATCCATCAGATGAATTTTTTGATATATGTGCAAAACATTTTTCGATATACAAATATATTTTCGAAAAAAGTTGCCATGAGCCAAATTTAAAAACGCGCATTATAAAAAGTTGTATTCAGTCTACAAATGTTGTAGCTCCTGGGTGGTTTGATGAGACCGGAAACTGTTTTCAGCACAGACTCTGCATCCTTGACCACCTCATCACAGTTTTGATCCGCAAGAACTCGAGGTGGTTAAAACAAAGAATGATTTCCGATGAAGTCAAGAAGAAGTCCCACGAAAGAGCTAGAAAAGTTAGTGCAAAAATGCAAAGGCTTTTAAATCTATAAAACTCTGTCTGCTTATCCGTCTGAATGTCTGTTTGTCCTTCTGAATATCTGTCAAACATAAACCTGTGCTGAAAACAGTCTTGGGTTTCATCAAACTACGAAGGTCTGCAGTATACATATTCTTATAATTGCCGCTTTGGTTTCTCAGGTCTTTTTTAACACTATTTGTAGATCAAAAAATGTTGTGCATAAATACAAAAAATTTTATTTCATGAATTTCTAAAAAGGAGCCGCTTTTTACTATAGGTTTTTATGCATTTTATTTTAATAATAATTGTCACCCTTAATTCATACCCAATGAAATACCGAAATATTGTACTTTCCAATGGGCTTAAGGGATATTTCTAAAATTATTATCCTATCGTTTTCTCATATTGTTCAGACGGTCACTTTGTTAAATTGTTAGGTTAACCTTCATAGAATGGCTTGAAGTTTTATATTAACGTAAAATCATAGTTTTACTTTTTTAATTGCGAAAATGAAAATTTTCTGTCAGCAAATAATATGACTATATTATTGTAAATAGCTACTAAACTTCTCTCATGTATTGATCATTGTTGTTGTGTAGTTGCTTTTTATTTGGTTTTATCTTTCAAAAATAACAAATTTTATAGATGGATTATAGAAGAGGTCATTAGCTAAGAATATTATAGATAGATAAACTACCAACGGATGTTGATATACAAATACCAAACATGCAAATCAAATTGTATCACAAAATTAAAATTCTGAGTAAATGAGCAAAAAGTGCTAGCACGTTTTTTTTTTAACGAATTGTTTTTATATTTTGTGTATACGTACATAGATGTAACTAAAGAAATTTGGATAGAAAAAAAAAATTCTGTAATTTAAAAAACTTTTGAAATTCTTGAGCTTTTCAATTTCAACTTATTTTGCACCAAACTTGCAAAAAAATGTTCGAATTATTTATTCTTCCGACTTTAGAGTTGCGATTTTACCAAAATACCTTTTATGATGAAAGTATAAGACTAAAATAGGTTTTGCGTACAACTAAAAGTTTCATCATATATTTTTTGGTTAGAATGGCCAAATGTTTTTTGGTTAAAACAAGATAACTTTTTTTTAACACACCACTGAAACGTGGAGGAGCGTGTATAAGGCCCTTATCTATACATTGAAATTGCTAACTCAAAAATTTCCGAAATGTGATTTAACTTGATTTTCAGGTTTTCTCTTCATATGTATAAATTAAATACTGAACAGTTCCTAAATATGCAATTAATTCATAAGTTTTTTTCCATTTAATTAAAGTTTCTAGTAACAGGAAGCTTTTTTTTTTGTCACATAAGTCTCTCCAATTTCAATTATAAATCCATTAGTCGACCTTTTAGCACTGTTAAAATTTCTTATGAATTGTTCCGATGATGCAGAAGCATCGAACTCCTTAAACTTTTCAACAAATGGCAATCATACAAAAAATCAATAAAAAAAAACTTATATCGACTTTTTTGTAACCTTACATTTAATACTTATATCAGAAACAATTTATCTTTCTACTACGTTACTTTATGTTTATTTTTTTGAAACTCAATTGTTACATTTTACAACATAAAGAAAAATTTTGTACAGAGCAAAAGTTTATAGAAAAAGTTATGTTTAACTCAATGTGGTAATTTTTAATTTAGACAAAATATTTTCATTTCGCATAAGTTTTTAGCACATTTTTCTTACTCTGACGAAATTTTTTGAAAGCAATATTTTGAAAATAAAAAAAAACAAGTAAATATCTATACGTAGTATAATATAGATAGTTTATTTTGTATATACATATACAGTATACAATGTAATATTTCCAAATAAATGTTTATGTGAAATGTTCAGAGATAAATAAACAGATAAGAGATGAAAAACAGATAGGTGCAGAGAAAATACACAAATGTAAATATGTATTACAACTTTAAATAAAAACTCCAGATACGTATAATATATAATATATAATATATAAGATTTGAAAAGATTTTCAAATAAATATTTAAAATTCTTCACAATAATTATTATCAAATATTTTTCATAATTAACTCTAATTTAAAGAAAGTACATACCTACATATTTGTAGCAAATCAATTTCGTAATAAATGTTAAATATGTTTTAAAAATTGTATATTGTTAATAAAAGTTCATTATTTTTGTAGTCGTGTTAGAGATATGGTGTTCTATCTGTTCAGATAAGACAGCGTACAGATTGGGTTAAGAAAAACTAGATCCAGCATAGGAAAGGAGATAGCAAAAAATAACACATTCGGCTAAGTTAGAAACATTTCAAATGTGACATTTATTTCCTGCAGCCAAGGAATACAATACCAAATTAAAGCTACAACAAAAGAACAACAACAAAAACAACAATGTTCAGCTGAGGATAAAACGAAACAAATTCGGCCATAAAGCCATATGATCCGTGCTTTTGTTTGCGTTGTTGCTTGAATTTGCTGCTTTCAAACTTAGTGTAATTGGTGAACTTAAATCTTAGGTTCTAATGCATTGGAGGCTAAACTTTTTTACGTAACAAAAAATCAAAAACGTTTAAAGGTTAATTAAAACAATACCCCTTTATTAAGATTTTATTTTTTATTTTTTAAGAGATATCTTAGCAACTATGAAAATTAAAATTTTTTTCGAATGTAAATCAGAACATTTTTTAAAATTATTGAAGTCATTTCAATTGAGAAATATATGCTTTCTGATTTTTTTGTGTTCGATATGCCAGAAACAGACACTTTGTGTATTTTTAAGAAACTGAGTTTCAACTTTCGCTTTTTAAGAAAAGTTTTAATTTTCGCTTTCTTTTTTTTTTTTGCAAAAATTGCTCAAGATTATGCCACAACCACCTATGATGTTGTTTTTTAAAAATTTGCATTTTTGGATTTTTAGGAATTATTTTCGCAAATATACTCAAATTCGAAATTTTCAAAACGGTACAATTCCAGGAAAATCTTTCAAAACGACCAGGTAATCTCAGCATTTTTTGTGTCAATATTAGTCATAGTTTAAGAAAGTATTTGCACTGAATTTTATTGAAATACTGACTAATTTCAACTTTTGCGATTTTTATAAAATATTACATAAAAATTCTCAAACTCAAAATTTACAAAATGTTGCACTTTCAGTAAGAAATTTCATAATGATGAAGTTATTTAACGTAATCACACAATTTTTTTGTAATTCTTTTAAGTGTTGTCTCAGAAATTATTTTAACAACGTTTTTATTAGCATTTTTTAAAATGTTGATTTTTTAAAAGTTAGTTATTACAAAAGGAAAAAATTTAAAATTTTTTAAAAGTTAGTTATTACAAAAGGAAAAAATTTTAAATTTTTTCCGAAAAGTAAAATACCATAATTCTGGTACTTTTCACCAGATTTTTATGTTTGATAACTAATTTTTAATAACTATTAAATAAAAATCGAAGAGCATACCAGTTTTTTTTTTTTAAAATGCTACAAGTGCTGTTTTTATTACTTCATTCTGTAAGATAAAAACTTATATCGACTTTTTGCAACCTTAATTTAATGATATGTTAATTTATTTTTCTACTACGTTACTTTATGTTTATTTTTATGTTACTTTATTTTTAAATTTTTTGCAAACCTAAAGACAAATCTTGTAAAGCGCAACAGTATAAAGAAAAAGTTATGTTTAACAAAATGTGTTCGTTTTCCATTTAGACAAGATATCTTCATTTCACAAAATTTTTAAACACATTTTTCTAACTGTGACGAAATTTCCTGAAATCAATATTGTAAAACAAAACCATAAAGTTTTCTTTTAATGGACTTTTTCGCAATCCTTTCAAATATAATACAAACAGATAAATGATTTTCTGAACTGTCCAGAGATGGATAAACAGATAAGAAATGAATAAACAGATATGCGATGAATAAATAGATAAGCCCAGATAAAATATACAAATGTAAATACATACATTAAATGTATTAAAATTTTAATTAAAAATTAATAATATGTATGCTTAGCAGAAATCAAACAAAGAAATAGTGTGTCGTATAACTTTCTTCGATTCGATTATATGTAACCAAAAAGTTTACTTTGTATATATGTTATTAATGCGGTAAGGACTTTAATAAGTTAAATTTTTAAAATTGTTAAAATAGATTTTTTGGATTGAAAAGTATTTGAAAACATTTTCAAATACATAGATATTTAGAATTCTTCACAATAATTATTATCACTTATTTTTCATATGAAATCTAATTAAAAGAAGGAAAATATTTGAAGCAAATATATTTCGTAATAAATGTAAAATATTTCCAAAAATTTAATTGATCATGAAAATGTGATATTTGCTTAGTGTTCTATCTGTTCGGCTAAGACAAATTACAGCTAAGAACAAAACAAAACAATATCAGCTAAGTTAGAAATATTCTCATAATATGGCTGACAACAAGAACAACAACAGCAACGTTCAGCTGAGGATAAAACGAAACCAATTCGGCATAGAAAAGGAAACATGCAAATAAATGCGCTAAAAACAGTTAAAATTAGATGTTTTGCATTTTTATTTATAATAGTCAATTCGGATACTCAATAGTTTCCAATTGCCATATGATCTGTGCTTTTGTTTTGTTTTCGTTGTTGCTTGACTTTGCTGGTGTTTTCATTCCTCTCCTCCGGCCGCTCATCATCGCCACATGTCTTCATTAGCAAACCAGTTGCGAGTGTACTACAAAATTCTCTCAGCACGATTTGTTTTCGGTCGACTCATTTCATTGGCTCATTTTCAGCTCTGCTCTCAATATCGCCGCCATATTTCTTCGCACGGGCTGCACCTCAATGCTCATAATTTTTCGCCTTATTCATCTAATTCGCCTCTGAAATCTCTTTACTATTATTTATTCTCCTTGCAGGCAGTAAGTTTATGAAGAGGTTGTAGTATTTGCTATTACCGTGCAATTGTATCTTATATATTTTTCTTCAAATTATTGGTTCTTGGTTTTGCTATTATAACTAGTAGTCAAGCCACGAGCCTGCCATAACGAATAAATACAAAAAGGATAATCAAAATAAATATGGTAACGCACTAGAGGGTAGAAAATTTTTCATATGTAAAGAATCTTCCTTTAAGTTTTCCGTTAGAGTTAAAATATCATATACATATTTTTTACAGCATAGCATAGTTCTATATCAAAGATAATAGATTGAAAATAATCTGGCCCTAGAAAAACTTCTAAAAAAACATCAAATAAATACATATACATTTATGTATAAGTGACTAGCGGGCACGACAGAAGTTGTCCTGCCCCAATTCAACTAATTTGTTTGTGATAATTTTTTGAATTTTTGAAAAGTGTGGAAGTATCCAAACAACGTGCCATTCGAGCCACAAATGCCACACGTTTCCTTTTGAAACTTCAATTCGTGACTATCAAAACCGTTTGAAATAAAGCCTTTTTATTTAATTGTGGGTGGTAAAAGGGGTGTGGCTTTTTTTTGTTAACCGAGATTTTAACTTTAATAACAGATATTTTAAATTTGCTGGCCTTACAAAGAGTATGTACAGCGTGAATCAAAATAACTGTCCCACTTTTTTTATGCCATAAATCAAAAGCACTGTGTAAACTTTATTAAACAAAAATTTTTATTTTTTATTTTAAGCATTCTTTATAACTCTACAGCAATAAATTCGAATCCTTCACCATTCATTTTTTTTAAAAGTTTAAAACAATTTGTGAAAGACGAGCATGCTGGCTTTCAGGTATATCATCTGATATTTTCATTGATCTACCGTCATGTGTTTATGTTCGTTAAAGTCCAGGGGGCTTAGGTCAGGGGATGACGGAGGGCATTCCTTCAACAGAAATAAAACATGGCAATTTGCTCTGCACCACCTTTGAACGATTTTTGCCTTTTGTGCTGAAAAAGAATCTTGCTGAAAACAAAAGTGACCCTCTCTGTAAATTTGCTTGGCATGCCGCATAAGATAGTTCTTTAAAACATGTTCTCAGTAATATTCCGAATTATTTTAACGCTATTTTCGATAAGAAGAAGGGGCAATTTGCCTTTTTCGGAGAAAGCGCCTAAAACCATGATTGACGAAACATTTTGAAATCTTTCAATAGTTTTTTTTTTTCTTTAGAAATTTCTGTCGTGCAAGCTGCGTACACTCTATAATTTTGCGAGTTGTGGCTTGCTTGCAAAAACAAGAGTTTTTCGTAGGAAAATATGATACTACAACCTTCGTGCCGGCGAAGGATCTGTGCACTTATATACTTTCGTAATATTATTATTATTATTCACAAATCTTCAAAAAAGAATCATGCAATAAGTGTACAATTAATGCCAGAGTCGTAAAAAAACAACATATGTTTACCAGTGTTGCTTCTTTATGTGTAATTGGTATTAATATAGGTGCGACAGTTATTTTGATTCACGCTGTATATCCTAGAATCGCCACTGCGCTTAGCCTAAGGTGGGATTGTCTTGGTAAACTTAAAACATAATAAGGGTATCCATGCAAATGGGCAGTATCCTTATAAATAGTATAAACCAGGGTTGCCAACACATACCTTTTCGCCCGGAGACTTCGGGCCTGAGGGCCGATCTCCGGGCTCCGGGCCTGGCACATTTTCTCCGGCTTTCGCTCTAATCTATATTTAAATCAAGTTTTTTTTACAAAAAAATTTGTTTAACTTATTTATTAGTGTTGATTTGCCCTTTTTTAGTGAATGTTTGAACCATTTGTCTTAATGAATGCTAACTTAACTTTGACGTTCTTTCTATTTCTTGAACTTCGTTTTTAAAGGAACGTCGTAACCAGTCGTTACTTTTCTTTTGGTAACTTGACGAACTCGTTTCTGTTTTTCTTTTTCTTTTGAGTTCTGCGGCCAAGGCTCATTTATAAGGTTGTGGCACTTGAGAGCGAACTCGGTCGAACTATCAGAATGGATGAAAAGAAATGAAGAAAATGAATGCTTAGAACAAAGAAAAGCGCAATGACAGTTCGAGCAAAGGCGGGAAAAAGAGTGCATTTCTCTCAAGTGCCACAACCTTATAAATAAACCTTGTCTGCCTGTAGTGCTTATTTCGTGAATGGTAATACTTAGCTCATGTCTGATATAACAGATAATTAGTTTTATCCTTCCGCTGAACGAATATGGTTGTGTATACGCTTGAACAACGCTGGGAAATACTGCGACATTACTTTGAAAATCATGGTAATGTTGCAGAATGTGTGCGAAAAAAGTGACAGAAACTGGCATCCTCATCGATAAACCAAAGCGTGAAAAGCCAAAAACAGTGCGTACACCCGAGAATATTGCTGCTGTGGCAGAAAGTGTGCGTGAAGCGCCATCAACATCAATTCACCGTCGTTCTCAACAATTAAACATTTCGGAGACATCATTGAGACGAATTTTGCATAAAGACCTTGGTATGACGCCATACAAAGTCCAATTGGTTCAGAAGTTGAAGCCAACTGACCATCCAATGCGTTTTCGCTTCGCTAAGTGGGCCTGCGATCGACTTACAGAAGATGCCGATTTTGCCAAAAAAATCATCTTTTCAGATGAAGCTCATTTTGATCTTGGCAGGTATGTAAACAAGCAAAATTGTTGCATTTGGGGCACAGAAAACCCGCACGCATACATTGAAAAGCCGCTGCACCCAAAACGAGTCACTGTTTAGTGCGGATTTTGGTTCAGAGGCATAATTGG
This sequence comes from Dichetophora obliterata, assembly GCA_963920525.1. NCBI lineage: Eukaryota > Metazoa > Arthropoda > Insecta > Diptera > Sciomyzidae > Dichetophora > Dichetophora obliterata. The sequence goes on along the minus strand of OY986440.1, from coordinate 21,411,276 downwards.
GCCATTTTTCTTCGAAAATGAGCAAGGAGTGGCCGTTACAGTCAATGGCGATCGTTATCGGGCCATGTTGAACGAATTTTTGTTCTCAAAAATTGTAGAGGAGGATATTGGCAACATTTGGTTTCAACAGGACGTCGCTACGTGCCACACAGCCGAAGCTACACTCGATGTTTTGCGCCCTGTTTTTGAAGATCGCATTATCAGCCGCAGAGCTGATGTAGTTTGGCCACCTCAGAGCTGCGATTTGACACCGTTGGACTATTATTTGTGGGGTGCCCTTAAAGATAAGTGTTACGCCGACAAGCCAGAGACAATTGACGCTTTAAAGGACAATATTCGTATTCGGACAATAATGTGCTTAAAAATTGGACCGATCGTGTAGGCTACTGCAAGGCCAGCCGAGGCAGCCATCTGAATGAAATTATTTTTCATTATTAAATGGAAGTATTGTACTTTCAAAGAAAAAAAGAAATTTGAGAAAATATCCAGTAGTTTTTTTTAATAGTATTTTCAAAAAAAAAGTTATTTGGCGGACCCTTTACAAAGATTGGTTGCAAAAGGAAAACGAGTTCACGGGAAAACGCAAGTTGTGTTGTGTCACATTTGTTATCAAACATGATTGTTAAATATGACTATGTATGAGAAAACCAAAGAAAAAATTAATTTTTTAATTAAAAGCAAGCAGACCATAAAAAAATTATTAAATAAAAAAAAACTCCGGGCCTGGGCTTTTCAAAACTTGGCAACCCTGGTATAAACTGTATAAGTTTGTATGGAGAAGCCTTTGCACAAACTAGATATATTTGCTCTTGGATTTAGGTGAGCAAACGAGGTGGCAAACTTACATGATTAATCAGCTGCTTTCGTTTTTCGAAAGTTAATTAATTTCTTATCAGAAGACGGCAAAAAAACAATGAGAGAGTGAAGAATGTGTGAATTGGAGCAAAAGTAATAAATATTTAATTGAAAATTACAACTTAAAAACTTATTGGTCACATATAAAAATATTTTGCAACTGACATATATGATGCAAATGAACAATTGACTTTAAGGGCTGTTCATGCAACCTGCTGATAAAAATAACTAATTGCTCAAATTATAAGATTGCCACTTTGCATGAATACCCTTACTATATGTAGGCAAGGATGATTTTACGAAAAAATATTTTTTGTATAATTTTCACTAAAAATTTATCGCATCGCTAAAACTTTGACAGCAAATATTGTTCCTTAATAATTTGAATTGAAAATAATTTATATGCCAAATGCAAATACCAAATCATTTTCTTGGGATGGAGTAAAACAGAGGAAATGGGAAAGTGTCAAATCTTCCTATTTACGAGTAGAATTTGACAGAGCCTTAGAAGGATTTAACAGCATCATCCTTTAGCCCAACGTGTTCAACTTACCTGCACTGTCAAATACTCTTACACAACTGATGATTTAATAAACTAGATTGGATAATTAATAGATGAAATTGCTAAGAGTGAAAAGAGTAACGTATCGCCATTACATTTCATTTCAGTTCATATGTAATGCTCAACGGATGAAAGGCATTAATTGACATTAATTGAAACATGTTTGCCGTTATATTTGAAAATGATAAAACCTCCTTTCGTTAAATCATCCTCGCTCTACCTAGATTTTATTAATTTTTTTTTTAATAAAATACTTAAATAAATAAAATGCTTTCTGACCGATAGCCTTTGTTGCTCGTATATTTTGAAATAATAGTGTTATTAACTATTGTAAGCTATTCCGCGTCAGACCAAACTGAAAATTCAGCTTAGTCCTGATAGAGTAAATAAGGATGCCAAATCTTTTAATAATATCTCCTTTTATTTGCTTACTATTATTATTAATCAATATTTATAGTATTTTTTAATATATATATATTTTTTATTTAGTTTTTTTCTATTTTTTCAATGTTATTGAAATAATTTTCTTATAGTTTTTTTTTATCTGAGTATATTTCATATAATATGTGCAAATAAAAGAATAATATATAAGTATGTTTAAATTAAACAAGTTTTTATTAACTAACTTTCTTAAATTTTTCTCAGCTAATGAGTAATATTTTTGTTTTTATTTTTACTTTATTGAACTGGAGCTTGCTTTATTTTTGCCAGTATTGCTACTTTTAGCATATTGTTTGTTAAGTTAGCTTATAACATCAGTTTTTTTACTTTTGTCTTGCAAACTAATTAATTAAACTTTATTTAATGACTTTTGTTTATTTTAAAACTTTCTATTATGCAAAATTTTAGTTTACATTTTTGTTTTGGTTTTTTTTTTTGTTTTTAACTTTAAAATATATTTTTATATATATATTTATATATAATGTAAATATATATATATATATAATTTGAAATAAAATAATTAAATACTAAGTATATTTGTAAGTATTGCATTTCAGTATATAATGTAGTTTATTGCATTTCAACTACACCGCTTAAAACTGCCTACCATAAAAAGAAAAACTAAGCAGCAGCATAGTAACGGGATGGTAGGGGGGTAGGGTGTGGATTTGAATTAGTGTGTGTTTGTTTGTGTGCTGTGCTAGTTTTAGGCAAGTGCGTCAGGTTTCTTAAGATTTTAAGAACAACTAGTTTTGTTTTTTTTTTTAAATAATCCCCTACTGGATTTCATCGGTTCATTTGATTTGAATTCTTGTGGGATTTTTTTCTAAATAAATTTTGTTTATTTTTAAATTATTTAATTAAACAAATTAAATTTATTCTATATGGTATTTACATCAACACTATACTAAATTTCTTAATTAACACGATCAAATTAAAAAAAATATAAACAAAAGTTGTAACAAAAAGATGAAAAAACAGTAACAAAACACTTATAACAATATATAAATAAAAAAAAAAAAACAAATTCTACTCAGATAGAAACAAAAAATCTCTAACTCCACACACAACTATATAAATACAGCAGCTAGAAAATTTAAAAAATATTTGGATTTTTTTTATTCAGTTTTTTTTATTTTCAAACAAATAGTTTTATAAATTTAAATAAATATTTAATATTTTCCCAAGAGAAGCACATTTATGCCGTTCAGAAACACAGTTAAGACTGTTTAATAATTTAACTTGTTTAATAAATAAACTGTTCAGTAATTAAAATATGAAAGAAGTACAGTTAAAAAATATTAACTAAATATGAGTCTTTTCGACCCGACCAATAAATCAATTAGCACAATGTTTAATGGATTGTAAAATTCATAATAAAAACATATTTATGAGCTCAAAATTTTTGTTGAAAAACTTTTAAATGTCGTGTGTCCTCTTGTGCCATTCAAGATCGCTATTGCAACATGGCTTCTTAACCCAAAATGTAAAAAAAAACAAATATCAATATTATTAATTCGAAAAAGATGAACTTTGCAAATAAATTTTATAAAAAATGCCTTAAAACCAAAAAGAATTGGAACTCCTTTAAAAAATTTAATAAATTCCAATTAATTTTACTAAAAAACTACTGACAGGAGTGACAAAAATATGCATATACTTCGGATGTATTTACTCTGATTAACCAAAATTAAAAAGCATTTGTCGTATTTGTTAAAAATAAGTTAAGCTTAGTTAAGGACTAGTTATAGTTTGGTAAAAAAATAAAATCTTTAAGTTTAAAATTAAATATTTTTAGATTTTATAAATTAATATTAGTATTCGGGCTGATCTGATATAGAGTGCAAAGTAATAATTTTATACATATACTATACATGATTATGTTTACAGTGAGACTGTATCAAGTATTGTCTTAAGAAAATTTTTAATACGTTATTATAACTAGTAGCACAATAAAGTAACAAAAAAAAAAGAATCGAACTGTGGATTGTTAATGAAAGTTATCGATAACTAGCTAACATTATTTGTAACATTGACTTCCGGAAAGTTTAACTGAAAAAAACAAATGTTTGGTGGTCGCCCTAGCATCTAAACAGAAAAGAGTTCCAAAACTTAGTTGATGCAATATATCAAAAAGGATTATGCACAAAATTCTACTATATTATACGATATTAATTAGTTTAATTCAGTGTTGGGCACATTTTAATTTCCCAAACACACGTGTTTGGAAACAAAATGCTGCTTGAGCGACGTCGACACATGTACACTATAAGCTTCTTCGTGTGGCTTTCAATCGTGTGCGTTCGGCTGTTGCTTTGTTTTGATTTTTGCTAAGCAAATCAAGTCAGTTGATGTTGAGCACTTATTGTGGTTAGGTCTGGCCGCGCAATTTTAAAAATTTACGCAAGAAAAGTTGAAATATTTTCAACTTCTTTAGCGTAAATTTGCGTTTTTTCAACGTAACGTTCACAAGCATTAAACTCGCTCCCATTAGCTTTCACATACTTAATAAAATTGCGAAACCGAGTAGACGGACGCAAAATACATCTGCATCAATGAACTTCCAGCTTAAAACTGACAAACGCCAAATTGCTCTTCGTTTTTCTCTGCTTCACACACAAGCAAAGAATATGATAATATGTGTGTGCCCATCACTGGTTTAATTAAATACCGATACAACTTGCAGCCGGAATTGACACCAGCACAACAGTATCAGGGGGCGAAAAAGGATAAAAACAATTATTAAAATAACAATAATAATAATATCAAAAATAGAAATAAAAATAATTATAAAAATAATTGAATGATGATCAATGGTTTAAATGACAATAATAGCAAAAATAGAGTTAATATTTAAATTTTTTATATACATACAATAGATAAAAAGTCACTAAAAAAGTACCAACTTTAAAAGGAAATAGGATAGAAGTTAATGGGTGAAACCGTTTATATTGTATTATATTGCACGCTGTTTGAAAAACAAAACGTGTTTAAAGTCTTAAAATTGAAAGTCTGCAGAAACTTTGGTAATGCCCAAATTAAAACTAAAATAACTTTTACCAACACCCTATGCGTGAAACACACCTGCAACTCTCAGAAAACTTCGAAAGAATTATTGAAAATAGAAAATCTTAAAAATGTTGTAAGTTGCAAAATATGTATGCAGTAAAATATTTTGCCCAGCATTTCTTTACTTTATCATTAATCGAATTAATCTATTAGCGAATATTATAAGACAATAGTCGGCTCAAACCGCTACCTACTCTCGAAACGGTGAGATTTTTAAAGCTCGAATTCTTACAATATTTAGGAAGTAATTTTGACTTGCATTGACTAGAGCATTTTTTATTTTATTGTTATTTACAAACGTTTTGTGTATATGCATCCATGCACTCCAATATATTGAAAGAAATGTAAAATTTTATAAATATATAAGAAATTTAGATTCAAAAATGCCAAAAAGGTCCACTTTTTCTTGTTTTGAATTGAACAATTAAACGCGAAAAACTAATTCACGAGAACAGGTTGATGGTAAAATTAAAAACAAATCATAGAAATCACTCATCGGATTGTACATTTGCAGAACAAATTATAGCCAAATTCGCAGGTAACTAACGGAGGTATTGTAAGAAAATTTGTAAAATTAGCCAGTTTTGAAACGCATTACAAGGTGACAAGGTCCTTTTTAAACTAAACTAGTTGGACTTGTGACTAGAGAAGAAATTTTGAGTAATTTATCTATCACGATCCTATGAGTCTATTGGACTTGACCAGTTTAAAGTCAAAACTGTATAAAAAATTTACTTTTTTTAAGAAATAATAAAGAAAACAATTTCGGTATGGTCTAAAATTTTGTAGAAATATAGAAAACCTATAGAAAATGTTTTCCTGAATGGTATGGAACTGGCTCAGGTTGGTTCACAAATTAGCCCACCAAAAACTAAGAGTTGATAGAACATCATCTTCCTTCTTTAGATTTGAGCTACAGGATATTTTTAAACGATTTTTGTAAAATTTTGTGTTGAATGGAATTGATAAATATTTGTGCAATGATGTTTACAGCTGACTTGAATCACGATAGGGGTATTATCTATGTCGAGCATAATTGCAGGAGAGCACGGATTGTATTAATCCTATACTAAAATATCCAATGGATCGAGAGCGGCCTATTGTACAAGCATAGCATAGTAAAATCAACAGCTCAGAGAACTCTATAATCATGGTGTTACTAGACAAGGTAGTGTAAGGGCGGAGAGCCGGTGACCGAAACTGTCAAAACGAAGTTGAAAGCTCATGCAAAATCTGCAACCGATGGGAATGCTATGAGAAAGCACAAATGAGCAAAAATAGCAAATTAGCTGATTTTGACAGTTATGTTCACTAAGAAAAGAGCACATTAAGCCCTAACACTACCTTTTCTAGTTATACCATGTCTATAGTGAGCTGCACTTCACGCTCATTCCCCCTTCTGTTTGGCTGCTCTCTCATTCTCTTCTCTCTCATTACAAACATAGGATTGCATTTCATAAACTATACTTCATAGCATCGTATACATGGGCGTTAGTGTAGCATGCAAAGGGAATATTGTAAGGTTTTATTTATTTGTATTTTGTTGTTGCGGCGGTGCACAGATTGTATATTTCCTATTATTGCACCTTGCAACGGCATATCCTAGACATAGAGAATACCCCTAATGTGGTTTAATTTTCTAGTTGCAGGAGATCCTTTATACCAAGAGGTTTCTCATAATTCTTTTACCTTAATAAACAGGAGCAGAATCAAGTAATTTTAGGCAAAAAAGCCTATAAAAATTTTCGTTTATATTCCAAAGTGTCCTTAAATATCAGGGTTTTTAGAAAAAATATTTTTTGTTTATAATGCCGTAGTCGATTTCAATAGATTTATGATCGCTTATTCAGAATCCGGCAACAGAGTTTTCTTCGATTCGTTAAGATATACAGCGGTTAATGAAAGTATATAACACGCATTTTTAAGGCATGTAAATGTAAGAGCTACGTATTATTGTTACTCTACAGCAATCCGTTTTAAACTTACCGGAAAAATAAAAATTTAGGAATGAATATCTCCGATTTTGGTGAAATTTTGCGTAGAGCATCACTGACGGAAATAAAACCTTAATATGAGGAAAAAAGTTTGGCGTGATTTTTGGCAAAGTTACAGGGTGCACAAAATTCAAAAATCGGCAAAAACTTCTATCAATTACCATACTGCAAGGGATAGAGACCCCAACCACCAAAACCACCAAAACCACCAAAACTTTTCCGTTCAATTACCTTTATGACGGTAGGATAAACTTAAAATTCTGTTAAGGAATTAGTTTGCTAATAGAAATAATTTTTTTACTAAAATATAAAAATTATCATATCTAACTAACCCATTGCGTCTCCAACCTAATTTTAAATATTATTTAAATGGTAATTTTGCGCGCTTTAAGAAAAAATATATAAATATTTTAAATGGTGTTCCTCAAACCCCTACATCTAAATCAATTACTTAACCGCAGGGGATGGAACCCCCGAACACCAAAATTTCCCTTAACAATTTTTAGATTAAAGTTTTATTAATTAGCTTTCCAACGTTAGTTCAATCTTAACAATCTGTTTAGAAATGTTTGAGATATGAATTTTAGTAAAAATCCATTTTCGACGTTTTTACCCATTTTTTCAATTTTGTCCGCCAAAAATTACGCCAAATAATTTTCCGCCAAATTAAGTTTTTTATTTCCGTCAGTGATGCTCCATGCAAAATTTCTCCAAAATCGGAGATGGTCATTCCATAAGGCCGGTACGTTTAAAATGGAATTGCTGTATACCAACTTCAAATTATAGTATTTCTGATACTATTAAAATGCGAGATTATCCCCTTTTGCAATTCCATTGAAATTCAGAAAAGATCAATTTAAATTCAAGTCATGGTTATGAAAATGTTAATGGTTATGCTAATAGCAATGATTATAGTAATTTGTATATATACATTGATTTTTTCCGAATTAAATTTGATCTATTCTGAATTTCAAATTATCTCTTCTTAATTTGAAATGAAACGTTTTGAATTTCAGCCGATCTTGTATGAATTTTAAATGGAATTGCTGAATTTAAAATGGAATTACTGAATTTTAAATGATCCTGTCTGAGTTTCAATATTGATCTTTTCTGAATTGCAATTGGAAATGGTGTAGTAAATTAACTATTTAACTTTATGAAGCTCATACAAACTGTAAATTTTGAATAAGTATTTTCTATAATAGCTACATATTCAAGTCTATAAATTGTTTGTCAAATTTTTGCAAATTACATACGAGTATACTAATAAAATATTGTAGAGCATTAGATAAGATTTCTATCTATCACTCAAGTCTATTTTGAAGATTTAACCATAATTAAATTAATATGCCTAAAAAAGGGTGTTTTTAATTTATAACTATGTCATCGCTTCATCGAATTAAGATAAAAAAAAACCTGTTGCCAGATTCAGAATCAGCGACTAAATCTACTCAAATCGATATCAATATTAAAAACGAAAACAATTATAGAGAAACCTTGATCTTATTATAGGATCTTATGGCTTAGGAAGATATCGTCAAACCGAGATCAAAGTTTGTATTTAAGATTTTCTACTTTATATCTATGTACTCTGCTTATGCTTGTTGTGATACAAATACTAAAAAAACATATATTTTTATGGACATTCTGGAGTAGACACTTGGGTTCAGATCAAAATGAAACTTTATTTAAATAAAGAATAATCTATTATCAGCTAGTTTGGCTCATTTTAAAGGACAATCAAGAACATGAAGATGACGTCAGATTAGAAAAAATTTGCATTTAATCAATATTCGATTAAGTACCTACCGTTTCAGCTAATAAACATTGCAATGTAGTTCTTCGGTATAACTTATGTCATCTCTAAGGATATTTTTAAACAGAAAGATTATTACATCAAAGGACGTAATTTTTTCTTTGCACTAACCAAACCTACCCTTGAACTTTTTTATGCAATTAGTTTTTTAAATGTCCAGTTTGTATGGAAAGGAATCTAGGAAAGGAAGATGCAATCAGATCAAAACAAAAATTTGTCGTTTAATTGTATGTTGCAATACCTTTCGAACGATTTTGAAGCTCGCTCTGGCCTAATGTAACTATATATAGATAGGTATCTATATATATCAAAATATACTATGTAAACCAAGCTTTTGTTTTGTTTTTTTTTTTTTGTGAACCAAATTTGTGTGGGTTAATCTCATGGTTACGCGTATCTTTACAATATATCCGGGCATTCATGTGTTCCATACGCCATTTTAACAATTATAAAAGTTAATAGTTTTTGATACGAAATTTTTCAAATCTGCAATCCGTTTTTTGCTATTTTTACTAACTCTTCCAGAAACTAAGATATTTCGTGTTTATTTTGCTCTATCTATATCTCTTTAAACAGATATTTTTGCTAACCTCTTGCTCCATTTACCGTACCATTGTCACTCAAAATTGTCAAAATGGCGCATTAAGCACATGAATCCCCGGACTATGGTATGTGTTTTGAATTCACCATTGTTGTTGTTATTTCCCCTTGTTAAATTCAAGCATTTTTTTGAGTTTTTGGGTTTTTGTTTTCTTTTTTTATAAATAATTTTTAAAAATATGTTTTACATTGCATCATACCATTTATCTGAAAATTTATAACTATAATAATTTTTTTACATATACACATATTTTCTAAAATAATCTATGTATTTAATACTAAAGAACGTACTTTTTGTATGTACACATGTGTATGTTATTTAAAATATTGCTGACTTTCTTCACTCGTTTTTATCGGCTTTTCCTATTTATTTCAAAATGGTGCCAAAATTTGGCAACGAATCGAAATTTGTGACATAATTTTGATAGTTTGGGCTTTCTTTTCTCTTTTTTCTTTATGTAATGCTCTCTGAGCAAAGTCTACTTGATGGCTTTAAACATGACTTTCAAAATTCGATGTTTAAAAGCGAATATGTCATTTTCGTACTTTTAACAGACTGAGAGATTCTGAGTTAGAACTTGTTATTGTATCTTTTTTAAGAATTAGTTGAAATCAACAAGATAGAGCAAATTTGCGTCATGATTTTTCGCTATTCTTCTTGTATATTATCACCATGAAGTAATTTATAATAAGTCATGATTATGAGTAAGTTAATTTTCATAAGGTAATTTATCATGAGTTATGTATTATGAATTAGTTTTCATAAGTTCATTATCGATATCCACAAAGAAATAATTTTTGAATCGAAAAAAACGCAAACAATCAAATCAATAAATTAGTGAAGATTTTTTAATAAATGTAAAGTTTTTGTATATTTTACTTTACGAATATTTTATTTTAATTATTCTTAAGATGTTTCCAAAAAACTTCCTTTTTTAATGATATTTTACTCACATTTTTTTGAAAGTCAGACAAAAAAGTTAATTTAGTCGGACGAACGATTTTTTTCCAAAGGTCGTAAATGGAATATGAAAGTTACTTAAACGAAATTTGAAAGAAATTTACTTTTTGGTTCTCTGTGTGTATTTGTGCCAATTACCGTAGGATAAGCCTTCCTTATATCGCATATAAGGTCCTGTCGAGCGTTTTATGTGAAATATTGAAGCCCATTGTAAACATTGGACCTTATCAGTGTGGTTTCAGACCTCGAAAGTCCATCATCGACCGGATTATCACTCTACGACAAATCTTGGAGAAGACTCAAGAAAAACAAGTCGATACCGACCATCTTTTTGTCAACTACAAAGCCGCCTTCGACAGCCCCATAAGGAAGCACTTGTACTCCACCATCTCTGAGTTTGGTGTTCCTGCAAAACTCATACGACTTTCTTAGGGAAGACACTGAGCAACACCAGCAGCGCAGTTAAAATCGGGAAGGACCTCTCCCCACCATTTGTTACCAAACGATCGTGCGACTTTTTCATCCTAATGATGGAGAAGATCATCCGAGCTCCTAATCTGAGACGTAGTGCCACAAGAGTGTTATGCTGCTTGCGTATGCTGATGACATCGATATCATTGGCTGTAATACGCGCGAAGTCAGTGCAGCATTTTCCAAATAAGAAAGAGAGTCAAGTCGAATGTCTAGCAGTGAATGCAGATAAGACGAAATACTTTGTGCCATCAAACAAACAGTCCCAGCGTCTTGGAACAGAAAAGTTTGTAAAAAATGCAGATTTAAAAAAATACAAAAAAAAATTTTTTTTGGTCTGAGCTTGGTTTTAAACCCGCACTCCCGAAAACTTACTTTCATTTATAATGATGCAAAGTAAGCTGAACTTTGTTAACAACTGCGATAGACGAGTGGATAAGATATCGGGCCGCCACATGAGAAAACGTTGGTTCAAACTTGAAAATGTCAGTAGTTTTTTATTTCAAGTGGATATTTTTATTGCTTTTCTTTCTAACGTGCATTCTCAAAAAGGGCTTCTAGCAGGCTTCTTTAAAGTCGCGAGAGAGGAAGGCCTAGAAAATTTTCTCGTTTCATGTAAAAAAGTTTATGGGCTTGGATATGAGTACGGAAGGGCTAAAACATCTATATAATGGCCTGCTAGAAGCGCTTCAAAGCCCTGCTTTTGCCCACTGGGTTTGGGCCCAGTAGGCAATTGAGAAGCAGAGCCCTCTCTCGACGAACGAAAATCACGCTCTATAAGTCGCTCATCATGCCCGTCCTACTTTATGCATCTCAAACCTGGAGGCTGAGCAGTTCAGATGAGAGCATTCGAGAGAAAGATTTTTCATAAGATCTACGGACCAATCTGCGTCACTTGCGAGTGCTGAATACGGTGGAATAATGAACTATGTGAGCTGTACGCTGACATCGACATAGTCAAGCGCATTAAAATCAAGCGGCTTCGCTGGCTAGGTCATGTTCAGCGCATGACCCAGCGGCGGTCAACGCAAAAGAGGACGACCGCATCTTCGTTGGAACGACCAAGTAGAGGACAACAGAAAGAAGCGAGAGACAGAAAGAAATGGCTCGCGCAAATTCTTAGATGAGGCCAAGACTGACATACGGTTGTAGCGCCAACTAAGTAAGTAAATGTGTATTTTGAAGATTCTTGATTTTTATCAATTTATTTTACTTTAGTACAAAATGTTGCTTGATTTTCTTAGAAAAAAAAGAGAAGAGAAAGAAATCAGAAGACATCGGGAACTTTTTAAGTGTGTCCAAAATTAGCTTATGTGCTAAGGTGTGTTTTTTAAGTGTTTGTACAATTCGTTGCATTATTATGACACCAATTAATAGTTCGGCAATTCTTAATTAATTTAGCTTTATCTGCCGAAATATCATTTTTATGCAGAACTCCCCGTTTTAAAGAATTCGAATACTTCATAAAGCTAGTTTCATTATAATGTATTTTACTTTATATATCTGCTTTTGAAGCATTTTTAAAGTGTTACAAGAAATAATGGAGCGTTTATAATGCAAAAATGCGCTATGAACTGTGTGAATGGTTTTGTAGATACAAATCGTTATAATTTTTTCTTCTTTGTTTTTTTTTTTTTGGGAATATATTTATATATATATATTTAATTTATCTTAATGATAAATTATTTGATTTTTTGGTTTTTTTTTTGTTGCTTATAGTTTTTGTAGCTTCTTGCATTTTGCTATTCTACGTGCTTAAAGTTTAACTATATTACAATGGATCGCTATACAGATTATTTTCGAAAAATGCTCGATTTTTCTTGTCTATTTTTAAAATTTTTTTTATTTTTTAAATTTGTTTTGTTTTTGCTTTTTTTGTTTTTATTTCATTGCTGTTTTAACATAGGTGATTTTTCTGTTGGTATATATTTCTATATATATATATATAAATATACGTGTGTATTTCACTTTATCTATAAATACAATATATATACATAAACGCATATTAGTGTTACTTAGTTACATGAAGAACATAATTGTTGTACGTCTTTATTTAAAGATACGAGTATTGGTTCATACATAAAATAAGTTCTGGAAATATTCTTACATACAGTCTGAATTGCTAAGGAAAAGCTTATTTTGAAAAAGAACTGATTTCGAAAGTTGTGCACTTATTGATAAAGTGCTCAAGTAACAATTTTAGCGGTCGAACATGGGCCGCACAAGGGTCCGAACAAGGGTCGAACATGGCCTAAAGATAATCCAAAAAGGCTAGGGGCTGAAAGTTGGGTCGAACAACGGCCGTACAAGGCCTAAATTGACTTGTACGCCCGTTGTATGCCACCAAAACTTTTCAAAGCTCTTATGCAACAGAAAACGTATGCGCAGCAACAAAAGCAAGCCTAACTCTGCAATGTTGATGTTGATCGTATCGCCACTTGTGTGTGACGCAAAAGAATTTTTTGTGCGCCTATTGTACAGCCGAGTTTATTTAAAAATGGCCTTTGTGCGGCTTAGAAACATATTTAAAATTAGGCCTTGTTCGTCCGCTGTTTGGCCTTAGCTAAAAAAGTTTTTATTTTTACTCGGGTGAACTGTAAAATTTTTTAAATATATTAAAAGTGAGCTAAAAATAGTTCTGGAAATGCTGAGCAATCTTTTAAATACAGGCTTTGCTTGATTGTTCTAAAAATCGCAGTAGATATTTGTTACACAAAATAAGGTATGGATCCAGATTTGGAATGCTGATTTTTTTTATTATTATTAACAACTTTAAAAATTTGATTTGTTCAGGCGTTAAATGGTATCTTTTTATTCTTAATAGATCTGCAATCAGAGTGACCTATGTCGAGGCCGAACACCCGAACCTAAGCAGATAACTGCAAAAAAAAAAATTAGATCATAGTGTAAGCCAAAAACTAATTTTTTTAGTCAAAATCCAAAAGCATTTAAATAAAAAATAAACTTGTTAAAACTCATCAAAGGCCATAGCTAATTTCTAATTATATAAACTCACTTTCCATTTATAAATTTTATTCAAACTGATCTGTATGTAAGTTTAAGTTGAATTTTGACTATGGTTTGATTTTTTGGAGTCTTCTTGATGCGAACCGCAATCGTTTTCAATTAGTTTTGATCTCATAACAAAACAGTTAAAATATTTTTTTCACCTTTAAATAATAGCGTACACTAATTATTTAAGTATGTAACATATATATTTATATGCATAAATGGGATGATCCATGCCATTGCGGTCACGCGATTCACTCGTCATGTTTCGGCCTCACTTCAAATTTTTAGAGAACAATCGAATTTAATGATGAAATCCAATTTGTGCCTTTTTAGTGCAGAGAAAAAAAAACTTTGCTAGTGAAGCAATTTTGTAAAAATTTTTACCGTAGTTCTACTTTATAGTTTTTACACGAAATATAGAAAAAAGACGTAGTCGACCCTCGCCACATTCTATATAAAACTAAGTGCGATTTCAAGAATTTAGTTTAAAAATTAATTTCTAAAAAATTTTAAAGTTTACACCGTGCACAGAGCGAATTAGACCACGTTTATTATTATTAAAAAGTTTGTCATCTTGAAAAATTTGTACATTTAGTGGAATGACGGAAGTCGGAAATAAAAAAATTTCAAGAAGAAATACTTATTTTTATGTTGAAATTCTTCTTGAATTTTAAAAAAAAGGAAATCATCTGAAAATAAGGCGTTATCTTTTTATTCGCTTTTTTTAATAAAAAAATCTTTTTATAATATGATCGCTCAAAATTTAATCTATCAACGCTCAAAACTTGGCACATGACGTGTGAACCGTGATCAAAATAGCGCGAAACTGCCGATTTATAGCATTAATATATTTTTTCGTGTATATTTGGTTGTATCTTGTGTTTAGTACATCCTTGATTATTTGTTTCTTTCTTGTTATGAGTTTTTTTTTAACATATGTATGTATGCACATGCATGTATGCTTATATGGATGTATAAATATTTATTTGCATATGTGTATTATTTATAGATATAAGGGCGGTTATCCGCAAGGCAAAAAAGTTCATGTTCCATCTTCCAACAGTTTGAAACATTGGAAAAAAAATAAGTTGTTATTGCAAGCAATTCACGTCTGGTGTAGTTTTTGAATTGTTACACCAGTCAATACTGTGAGGATATAATAAGGATGGGTTAAAAGTATTAGAAGTTATTTTTTCCCAATGATCACCAGATCTCCAGTTAGCTTTTTTTAGTTAGATAAAAAGAAGCATTAATGTTGTTCAACGAACATCTTTGTAACACATCTTTTGTGGTGTTACATTGTGTGGTTACATTGTTTAGTTATCCGCTAAGATACGTTTCCTGGAACTGAAAATAGTAAAAAATACCGTTATATTAATTTATTAACCAAACAAAGCATTTTTTTAATAACTATTAATATTGATAATTTATTTGCATAAGATAAAATTCTTAAGTCGAGAAAGTGAGCAAGGATAACTTTGAGTAATAAATAAGGAAGAGGGTATATTGGGATACCCGTTGATAAAACTTTGTAGCTTAAGTATTACGAAATCTGACATTATTTCTCCAATTTTTGACAATGTAAAAATATTCCCATCCCTAAGGGGTCGTCCATAAACTATGTTACCATTTTAGGGGGGGGGAGGGGTTTTGAAATGCACTACGATAAGTAACGGGAGGGGGGGGGGAGGTGTTTAGATATTGTAACGTTACCAAAAATTAAAAAAATCGACGAAAAACCTCTAATTAATAACACAATCATTCCAAAATTTTTTAACCTTACATATTTATGTTTGATCGTCTAAATTTATGGTTAACTTTTGTTTCAACAATTTCTTCCACCACCTTTTCCCTCGACACAGGAACCTTTTGGTATTCCTTCACCATCTCAGCACACGTCTGAAAAATTTTGGTCTTTGCTTTTGCGACAGGCTTTGACGTTAAGGCCTGAATGTTCTTGATCAAAGGAGATACCGTATGACATGTACTGTCCTTCTCAGAAAGAAGAAATCGGTTCAAGGTCGTGTCCTACCTGCGGCTTGTATTTCGTTTTCAAAACTTCTATGAATTGCCATAAGTTTGTATTATACGTTTACAAAAAATCGGAATAAAAAATACTATTTAAATAAATCAATTTTCAGAAAGCATTTACACAAAAACACAGAACTTGGTGCAGCTCGGGTGCAGCCTTTAAGGGTACTCAGTCAAAGACCAGGTGAATTTCTTTGCGTTAGAAATAAGGATTCACCTGAATGGGTCGACATAGAATCCGATGAAAAATTCTATTTTGAAGAATCCTCAACAAAGCTACCAGCTTCTTCTATCGCAGTGATTGAGAGCATCGAATCTTGGATCGCAGATGAAATAGCTTTTACAGATGATATTAATTATTGATTTTTTTCCAATTGTTCCTTTAATGCATCTAGTCATCCTAGTCACTAATACTAGTGAAAATTGTCAGAGCTCGTCAATCATAGTATAATCATTCGAATACATTAATTTCATATGTCACGTTACTTTATGGGGGGGAGGGGTTTTGAAAAGCACTACGAAAAGTAACGCAGGGTTAGGGGGGGGGGGATAAAAAAAAACCGGAAAATCAGTAACGTAGTTTATGGACGACCCCTAATGTGGAATTCGCATAGGACGCATTTTGAAAAAAAAATTCGAAATCTGTTAAGAAATGCATTGAGAATTTCCGTCTGGCCGCTTTTATCTAAAACGAAGGTCAAGTTCGAAAATAAGGAAAATGAAATGAATTTTTTCAATAAATGAAACCTATAGATCGATTTTTTGCCTCCGTAAGCCCATACACTGAAAACTTCATCGACAAACAAACAAATAAACAAACATATAAAATAAACAAACAAACAAACAAATATTGCTCGTTTAATAGTATAAGATATCAACAATTCGATGACTTCTAGAAGCGTGAAATGTCTGAGGTGGTTATATTAATTTTTCGCCCTCAACATTTTTTCTCAACACACCCATATCTTTAAAAAAAATACACTATTAAGAAAAAAATTTACTAAGGACTACGAATCTAAAGATTTTGACTTTTGAAAAAACGCGATTTTTACGGACGAGAGCAAATTCAATATTTTTGGATCAGATGGGCGTGTTCATGTGTAGAGAAAATCTGGCTAAGACCTTAATTTGAAAAATTTGAGACCAACAGTGAAGCACGGTGGTGGATACGTAATGGTTTGGGGATGCGTCAAGAGTTGGAAGTTTGCATTTCATTCTCAAAAAAATCTTCATGAGAGTGCTGCCAATTTGGGAATCCGGGACGAGTTCCGCTTTTACCAAGACAATGATCCTAAACATTGTGCCCATGTTGTGCGAGAGTGGCTAATATATAACTACCCAAAGGTCATCAAAACTCCACCTCAAACTCCAGACCTTAATGTCATAGAGAATGTCATAGAAAGAGTGGCACATTTTAGAAATAAACATCAGAAAACATGCGAAAACAAACAAAGAATTCTTAAGAAATTCTCTTCGTCTTGAATGGGCAAAAACTAGACCAGAGTACACCGAGAAATTGGTCAAATTGATGCAAAACTGCTTAAAGAATGTCATCAAGCAAAAAGGTCAACCAACCAAATTTTAATTTTGCTCAATTCAAAACTTTAAAGTAATTTTCTGTTAATGTGTTATTTTCACTGTGAGCCCTATATATGAATTGTTTTTTTCTTTCATTTTTCCAACTGCAATTTGAATGTAATATTTTTCTATTAATTTCGTTTAAGTTTACTCACTGTATAAATTAGGAAAATATACAAAAAATATTCAACGTAAACTGTTTCGTTTGTATTGTCCAATATAATAAAGATATTAAAGTGTATGATTTTCACTGTGATTCACTGTAGGTCCTTGAGGCCGCAGTAACTAGGTGACTAGCACCCTCCTCACTTAACTATCTATCTATCTAAGAGATGGACGTTATCTTTAAAGTAGAAGGAATAGTTGATGTTGAAATTAAGATGATAAACAGCGCTCAGTGCGTTAAAAATATATATTTTTAAATTTTCTTGTAACTTCTCAGCTCCAGCTAATGGCAAAAATTGGAGCAATTTGTCGTACAAAAGGTAACATTATTATAATTACTGAAAAATTTTAGAAATTTCCACCCACTATAACTACCCTTTTTTAAGTTTAAGCCCGAATAATTTGTAACGGAAACAAATAGATTGTTTTTTCGCATTTTTAGGTAAAAAAGCGTAACATAAATAATAAATTTAAAAAAAATTTGAGCGTCTGTTTTCTTCTTTTAAGTTTTCAAAAATTTGTTTATACAATTTTTTCTGCTACTCCTTAATTATAAAACAGTCTTTTTAACTTCAAATAACTTTTTTTTACCAGTTTTTTGAAGAATCAAATCAACAAATTTTTTAGAGAGTTTAACAGCACTCACCTGTTGCGTTTGTTTAACTTGCCACAACGGCGTCGACTGCGCGTGTGCACGCTTGTTGGCTAGCAAACGATCATAACCTTGAGATCCTCCAAATCGTCAGTTAAGTATTCTACACATTCAACATTGTTAACGCAAATTGCAGTCGTCGAAGGTGCAACAGCAGAACTGGTGGTTTCTGACATCATTGTCGTTGCTGTTGTTGTTGTTGTTACCGTCGTCATAGTCGTCATATTTATTTGCTGCTGTTGCTTATGTGTTTGTTCCTTGTGCAATATATTGTTGTAATTTAAATGTTGCTCCGCCGAAAACAAATCATGAAAATGTTCTTGTTGAGTATGATGTTGCTGCTGATGTTGTTGCTGCATAAAACCTCCTTGATGCAATGTTAACGCATGTTGCTCGTCAGTAACAAGGAAATCCTTAACGTCGCTGTCATTTGTAGAAACCGCTGCTGTTGTATCGACATCTACTGTTGCTGCCATTAGATCGCAGCTATTGCTGGTCATATCATCATCTGCATTGCATACTCCAACATTATCACCAACATCTTCATCATCGATGTAGGAAACATTTTGTCGCAAGTGCAAGTGGTTGTTTATGTCAATGGCATGAGTCTGATCGTTGATCACATCGCCAACAACGTGAGCATCTGGAATATTGCTGTCATCAACTTCAGTTGCGAGTCGCTGCTCGTCCGCGGGACGGTTATTGTCATCGTTGCTACAACAGGCGCCGTCGACTTCGACTTCATCGTCTGTGTGTAAATTGTTGCAACTTGTGATTAAAATGTGACCGGAACTATCATTCTTGAGAATGAAGTTATTCAGCAATGCATGATCATTATCGACATTGTTGTCGTCATCGTTGTCGTCGTCGTCGACATCGTCAGTATTTCCGCCACCAGCGTCGTCACTTTCGTTGCAAGCAACATTGAGGAATTGACGCTTGTGTGGCGTTTGCCGTTGTGTTTCATAGGCGGCAACCTCGTTGGTTTGCTGATTTGTAAAATTGTTACCCTGTTGCTCGTGCTCAACGAAATATTGCTCAAGAGAAGCCAACTTAACTGCATTCTTGCTGTCGATGAGCTTGTCATAGCTTTGCATTGCAACAACGTGTTGTTGCTTACTTTTCTTTGTGAGTATCAAATGGCGATTGTTGTTGTTGCCAACACGTATCATGCTGCTGGCCGCACGTTTCACTCCTCTTTTATGCTCAACAACTAATTCTCTTTCGTTTTGCATTTCCACCAAATCGTCGGTTAGCTCGTCCAACAACTGCTGCTGACGCCGATAGTTGAGATCTTGCTGTTGCTCCTCGTGCTGCTCGTCTATTTCATTTTGGTGCTCTTGTTGCTTACGTTGCTGCTCTCGCTGCTGCTCCGCTTGTATGATTTGTTCGGTATTATGTCACAATATGTCATCGTTTTCGTTGTCGTCATCGTGCTCGCCATCGAGATCGAAGTCATCGTGACCCAAATCGAGATCCATATCAGGATCGTCGTCTAGATCAAGTGAGTGCTGATTGCTTGGCGATAGTGATGACTGATGATGATGATGATGATTGTTATTGTGTATACTGTGATTGCTTATGCCATTATTTTTGCCGTCGTCGTCGCGCCACTTATCCATTGAGCGGCGGCGCGCATTCATAAAAAAATTTCCCACCGTAGTTGGCTCTAGTCCAAGCTGGCGAGCGATTGTTACCTGCATCTCTTTCGAAGGCCGCTTAGTTTCCTGAATAAGAAAAGACAAAGTATGAAATATTAATTATTGAAGCTTTAGTCAATATAAATAAAATATAATGGAGAAATAAAAAGACATACAAAAAATAGATTTGGAATTAGTGGAGTGACCAAATTTCATTACTTGTGTCCCTGACTTTTAAAAACTCGTGGAAATTGGAAGTCGCCTATTGGGGAGCTTACCTTAAATATTGCTTGCAGCGTGCGTCGCTGCAAATCGGTGAACACCAACCGTGGTTTCTTAGGCTGCGGCATGTGTTCGATATGTGGTTCATCCTTGCGTCTGCAAACGGCTGCAACAGGACCACCAGTAACTGCAGAGTTACTAGCACCAGATACACTACTAGCCACGCCTAGGAGAGAATGATGCGGTTTAAGTTCTGCCCCGTTTTTAAAAAATGAAAAAAAGAAAAGAAAAAATAACATTTCATTTAAAATCATTCAATGTAAACAAGAATAATAGCTAAATTACCGCTGGTGCCTCCACGTTGTGGTATTTGTGCCGCTGCCATACGCAACGCCGACATACGCTGGAACTCTGGCTCCTGCAGCCATTTGAACATTCTACGGAAGGTTTCGCGTCCAGACTTTAGTTTGGACCAAGGTTTGGGATTCCGCAATAGGTCCGATAGTGTTCCTTGCGAACGACACAGCACACGTTGAGCGAATATTGCTTGCGGTATGCTGTAGCGCTTCAACTCTGCCGATATGCGTTGCGCCAACTCCTTCGTGTTGATTTCTTCCATATCTCCACCACTACCACTACTGCTACCGCTAGCACTGCCACCTGATGGTAATGTTGAGCAGTTAGCATTGCTGGATACGTGATGTTGTGTGTTCACTTGCAGCTGCTGCTGTTGCTGCTGCATATTTATATTGCACATATGACTACTGTTATTGTTGTTGTTGCCCAACCGCAAGTTACTGTCGTTGAGCGTCACGTTAAGATGACTGTCACTTGTCACCGGGTGCATCTTGTTGTTATTGCTGACAGCATTTTGCTGCTGCGAGTTGCACCGATTGCTTGATGATGTTGGCAGCGATTGCTGCATAACTAACTGATGCTGCTGCTGATGTAACTGCTGCTGCTGATTGTGTTGTATGTTTAGCAGTGTCGTCGATGCACAATCTTCTGCTGTCAGTGGTGGAGGTGATGGAGTGAGAGAAACAACGACGCCACCATCTCTATGCAGCTGCGCTATTTGCACCAAACCATCGTCACTGCCAAGTGTTTGTCGGCCAGCTTCTCTTGGCGACATGATGGATGCCGAGGATAGGGAAGCGGCTGACAATGTTGACATAGCGCCATTGATTGGTGGTAACGTCACCACTGAATGGTTGACATTTATGCTGCAACCGCCAGGAGAGTGCAACGACACTGACCCCACAGACATCGAATGCGGACTAAGTGTTGGGCTGCGTTGCAGCTGTAACTGCGAACAGCGTCCTCCAGATGCCGTTGAGTTTGGTGTGGTAGTTACCATCAAATCGCGCTGATGCGGTTCAAATGGTGACTCATAACCAGTGACGACCACCGTGTCGCCTACCACAACATTGGCATCAACTAGCTGCCCTGGAGAAAGACAGACCACTTTCTGTTGTTGGTGAAGTTGCTGTTGCGTCGAGCATACTGCTGTGCCACTGCCACCGACACCATTTAGTGGCGGCGAATGAAGATCCGTTGTGTGACTATAGGACGATTGTGGTGACAAGGCGCCACAGGGACTGGGTGATGCTGTCTGCGACATGCACGGCACAACTATTCCCGGGAGCGTGTGTGTCGGTGAACTAGCGTAATTGTGTGGCGGTGACATCGACATACCCATCGTTGGCAGTTTATCATACGATGAGTACGGCGACTGCACGCCGCTAAGGCCACTCAAACTAAGACCAACCAAACCACTTTGATGCTGCATCACAGCAAAAGACCCGCTTACGGCACCGGATGATGCATTACCACTGCTGCCACCTACTACTCGACCGCCACTGATGTGACCACCGTAGGCAAATTTATCCGACATAGTGGATATGGGTGGCAATGGTTGCAGCGGCGTTAGAGTGGCGTACGATGACGTTGGGCTGAATCCCGGCGGCGACATGCGTTCGGTAACGGACGTTAATGTCTGATACGTGCTTGTCTCCAAAGAATTATCACTGACACCAACAACCCCAACAACGCCAATGTCAGGACTCAGCATTTGAGTCGTAGAATCGCGTGAGTCATCGTGAGGCTGGACGATTACAGATAAAGCATCATGATGAGAAGAATGCTGGTGCCCGTGCGAATGATTGTTGTGAGGATTATGATTATGATGATGTTGATGACGCGGGTGATGTTGCTGTGGTTGAAGATGATAATGCTGCTGGTTGTGATGCTGGTTATGATGTCGGCTTTGCTGCTGTTGCAACCGTTGTTGCTGGTGATGATGCTGGTTTAATGTCACTTCAATCGCATCCGAAGATAGATCGTCCATCACACCAACCGCTGAGACATCCATATTATGTGTCTGATTGCTATTGCTGTTATTGTTATTGTTGAGTATAATCAGCTTGTGCTCCTGTTTAACAGAGATCATATGTGCCGCCGTAGAGCTTGAGGAAGAACCCACCGATAGAGCATCCAGTGTGACGTCAGAGCCCACAAAGTCAACTGGACTACCGGCGTTCAATCGCTGATGCTCTTTCTGATGGTGGGCATGATGATGATGATTGTTAATATGCTGCTGTTGGTGTTTATGTATTTGATGGTGCTGTGGATGGCCATTCGAAAGCTGCAGTTGATGTTGCTGGTTCTGGGAATGGCAATTGGCAGTCGACAAAACCGGACTGTGATCCAAGCCATCTATAATGGTTCGTACCATGACAACCGAGCCTGATGTGCCATCCCCAGTTGTGATCATGTGATGCGGATCACCGTTTTCATCAACTATCACATCATGTGCTGATATCGCATTTGCTGGCGATGGAGAGCGAGGCTCTATACCGCTACTGCCACCATGAACTGTAAGCTCACTCGTGTCAACTACAAGCTGCTCAGAGAGCGACTGATGATCAATGATCTCACTTATCGATTCCATGCTCATTTTAATAATCGAGTCGCGAAGGTTTTTCATCACAAAAATATCGGTATGATTTTTCAAGCACGTCAAAAAGAAAGTTGTTCCAAATAATATTTTTGTTTTTTTTTTAATATTTAAGTTGGACAATTGCTATTAAGCATTTGTGGTCATCTGGTAGCGACATTTTCTTAACCTACAAGAAAAGGAAGACAAATTAAATTGTATATGAGACTGGGAACATTTTAAATTAATTGGAAATTTGTTTATTGTTGAACTATTTAATAAGGTAATCCAAGTCTTAACTCAGTCAATTCTACCACAACCACCAGCTAAAATTTTCAAGATATAGGTATAAGAAATCTGGCGGACAGAAATAAAACATATTTGAGTTTGAATTTAAAAAATGTCTCCTATTCTTAAGAACGCAGTCCAGCGAAATCAAAGTTTTAGAGTTGGGAACCCTAATTAGAGGAGTAGGTGAACTATTTCGTGACATTAACATTACTTTGTGGGAAAAACAGAAAATATTAACGTCACGTTAACAAAATTATTACGGGCTAAAAGCGTAGCGTCAGCTGAAATAGCGAAATTAAAAATGATCAAATCCCGCTTTTAGATTCAGGCAGGTTTTTTCGGTTTTTACTAACGTGATATAGCTGTTTGTAAGATCTTAGAACTCGGCCTATCTCAGACTTGGAACCTTGGTAGAAACCTGGTCTCTATTATGATATTCATTACCAACATTCAAGAAGGGAAAAAAAAGCACGCACACTCACTTACTCACGTAGTCATTTATTCACATTGGCATCTATTGTAGCTAAGTAAATATTATTATTTTTATCAGCACTCACACATACAAACACACAAACACCGACTTACACATATACTGTTTTACATACATACGACCTTATATATATATATATATATATATTCGATACACAAATATATAAAAATACATATTATTTATCACATTATGTCAACACTTTTGGCCACTTTTTCTTGGCTGGCTTTGAATTTGCGCCTTCCAGTTTTCATTTAACAATTTCTGTTTATTTTATGCTTTTTGCCGTTTTTTAAGCCCACAAAAAAATCACGCACACCACTTTTACATAATACACAGTTTAAGCATACTAACTTAATTTTTTTACGCTGCTCAAACGTTGCTATTGCTACATTTTTCACTCAAAAATGTTCAATGTTCAAACAAATGTTGCCAACGTCAAAATGCACCGTTAGCTTTAAAATTTTTTTGGCTTAGGCATTTTTTTCGGAAGGAAGCACCAAGCATAAGCGCTGAATTCTTAAAGTTCACTTTTTCAGGAAGCTTTTTATGTTTATTTTTACTGTGAGGAGTTACTTTTTTTCTTTGTTGAATTCTGACTAAAGTTGAATTCTGATTTAGTTACAAAACTAAAAAAATATATTCTTGAATTCAGGTTGTGTTTTTTTATTAATAATTATTCAATAACACAATGCATTTTAGCTTGTTATTTTCTTTAGGAGGCGGTTGGTTAGACTTTTGTGTTGAACATTTTTCCTCATAATTACTGTGCTTTTATTTTCTTTTCCTTTTTCCGCTCTCTTACACTAATTTCAATAAGTTATTTTTCCTTACTTCTGGTTTTTCGCTAATTTCCATTGTATTTGCTATTTATCTCTTTCTCTTGGTACTAACATTCATGCTCGTGTGCGTCCAAAACACGTTTTGTTGTTGTTATTTACCTAAGGGTTGCTTTGCCAGTCTTGTTTCTTTCAAGACTGGCATGCATTATATTATTATAAGTTTTTATTATTTTTTATTTATTATTATTATTAATATGAAAAAGTATTTTTATTATTAATTTTAACTGTTTATTTATTATCATTATAATGATTATTTCTGTAATATATTTATCATAATTAATATTAAAATTATTTTTTTATTATTACTATTTTTATTACTTTTTTATTTATTATTATTACAATGACGATTATTTCTATTATTTATATATCAATATTAATACTAAAATTATTTTTGTTATTATAACTACTTTTTTTACTATTTACATTACTGTTATTATAACAAAAATAGTTTTTTTTTAATTCTGTGTCGATAAGCAATAACAGCT
>OY986440.1:21381150-21385967 GCA_963920525.1 Dichetophora obliterata | reverse complement strand
GCATGAGCTTCTCGTAATGGTGAGGCTAAGGTGGTAGATAGCAAAAGATTGTGTTGACTACGTCTCTGGAACATTAGGCTGACTATTAAATTTTGGTGATATTATCTTATGATGTTATTCTAAGCCAATCATTATGTATTTCATGCACTCTTCGTACACAAATTCTTTCTTCACTTCACTGCATCTCTGCTGCAATTACTTTGGTCTCTTCACAATCTTTATTTCAGTTTTCTTTTCTTTTACATTATTTCCGTCTACATAGATATAAATATCTGATTTTTGAAATTGGTTCGTTAAATGAATATTATGTCATATCATAATGCATTTTTTAATGGTGCTGTTGATAATTATAAGGCTCTACTAAATGTTCTTTGTAAGAAATGTGACGGGTTAAATGTTGTTCAGTTTAATGCTAGGAGCTTAAATGGGTTCAAACTGGACTATGCAAGATATATTTTTGAAACGTCGTTTGTGGACGTTATTTGTGTTTCCAAAACATGGTTTAAAAGCGAAATTTCGGACTCTCACTATAATATTACCGGTTACAAACTATCTACCGGCTACTAACTAGCACTGGTGTGCTCGAAGGGGTGGTGGTGTTGCGGTTTATGGTAAGCCCAATCTTAATGTTAAGTTTGTCAATAAATGTAATGATGTCTGTGAGTTCAATAATGTTGACATTTTTGATGGAAATACTAATATATTAGTATCGTGTGTTTACAATACTCATCGATGCCATAGCCTTTTATTATTATTATTATTATTATTATTATTATTATTATTATTATTATTATTATTATTATTATTATTATTATTATTATTATTATTATTATTATTATTATTATTATTATTATTATTATTATTATTATTATTATTATTATTATTATTATTATTATTATTATTATTATTATTATTATTATTATTATTATTATTATTATTATTATTATTATTATTATTATTATTATTATTATTATTATTATTATTATTATTATTATTATTATTATTATTATTATTATTATTATTATTATTATTATTATTATTATTATTATTATTATTATTATTATTATTATTATTATTATTATTATTATTATTATTATTATTATTATTATTATTATTATTATTATTATTATTATTATTATTATTATTATTATTATTATTATTATTATTATTATTATTATTATTATTATTATTATTATTATTATTATTATTATTATTATTATTATTATTATTATTATTATTATTATTATTATTATTATTATTATTATTATTATTATTATTATTATTATTATTATTATTATTATTATTATTATTATTATTATTATTATTATTATTATTATTATTATTATTATTATTATTATTATTATTATTATTATTATTATTATTATTATTATTATTATTATTATTATTATTATTATTATTATTATTATTATTATTATTATTATTATTATTATTATTATTATTATTATTATTATTATTATTATTATTATTATTATTATTATTATTATTATTATTATTATTATTATTATTATTATTATTATTATTATTATTATTATTATTATTATTATTATTATTATTATTATTATTATTATTATTATTATTATTATTATTATTATTATTATTATTATTATTATTATTATTATTATTATTATTATTATTATTATTATTATTATTATTATTATTATTATTATTATTATTATTATTATTATTATTATTATTATTATTATTATTATTATTATTATTATTATTATTATTATTATTATTATTATTATTATTATTATTATTATTATTATTATTATTATTATTATTATTATTATTATTATTATTATTATTATTATTATTATTATTATTATTATTATTATTATTATTATTATTATTATTATTATTATTATTATTATTATTATTATTATTATTATTATTATTATTATTATTATTATTATTATTATTATTATTATTATTATTATTATTATTATTATTATTATTATTATTATTATTATTATTATTATTATTATTATTATTATTATTATTATTATTATTATTATTATTATTATTATTATTATTATTATTATTATTATTATTATTATTATTATTATTATTATTATTATTATTATTATTATTATTATTATTATTATTATTATTATTATTATTATTATTATTATTATTATTATTATTATTATTATTATTATTATTATTATTATTATTATTATTATTATTATTATTATTATTATTATTATTATTATTATTATTATTATTATTATTATTATTATTATTATTATTATTATTATTATTATTATTATTATTATTATTATTATTATTATTATTATTATTATTATTATTATTATTATTATTATTATTATTATTATTATTATTATTATTATTATTATTATTATTATTATTATTATTATTATTATTATTATTATTATTATTATTATTATTATTATTATTATTATTATTATTATTATTATTATTATTATTATTATTATTATTATTATTATTATTATTATTATTATTATTATTATTATTATTATTATTATTATTATTATTATTATTATTATTATTATTATTATTATTATTATTATTATTATTATTATTATTATTATTATTATTATTATTATTATTATTATTATTATTATTATTATTATTATTATTATTATTATTATTATTATTATTATTATTATTATTATTATTATTATTATTATTATTATTATTATTATTATTATTATTATTATTATTATTATTATTATTATTATTATTATTATTATTATTATTATTATTATTATTATTATTATTATTATTATTATTATTATTATTATTATTATTATTATTATTATTATTATTATTATTATTATTATTATTATTATTATTATTATTATTATTATTATTATTATTATTATTATTATTATTATTATTATTATTATTATTATTATTATTATTATTATTATTATTATTATTATTATTATTATTATTATTATTATTATTATTATTATTATTATTATTATTATTATTATTATTATTATTATTATTATTATTATTATTATTATTATTATTATTATTATTATTATTATTATTATTATTATTATTATTATTATTATTATTATTATTATTATTATTATTATTATTATTATTATTATTATTATTATTATTATTATTATTATTATTATTATTATTATTATTATTATTATTATTATTATTATTATTATTATTATTATTATTATTATTATTATTATTATTATTATTATTATTATTATTATTATTATTATTATTATTATTATTATTATTATTATTATTATTATTATTATTATTATTATTATTATTATTATTATTATTATTATTATTATTATTATTATTATTATTATTATTATTATTATTATTATTATTATTATTATTATTATTATTATTATTATTATTATTATTATTATTATTATTATTATTATTATTATTATTATTATTATTATTATTATTATTATTATTATTATTATTATTATTATTATTATTATTATTATTATTATTATTATTATTATTATTATTATTATTATTATTATTATTATTATTATTATTATTATTATTATTATTATTATTATTATTATTATTATTATTATTATTATTATTATTATTATTATTATTATTATTATTATTATTATTATTATTATTATTATTATTATTATTATTATTATTATTATTATTATTATTATTATTATTATTATTATTATTATTATTATTATTATTATTATTATTATTATTATTATTATTATTATTATTATTATTATTATTATTATTATTATTATTATTATTATTATTATTATTATTATTATTATTATTATTATTATTATTATTATTATTATTATTATTATTATTATTATTATTATTATTATTATTATTATTATTATTATTATTATTATTATTATTATTATTATTATTATTATTATTATTATTATTATTATTATTATTATTATTATTATTATTATTATTATTATTATTATTATTATTATTATTATTATTATTATTATTATTATTATTATTATTATTATTATTATTATTATTATTATTATTATTATTATTATTATTATTATTATTATTATTATTATTATTATTATTATTATTATTATTATTATTATTATTATTATTATTATTATTATTATTATTATTATTATTATTATTATTATTATTATTATTATTATTATTATTATTATTATTATTATTATTATTATTATTATTATTATTATTATTATTATTATTATTATTATTATTATTATTATTATTATTATTATTATTATTATTATTATTATTATTATTATTATTATTATTATTATTATTATTATTATTATTATTATTATTATTATTATTATTATTATTATTATTATTATTATTATTATTATTATTATTATTATTATTATTATTATTATTATTATTATTATTATTATTATTATTATTATTATTATTATTATTATTATTATTATTATTATTATTATTATTATTATTATTATTATTATTATTATTATTATTATTATTATTATTATTATTATTATTATTATTATTATTATTATTATTATTATTATTATTATTATTATTATTATTATTATTATTATTATTATTATTATTATTATTATTATTATTATTATTATTATTATTATTATTATTATTATTATTATTATTATTATTATTATTATTATTATTATTATTATTATTATTATTATTATTATTATTATTATTATTATTATTATTATTATTATTATTATTATTATTATTATTATTATTATTATTATTATTATTATTATTATTATTATTATTATTATTATTATTATTATTATTATTATTATTAT
>OY986440.1:21083650-21373650 GCA_963920525.1 Dichetophora obliterata | reverse complement strand
TAATATATTCAACAGTAACTTGTATTATTTTTTTTTCTTTTACCGTTGAGTTCTTTTGACGGTTTTGTGTTCTATTTTATTGTACATACATAGTTGAGAAATACGTCGTACTGTTTTGTCGTCGGAAGTATTGTTCGTATCGGCCGCACGCAAAATCTACCGAAATTCAACTGAAACGAAAAAAATTTGGTTTAAAACGTGTAGAAAATACGTAGAAAAGCAACCCTTGCGCTGTTATTCACCAACCCCAACCAGCTTTTTATCGTCCTTCCTGCGTTTACCCATATTTGCGCACATATTCATATATTAAACATATACACACTCATTCGAATACTTCAGGCTTTCATTCATTCATCCCTGCTTTGTGCTGTTCTTTTCACGTTTTTATCGTGCACCCTACTGAAAGTGGGGCAGCATATTAAAATTGTTTAAACAAAACAGCATATTTTACAAGGAACATTTTCTACACCAGTTTGACAAGTTTTTTATTTGTTACGATGTGTTTTGGTTTTCGGAGAAAATTTTGTAGAAGGAATAACCACTTTTACCATATGAATTTTTATCAAAATTTTCTCCGACACCCAAAACAAGTCGCAACAAATTACTTCAAAAATCTACAAAGTGGCGCTACGAATGAACTCGGTGATGCCTTTTTCGTAGTTTCTACGATTTTCGTACTACGGCATACAAAGTGTTTAATGTTTAATGTGAAAATTATAAATTATCTGTAAGGGAGGTTTTAGGCAAAAGCGAGTGAAACTAAGGCATATTTTAGAAGATGTTTTTAAAAAAGTATATTATATAAACAAAAAACTGCATTTTCATGTTAATTTTACATTATATTTTAAATAAAAAACATTTTTTTTTTAACTCATAATTTTTTACATAATAGATGGCGCTAAAGTTGGTGTGCTTTAAAAAAGGTTAAAATCGGCGCCAGATCGTCTGGAATGCACATCATTTACTAAAATGGAATGGAAATATGGAAAATTAAGAAGCGTAAAAAAATCAAAAAATTTATTTTATTTACGTTATTTTTGACCATATTACTGCTTGAAAAACTGGACAAATTTTCCAAAGACGCTAATTTTGGTAAATGATGTGTAGAATTACATAAAAAAAAATTATTAAAATCGGTCGATTAGTTTGCTTGCGGTAGTTCGGCCTGTTTTGAAAAAGTATGTTTCGAGAAAAATGAGCTTTAAGTTACTGTGCTCCGTTAAAGCTGCTCTTGCACAACGGGAAAAAATTCAATATTAAAAAATTTTTTTGCCAAAACCTCCCTAAAAATAAAGTTGTTTTTATGGATTTGAAAAACGAGTGCCTGTGTTTTATTTCAATGTTAAGTTCTTCGCCTCTTAAAGAACACTGTATAGTTTACTCTCAGCTTTACATTCCTTCAAGGACTATTTGCAGATACAGGATGTCCCAGATCAACGTTTCAATCCGGCGCTGGTTGATTCTTTGGGTCAAGACAAGAAAAAAAAATTATATGGAAGGGGGGAGGCCCATTCATAGGTGTCAACAATGCAATTACTTGCAAAGTATTACAAATAGAAACTAATTTGAGACGGGTCCTTAAAGTTTTTTAAAGAGTAACTAATATCTTTTACAGTTTTTCTCGTTTTGCAAAAAAAAACTACTTATATTATATTTTTTTCAGATGCAGTCTTGATCTCCAAAGAATTCTCTGCAATATTTAAAAAGATACACTCAAAAAGCTCTTACCACTTAACACGGCAACAGCAACGTTTATCTTCACATTTTATGTAAGTACATTTTAAACTTATAACACAATATACATACATAACTATATCTACACCTATACTATTCTATAAAAGGAGTACTCACGTATGTTCGTGAACGCAAAGCTAAATAACGGCAGGCGCTACTTCAACAATTATTTTTCTATAAGATGGCTATGACTCCCAGTTGAGACATTTACACTCCCAGTTTAAATTTTTTAATCATTTTTTAAATAATTAATTAAAATTAAAAGAGCATAATTTTTTATGCTTTTCCTCAGCGAGAAAAAAAAAACTTTCTCTTTTCAAGCTCTATTTGCGGCCTCGATAGTCTAATGGTAGCGCATTTGAATGGCCAGGCCATGGTCCTAAGCTTTAAACTTGCTTTCCTTATTTCTAATCAAAATAACTTTAAAACACATCGATTTACGACGAAAAATTGTTGGTGGTAGCTTGTGTGCAAATGTAACACGTGTCTTTCCACTCATGCCATTTTATTGGCTTTGGACAAGGAGGCGTGGCACTTCTTACACAACCCAAATTTGCGATATCGAATAGCTTTGTAATTATAGGTCGCACAGCCTCGAATTTCGGTGATCGAACACAACTTACACGTGCAGTTCACCTGATACCATTTTATGGGCGTTGATCAAAGGGGCGTGGAACCTCCCATACAATCTAACCTTTCTACATCGAATAGCTTTGGAATTATGGTTGCACAGTCTCGGAATTCGGTGTTCGACCTCGATTTGCACGTGCAGTTTTACTGCTAACTTTTTATGGGCGTTGGACAAGGGGGCATGGTACTTTTTTAGCAGCCCAAATTTTCGTCACAACTATCGAACTATAAGTCACACATCAATGAAACTCGCTACGAACTTACTAATTAAACTTTGTTAACTTTTTGCTTGCACTTGCGCTAGCATAAAATGAAAACAATACTCATAGTGACCAAGAATATAGATATAAATGTGCGCAAAGAAAATTTAAATTTATTTTCATTATTTATAATTAAGTTTATCTTCATTTAAACATGATAACTCTTTCAAATTTTAAACAATATTTCCATTCGGTTTCAGCTAGTACTATATACATATTTGCATGTTGCATAAACATATTTTTTTACTGATTCAAAATATATTTGCCGTCGACAAAATTCGTATTTTTTTCTCTATAGAGTTTTGGAAAATTTTAGTTTTTAATCTAGTTTCAATGCAAACAAATTAAAAAAGAAACCTTTTCTTTATTATTTTTGAAAGAGTGAAAGCAAAAGTTGATTTTGTTTTGAACTCTATTCGAACATTTGGCATGTTTATAGGGTGTAAGATAATATGGCCAAACATACCTAGTTGTTAAGTATGTTTTGATATATCTCTGCAGCGCCGACGCACTTAAACAACCCTCTGCGTGTTCTTTTGTTCCTATGCGGAATATGTTTCCTGAGTGCTTATGTGTGTGTGCGTTTCCCTTCAAGCTAGGAGTTGCCAGCTTTTTGATAAAACTTCTAATTATATAAATTTGTATGTTATGAAATAAGCAAACAAGTAGAAGTTGGAATTTTGCACATGTGTTTTGGAAGAGTCCTATTAGCTTGCGCAACCATTTGGACCAGTGTTGGGATGTGTTTTTTACTGAAAATACCACAAAAATAATCCAAATTCCCATTTCTTTCTTCTTATTAAACAAAATTTTGCACGCTTTTACCAACATAGCAATAGCACAGAAAAATAAAAACTTCTCTGCAAAAAAATTCAAGTAAAATTTTTTCAACGACTTCAACGTACTGCATCTGAGAAGCTTACAAGTAAAATCATGTAGACATTGTGTCTATTTTTTCTTATAAATTGTTTTTAAAAAAGTTATTCGCCAAATATTTTTTTCGAAAATTCAATTATAATTATTTTCTAAATGGCATGTCTAATATATAAACACATTTTAATCTTGTTATTTCAAAAGTGCTGTCTAGTAAGCAAATTGATAAAAGGTTAGTATGATGGCTTAATATAAATAAAAACCGCTCGTTACCTCTGCTTAATTCGCCTTTCACTTCTTTCGGCATCTTGAGGTCTTCGTGTATAGCGATGTTTGTAATAAACCAAGGCGTATTAACAGTCATCCGCAGTGTTTTGGATTGGTATTTTTGCAAGATGTCAATGTTACTGTCGCTGGCCGTCCCCCCGAGCTCTATCCTGTTAGTCCATACAGGCTTTAAAACTGCTTAAAATGGAGACGTACTTTGCTTTTTCAACTAAGTTGGGATTTTGGATTAAGTACCAGTTTAGTTTTCTGGTTTTTCCTTTAAGCCGCTGTTTTTTGCCAAGGTATTTTAATTTTTTTCATTTCATTTATTGAGCAATATTTTATTGGCATATAAGAGCAAGTCTTTTGAATGTCGCAAAAAAGGTAGATCACAAGTAGGTTTACTTATGTTAAACTAGATTAAAAACTATAAATAAAATTAATAAATTACGAGTGAGAAGATAATACGAGTATGCAACAAGTCTAAGCAATATTAAAAATGCAAACAAAATAATTACTTAACCCATTAATGCTCACTACCAGAACCCGTTTAGTTTAACTTTTGAAATTTTCAGCAAAAGTTTGTATTATTATTAGACGGAAAACTCTGAAGTTTAAAAAAAAATCTAAAGGATTTGGGTTTGGCGAAGCGCATGATTATAAACGCATAAGGGGTCTGTAAGTAGAGAAATAAAAAAAATTTAAAAAAAATTAGAAAAAATGATAAATAGAAAATTTTCATTTCGTAGCGTAGGCGTTCCAGTTTAACATAATGCACTTTTTTAATTATATTTTCTTTTTTCTTGAGGTTTATAAAACAAAATAACTCACCTGTGTGGCATTGTTCACTTTTTTTAAAATACTGCACGAACTGGAGCGAAAAAGTACACAAAAAGGCTTTTAATGTCAATTTTATAAATTTTTTTTGAAAAAAAGCATACTTTTGGCCTTCCCTTACTGTTGGAAGCAAAAGCTTTACAGTGGCTGAGGATTTTTGAGGAATTTTTAAAAAATGCTTTTATCGCGTATGATATATCATACGTTGTCATTAATGGGTTAATGTGAAAAAGGCTATTGAGATAATAGCTATGATAAAATATGTATTATATGATATATTTAACAATTCAAAATTAAGCAGTTCAGAAGAGAGATAGGAGAAGTTGGAAAGAAAAAAGATAGATTAGAGCTATGAGAAGTATTAAAAAATTAAACGCTTGAAGGCTTTGTGGTTGGAAACTACTTTAATGTTATTCGGTAAAGAATTCCGCAGTCTAATTGCACTGACCTAAAAAAGCCTGCCAGAGTTTTTGCAATGATGACTTGGTATCAAGAGGTTCATACTTCGAACTGACCTACAGAACTGAAGATTTTCAAAAAGGTAATGTGGCCAGCGCGAGTAAATAATCTTAGGCTGCCCGCAGAGTAAACGCCGAAGCAGACAGGCAGGCAGGCAGGCCCTGCGAAGAAACGAGAAGGAAATATTTTTTTCTCGCTTGTTCACATAGTTTTCTTGCGCCTGTCAGGTCGAAACGAGACGAAAACAATTCTTGCAGCTGCTGATGCCTATAAACACTTACTCGGAAGTCGTTTATAGCAATCTTGATGCACGGTCATCCCACAAGCTCCTAGTTGCTTTGAATAATGCTACCCGTTATGTTTATGGACTGAAAAAGTTTGACCATCACAAACTTCACTTCACTTTTCCGCACAAAATTACTTGGTAGCTGCTTATTTCCCTATCTTGAAGCGAAAAATAGCTTATAAAAATAGCATAAGGCTGCCCGCAGAGTAAGCGCCGAAGCAGGCAGGCAGGCAGGCGCAGGCTGTGCCCTGCGAATAAATGAGATAGAAATAACTTTTTTCTCTCTTGTTCACGTAGTTTTCCTGCGCCTGTCTGCCTCCCTGTCTGTTTCGGCGTTTACTCTGCAGGCAGCCTTATGCTATTTTTATAAGCTATTTTTCGCTTCAAGATAGGGAAATAAGCAGCTACCAAGTAATTTTGTGCGGAAAAGTGACCATGGTCAAACTTTTTCAGTCCATAAACATAACGGGTAGCATTATTCAAAGCAACTAGGAGCTTGTGGGATGACCGTGCATCAAGATTGCTATAAACGACTTCCGAGTAAGTGTTTATAGGCATCAGCAGCTGCAAGAATTGTTTTCGTCTCGTTGCGACCTGAACAAATGCTGCAGTCATTCTCAGATTTTTTAATAAAAAATAGACCTTACTCTCGCAAGAGTTGATGTGATCTACACAAGACAGAGAAGTATTTATTTGAAGCCAAGATTGTTAACCTTACTAACATCTTTTAACTTAACATTGCTGAGAAAGATTGGGGAAAGATCGAGATTTGATAAGGGTTAGAAAGGTTAGCTTTAGCTCATTCTGCTACAGTGTACAAATCGTCATTTATTCTGACACATTGATCTTCGATTAGCCCGACAGGTCTGGAAAAATACAGCTGAAGCTCGTCAGCATATGCATGCATTGTGACGTTATTGCACTTGTTGAATATGTTATTAATAAACATAGAGAATAGAAGTGGGCCAAGAACCGAGCCTTGAGGAACTCCATTAGAAGTATGCCTATATGATGAAAAACTTTCACTCTCTGTGTTCAACCGCACAAGTCACTAATTTAAAGTCCAACTGAATTGTCAGAAAATCCAAAGTTATACTTGTGCTTTTTACATAGGTTGTTGTGGTTTACGGTATCAAAAGCTTTTGAAAAGTCTAGTAGACAGAGCAGAGTCCCTTATCAAATGGTATTCTAACGTCATCCATTATTTTAACCATAGCAGTAGAACAGCTATGACCAGGACGAAAACCAGACTGATGATCTGACATAAGACCGAGTGCGCATATGTGGTTGGAGATCTGCTCCGCCATTATAGATTCACAAACCTTAGATATTGAGGACAACAAACTAATGGGTCTAAAGTCACCCGGCTCACGAGCATTGGCTTTTTTAGCAATTGGAATAATAGTTGCTACCTTCCAGATTGCAGGGTAGCACGAGGTAGTGAAGCTGTGATTAATTATGTGAACAAGAGGGCTGAGCACATAGGGTAATATGAGTTTAAGAAACTTAATTGAGATTTCATCTTCACCGGAAGCATTTGATTTGATTTTAGCTATAGCGCGCGGGACATCTAGTTCAGTAACCGCGATGAAATTGAAATATGTCGGAAATTCTAAAGCAGATCTGCTGAAATATACTGCAGCAGATCTGCTGAGTTCAAAGATTCACCAGACTCCGAGCTTGAAACAAATAAATCATTCAGAATATTGGGATAAATTTTACTAGATTCAATCTCTTTATTGGAAATACCGATACTTTTTAAATTTTTCCATAGTTGTTTTGAAGGTAGTGAGGGACTAAGCTTGGACACATAAGATGCTTTTTTTGACAACCTAACGGCTGAGTTAGCTTCATTTCTTTGTTGGCTTACGCTTCCATCTTCAGTAAGTTTTGTTTCGCTTTTTTAAAGCCATTTTTACAGAGGACTCGACAAGTGCATAGGGGAACATAGTTATTAAAAAGATCAACTATTTTGTTTGTAAAGAAGTTTAATTTGTTATCGACCGAGCTGAGAAACCAACAATCATTCCAATTGTTAAGAGACAAATTATTATTTGACGCTTTCCATTTTTGGTATCGCTGCCCCATGGCTGAGCAATCTTCCTTCCTCAATGCAAACGTTACGTGAACTTCAATTATTAACCTCGGTTGCATACCATTGATCAGGGCCGTCACCATGACTTACCCATGGGGGGTTTGATGAAAATTTTTTTATTCAAATTTAAGTTGATCATAAAAAAAACGTTACAAAGCCTATAACAAGTGGAAACGATATCCAATTGAGGCCAATT
Source organism: Dichetophora obliterata (assembly GCA_963920525.1). Lineage (NCBI taxonomy): Eukaryota > Metazoa > Arthropoda > Insecta > Diptera > Sciomyzidae > Dichetophora > Dichetophora obliterata. Next base: position 21,366,013 of record OY986440.1, on the reverse strand, counting down.
GGGAAAGATTTAGACAAGCAAGGAATGAAGCTACCTTGGAAGTTAGACTATCCAAAAAACAATATTATATATCTAAACTTAGTCCAAATCTATCTTCCAAACAGTTATGGAAAAATCTAAAAAGTATGGGTATCTGCAATAAAGGCTCTGAAGTCTGCCGTACTAATCCAAATCTACTGAATGTTTATTTTACTGCGAGCTTGTTCAGAGATGATAATGCCGAATACATTAATCGCATAGTACCTGTTGAGTTATCGTATGATTTCAATTTTAGAGCTATAAATGAACTAGATGTTGCCCGCTGCATTAAAAAAATCAGTTCGAATTCCATAGGTGAAGATGGTGTGTCGATCAAGTTCATTAAGCTTATTTTGCCCCATGTGGTCAGTCCATTTGCTCATATCATCAACCATTGCATTACTACCTCGTGCTTTCCTGCCAGCTGGAAATAAAAAAAAATCTAAAAAAAATTAGAAAAAATGATATATTGGAAAATTTTCATTTCGTAGCGTAGGCGTTCCACTTTAACTTAATGCACTTTTTTAATTATATTTTCTTTTTTCTTGAGGTTTATAAAACAAAATAACTCACCTGTGTGGCATTGTTCACTTTTTTTTAAAATACTGCACGAACTGGCGCGAAAAAGTACACAAAAAGGCTTTTAATGTCAATTTTATAAATTTTATTTTGAAAAAAGCATACTTTTGGCCTTCCCTTACTGTTGGAAGCAAAAGCTTTACAGTGGCTGAGGATTTTTGAGGAATTTTAAAAAAATGCTTTTATCGCGTATGATATATCATACGTTGTCATTAATGGGTTAATGTGGGTTAATGGAAAGTGGCTACAATTGTTCCGATTGCGAAAATTGCAAATGCACGCGAGCCTGGTGACTTCAGGCCAATCAGCTTGTTGTCATCGATTTCGAAAGCATGTGATTTTCTTATGGCGGAGCACATAAGTGAACATATTCAATCTCTGGGCCTCATGTCTGATTTTCAGTCTGGCTCCGTAAAGATCATAGTTGTTCAACAGCTATAGTTAATATCTCAGATGACATTAGAGCTCCCTTCGATAATGGTGATCTGTAGTGGAATTCCCAAACGCGTTAACGACGCTTGTTGTTATCGTTAACTGGCCCTTAACTACATTTATTGTTAACTGGTATTCTCAACTTCTTAGCTAGCAATGTCTGTCCTTAACTTTGACAGTTCGTTAAAGCTATTTATCGTTAATTTAACGTCGACTATTTAGGTGCCGCTAACCCAAACTTAAACAACGTTAAGCAAGTTTTGAGTGAAATATTTCTGTGTTCAGCTTGAAATAAGCATTTTTTATTAAAGTGTTGTGATAAGAAGCTGAAAACTATTAAAAAAATATTTGTAAAATGGCCTTTGAGTATTTGGCAATGGATGCAGCATTGTTGAATGACGAAATTTCCATGCGAGAAAGTGCGTCGGAGTGGGCTGTTCTACGAAGGGTAGACAGTCCATTTGATTTAAATGAATCAAAATTTAGATGTTTATACCGTTTAACACCCGATAAAGCTTACAACGTAATCGACTCCATTCGAAGTGACTTGGAAAGAAATACAATCTCAGCTTTATCGGCCGAAAGTCAAGTGAGTAGTAAAACAAATTAGTTCTAACAAGTTATATTCGTCAATTTAACATACCTAGGTCCTGGCTGCTCTTCGGTTTTATGCGACTGGGTGCTACCAGCGACCAGTAGGGAATCAAAAAGGTATTGCGATGAGTCAGTCATCTGTAAGCCATTCAATCCATCGTGTTACAGATGCAATAAATGCAAGAATATTTCGACCGAATGTGCGCTACCCAGTTACGCACATCGAGCGGGAAGCAGCACGCACGCTATTTCGGATAGCACCTCAGCCATTCGATGGTGCTATTGGAGCGATTGACTGTGCCCATGTCGCCATAATCGGTCCACCAATTCACGAAGAGGCATATTTAAACCATCATGGTTATCACTCAATTAACGTTCAAATGGTGAGTTCTTAATTGAAGGTACATAAAACATTTTTTAAAAAATATTTTCTTAGATAAGCGATTCCAATTTAAAATTTTTGAATGTGAATGCAAGGTACCCTGGCGCTCGACATGATTCCTTTATATGGAGTGCTTGTGCAGTTCGTAACGTCATGCAGAGAGCGTTTGAACCTGGTGACCGACAAATTTTCCTAATAGGTACATTTTTTAAAATAAATTTTAAAAAATATTTTTAAACACTTATTCCCTTGCAGGCGATTCTGGTTATCCATTAGAACCGTGGCTAATGACTCCTTTGACAAATCAGCCTGAAGATACGCCAAAGTTTCGGTACAATAGGGCATTGTGCAAGTCCCGAAATTGCATAGAAAGAACGTTTGGAGTCCTTAAGGGAAGATTTCGCTGACTTTTGAACCAGAGAGTGTTGATGTGCGAACCTGGGTTTGCTGGTAAGATTGTAAACGCTTGCGCAGTTCTCCACAATATGAGCATTAACACATTGACAGAAAATGAAATCATGGAGCATTTGAGAGATATACAACCGATACGAGTTGAAGCTGCAGAAACTGGTAACATAGAAATTGGGGTTCATCGATTGCAAAGCGTATTCAAAAACGCTTGATTGCGCAAACATTTTCATAAGAAACTAGGACTTGAAATTTAAGCTAATACTTCCTTATTTTATAAAAATACTAGCTGAACCCGGTGTGCTTCGCTACCCCCCTCGTATAAAATAAAATTAAAAGTATTTATATATTTACAAAAATTTATTTATTTAATTATTGCAATGCTTCGCCTCTTTTTTCGGTTATCAGTTCCAGCCTCCAATATATCGCAAACAAAGGGGCGTGCTCCGCCCACTTTTCTTCTGGTACGTATTTCTATTCATGCCAATTCCATATATAGCAAATACTGCCGCCGTTGGTCAAAAAATGCCCAAGATATGACGGTTTTAAATTTTGGGTTATATGGGTGAGGCCACGCCTCTTCGTCCATTCACAACTTTATATAGTCAAGAATTTATTATTTCGTAAGAATATCCTATTGTGAAAATTTAATGACGATCGGTCCAGTAGTTAAGACTATATTGCGATTTTTAATTTTCCTAAAAAGGGACGTGGTCCCACCCACTTTTCTCCTGGTACGTATTTCTAATTATGCCAATACCATATGTACTAAATAGCATCAACGTAGGTCAAAAAATGCCCAAAATATGGCGATTTAAATTTTTGGGTTATATGGGCAGTGCCACGCTCCTTTGTCCAATAAAAACTTCATATATCCTATTATTCTTTCCAGAGTCATAGTAAAATGCTGTGAAAGTTTCAGGAAGATCGGTCCAAGGGTTTGGCCTCCTATAAAGCACAAACAAACAAACAAACAGACATTCATTTTTATATATATAGATTGAAAGCAGTTTAATTATAATTAAAGTAAAATGGGGCGAAAAAGGGGGATTTGGTAATTAAAAATCTATGGCTACCTTACCTGTAGATAAAAAGTATATAAAACTTTAGGTAAATACATACTACAAAAAAAGTATTTTGTATAGGAAACATTGTTAGTGGCATAAGTAAGTATCTGAATTAAAAAAGGGGGCGTTGAAGTGCGCGTGGTTCATAGTAATATGTCGACGTTAACAGTATTAAGAGCAATATACTACCAAATAAAAAATAATCCGTTGGAAGGAACAAATTTGTACAGAGCACAAAAAGTTTAAAACTTAAATTTGGCGTGAAAAGGGGCGTGAAAGGGGGCGTGGCGTAAGAAATGTTTATTTCTACCTCGCCTGGAGTATAATGTGTATACAATTTGAAGTAAATCTGTTAAAAACTATCTGGGAGCAATTACATAATTGTAAAAAAGTGGGCGTAAAAGTGGGCGTTGTCGAAAAAAGTACCCTATTAATCATGCCAGAGTCCCAGTTAAATGCTGTGAAAATTTCAGGATGATCGGTCCAGAGGTTTGGTCTCCTATAAGGTACAAACAAACAAATAAACAAACACACATTCCATTTTATATATATAGATAAACATTTCTTAACATAAAGCTAAGTTTCAAAAAATTTCTTTCCATTTTTATATTTTCATAAACAGTTCATTTGTTTATTTTTTAAACTAAATTAAATACCGCTCATCATTTTAAAAAAATTTTAAAAATCTTTATAATTTTATAGTTGTATAGTTGTCTATAGTTGTAATCGTATAGTTGTAAAAAAATTCATAAATAAAAACACTGTATGCATATGAATTCATTTTATGTTTTTAATTTCATTTTCTTTTAACTTTTTATATGTTTTTAAAAATAAATAAAAAATATAAAAAAAGTACAAAAACTTAAGACCTAATCAGGCACATTTCAAAAATTCAAGAATAAAGAATATTTTTCAAAAATAAAAAGGTACTTCAGTTTTAGCAGTCGTTATTTTTTGCTAATAAATTATTGTTATTATTATCACTATAGTTATTATTATCACTGTATTATCATTTTTTTTTTCATTATTACTGTTGATATTTTTATATTATTTTTCAATTTATATTAGTATTTAGCGCCAGCTGCTCCCAGGAAGTCGCCAATCGCTCTAAAGCACTGGCTATACGTAGTACAGCTTCAGCCAATAATTTGGACGCATTTGCCTGTATCTGTAAGAACAAGTTTATCAACACAATATATAAAGTAAATTTTCTTATGCGAGCCATGCACAATGCAATCCAATTGCCAATTGAGTCTTTCAATTGAATAGATTCTCGGCCACACACTGTATAAACTTAACTGAAAGATTGTCTTTCAACTGCCAAATATATATTATTAATTTAAAAACAATTATTAAATTTTCTTCATAAACGATATCTAAAAATATGTATGTTGATAGCTAATCAAACTATTTGACCATACACAGCACAATCGAATTGAAAGACTTGCCAGGAAACTTGAAAAAATCAACAACTTTTGATTTTCATCAACAACTCGGAAACTGCCAAACTGATCCATTGACACAGCCATACACGCTTTGATTTGAGCAACAACCGACTCAGTTGACAATTGGATTGTATTGTTTATAGCTCGCATTACAAATATTTTTACTAACCATGATCGCTTCAGCCTGTTATTTTGCTATATCAGCAAATTGGTTTCGCGCAAAGTCCATTTGAGTCCTTTTTGGGACTTTTTTTTTTGGCGCTCGAGAAGAACAGCTTTTGAGGGTTGCTTTGCCGCTGGCTCTTCCGCTGTTTCATTCAGCAATTCAATTGACCAATTCTCCTCCGCCTCGCCTACAGATTCATCCACTTCAATTGGCATTACATTTGGAACTGTTGGGCACTGGTACAAAATATCATTTTCGCCAGTTTCCAAAATAATCTGCAAATGCTATATTAAAAAAACCAATAAGTTAAGTAATGGTATTATAAAAATGAATTTACCTCTTCCTCCGGAAAGCTCTCGGGACATATAGAGCTACCTTCACTGTAGTTATGTCCAATAACCTCCAATACGCGCATTTCGAGTTCGGTGAGCGCAGAAAGAGGAAGCGGGTTTCCACCCGTCTTCGCCATTTCCTTCCTGCGCTCCCTTGCTTTAACCGATGTCCGGCTTTTGAAGTCACGCCAAGTCTAAGGAAAATAGTGTTAAAATTTAGCATAACAATTTGTATATGAATACTAGCTTAAACCCGGCGCGTTGCTGCTGCGGCCCCGTTGCCAAACGCGAATAAAATGTTATCAGTGAAACTGTATATGTAAATTGTGGTCGAATACTCAATTCCATGGCTGTGCGACCTATAACTCAAAAGCTGTAGAATTTCTCAAATTTTGGTTGCATGGGAGGTGACACGCCCCCTTGTCCAACGCCATACAAAGTTATCAGTAAAACTGCATGTGTAAATTGAGTTCGAATGCTGAATTCCGAGGCTTTGTTTGCTTTGTTTGATTGACTCAAAAGCTATTCGATATCGCAAATTTGGGTTGTATAAGAGGTGCCACGCCCCTTTGTCCAACTCCCATAAAATTTTATCAGTAAAACGCCACGTGTAAATTGTGGTCGAATTTCGAATTCCAAGGATGTGCGGCCTATAACTCCAAAGCTATTCGATATCGCAAATTTGGGTTGTATGGGAGGTGCCACGCCCCCTTGTCCAACTCTTACAAAATTTTATCTGCGAAGCGGCACGTGTAAATTGTCGAATACCGAATTCCGAGGCTAAGCGGCTTATAACTCCAAAGATATTCGATATCGCAAATTTGGGTTGTATGGGAGGTGCCACGCCCACTGTTAGTAGGAGGTTGAAATATACTTTACGACCTATTCTCATACCTACAAAATATACATACAAAATTTCATGAAAATCGGTCGAGCCGTTTCGGAGGAGTTCGATTACGCACCCCGTGACAGAAGAATTTTATATATTAGATAATAATATACTTATAAATATAATGAATTAACTTACCACTTGCCATTGCGCTGCGGTCTTTTCTGCTCCTTTAACGCTGTTGAGAAGCGCAGCGAGCTCCTCCCATTTTTTCCCCGCTTCCTGCCTTCCATGCAAAGAAGCAAACCTTCCTTCTGCCAACCCTTTGTTGGTGGTAAAATAATCGAGCATGATTTTATGCTGCTCATTTGAAGTCCGGGTCGATCTTTTCTTTTTTGTTTCCATTTGTTTAATTTTTCTTATTTGTCTTAAAATTTTTGTTACTTGTTTTTAATTGTCAAAATGAACAGTGCTGCCATATTATCCATATGTGTTAACGATGTTTGTCGCTTTGATTTTAAAAGTTTTTATTTACTGAAAGTGTCGTTGAGAGTGGTTTTGGGAATGCGACAAACGTTACTGCAAACCATGAACGCTGTTAGTTAACGTTAACGTTATGGTGACTTTAATTTTTTGGGAATTCCACTACTGACCTTGCTTTGCCTTCTCGATTTCTCTAAGGCTTTCGAAACTGTAAACCATAATATCTTATGCAAATCTTGAATTGCAGTTCGGATTTTCTGAGCCATCAGTTCGCCTTTTAAGTAGTTACTTAAATGTAAGGTCCCAAAGAGTCAGCTTAGGCAACAACTTATCTGCGTATAAGCAAATCTCTTGCGATGTCCCTCAAGGGTCAGTCTTGGGACCACTCTTGTTTGCCATGTTCATCAATGACATTTTTGTGAAATGTGAGAATGTATCCATGCATGCTTATGCTGATGACTTACAGTTATATATGTCAAGACCCACAGGGCTTGTTGAGTATTTGTGCGCAGGAGTAAATGATGATAATGCCGCTCGCTTAGTCTGAACAATCTTTTTGAAGCAAGGAACTGCATTTTCTTGCATAAAATAATATACTCGCAATGTCCACGATGTCTCTTTGCAAGACTTCAGTTCTGCAGATCAAGTAGAAATCTGAATCTTTTAATACCGCGTTTTAATTATACAGCCTCAAGTAGATTGTTTTTCGTTAGCGCAATAAGGCTGTGGAACTCACTGCCCAACCATATAAAATTATTCTCCAATAATTTAGCCTTTAAGCAATTGATACTCAAATATTTTTTTTAACTTCACATATCTTTTCACCGCAGGTCGATCATTTCATTAGTCAATTTATATTAATCTCACATCTTTTAAAAATATTTTTAATAGTTTTAATATCTTTAATATCGACATGCACATGATAATTAATTCTTGAATGTCAACATCATCTCAAATAAAATACATTATTGATATCATTTTTTGAGTTGAGAATTTCTGTCACTAATGATAATAATCTTAGTTATACAATTTTAAATTGTTTAGTATATACAGTGTTGCGCAAAATAATAGCAACAAAATCAGTGCGCTGCTACAAAATCGTGTTTTTTTCAGTATTGGGGACACACAAAAATGATTTAAGGAAACAAAGCATATATTCATACATCATGTTTAAAACAAATCATATTCAAATTTGGTTTTGTTTTTTTTATTAAATTTAAAATTAATGTGACTACATACAATTTGTCGGAGAGCAAAACAAAACAAAAGCAACATAGATGATATTTGGTATAAGATTTATAATTCTTAATAACCACTGCACATCTGAGCGGCATCGACTCTATTAAATTAGATACGTTGGTATTAGGTATTTGCTCCCATTAAAGTTTCAGGGCTTCATACAGTGCAGTCTTACTGCAAAACCTTTGACCAGAAACTTTTACATTCAAAATCCCAAAAAGATTTTCGATAGGATTCAAGTCATTGTGATTGTGCCGGCCAATCTTGCTTTCTAAAATGTCTTTATAAACAAAACAATCCATAATTCCATAAATTTTTTGAAATGGTTCAACTTCATTATAGGAAAAACAAGTCCAGACCATAATATCACCGCCTTCGTGCTTAATCTTAAATTCTGCAGTTTCGGGCATCATGTGCGCCATACCGTGGACATCCCATCTGAGTTAATCAAGTTGAACTTTCCAATTTAGGTGCATTTTTGCAAGACTGACTCTAAAAAACAATAGTGGAGTTCACGATCTAGTGCAAATGGTCTTGCATGAGTGCATTTGCAAAATATTATTGCATATATTTGCACTACACTAACAAAATACACAGATTTGCACTTGCTACATTCTTGCAGCAATGCAACACTAAAAACCTGTAGCTTACAAATGCTACGCATGTGCAACACTGGATTGCAAGCTGAATGGAACAATCAGCTGATGGCCGGAAAGTGTAGACAAATTAATTTTGTATGAGAAATCAAAATTAATGGAGTGCCTCAAAATAAAAAAGAAAATTAAAAGGGAAAAGCCCAACAAAAAATGGACAGAAGAAGAAATCAAGATAATTTTAAATTATCTACAAGAAGCCCCGGAAATAGAGGTAAGAAAAATGTTAGCAACTTTACCAGTGGTCGCCGCTTTTTTTACGGCTGCTTGCTTTGTTTCTAATGATTGTCACCAAGCAAGCTGTCCAGGTCATGAGTTTAAATTTTGTTTTCTTATCAGCACATTCAATTTTACGTATATGCCCACAGCACAAATATTTTACAAAAAATTAATCGAAAAGACTGGAATTGACGCTTCATGGGACTTGCTGAGATGGAAAGTGCGACACTTGAAAGCTTAATTTAAAAAAGCCAACGATTGGCGGAAATCGACGGGTGCTGGACTCCTGGAGTCGGATGCAGGAACTTCCAGTATTGAAGGTAAGGAATTTTTGTCTTTAGTAGGAACGAGTGTACAAAATAAGTTGTTATTTCAGGAAAAGTTTTGCAACTGTGCGCTCACTATACGCAGCTTAGTGAAATTTTCGGCGAAAAAACTGGTGGAGAGAGCGTTTATGTCGTAGTTGACAGCGGAGAAAACACAACAATGGGCGATTCACTTAACGCAAACGAAAACGAAGCAATGCAGGAATCGATGATCGACCTCACTTGTGGTGCATATATGGATATTGAGTACACATCGCCTATAGAGGAAACTTGCACCAATACGGAAAATGTAACGCCTTCGCCGTCGCCAGAGCAGGTTTCAGTAAACCCAATCGTTGTACAAAGCACAACACCGGTTATTCCTAAAAAAAGCAAAGGATTTTGCCGAAAAAATGAAAAAGTTTGCTCCAAAGTCATCGTCTGCCTATCTTGCTGCTTTTCAAATGGAGCGTACGACAATGTTTAAAATGTAATTTGAATGGGAAAAAGAAAAACATCAAAACGAACTTATGTTCAATGAAAGAAAACTCACATTGGAAGAGGAGAAAACAAAGGCTGAAATTGATTTAAAAAAACAAGAGCTACAGCTAAAAAGGCTAGAGATAGAAAAAGATGAAAAATTAAAAACTCTTGAAATTGAAAGGGATGAGCGTTTAAAAAGATATGAAATAGAAATGAAGTACAAGAAACCATAGCAGTATTATTTAAGTTTTTATTTATTTATGTTTTAACTAAATGTATTTGCTTACTGTGTTCAAAGCTACAAGTACCTTTTTATACTTTCCACTCATAGAGATGAAGGTGAATTGATTTTTTAGTTGAAGTTTTTTCTTTTTAATAAATGAATTTATATGCAAATTTATGTGCGTTTCAAACCAACACAATTTTTTTTTCATAGATTAAGGTAATGATATCATTCTTTATGTGTATAATTCTTCTGTACGTGTGTATGTGACTGAACTCATCCTAAACGGCTGGACCGATTTTGATGCAATTTTTTGTGCGCGTTTAAGTGGGTTCCTGAATGATTTAGGCTTACAATTGGACCTGGTAGGTGGCGCTGCAAACGGGTTACAGAAAGTTTTTCCGAAACAGCTCATCCGATTTGCATGAAAATTTGTGTATAGAGATTTTCGGGTACTATGAGTGTTTATTTTTTATCTTTTCTGTTCTATCTTGAACACCGGAGAGCGCTTTAGTAAAAATCTCTTTAAAAAAATCATGAAAAATTCCAAAACTGCTCACCCGATTTGAATGAAATATCCATAGCGTATTGTTAGAAGTATAATTTTCTATTCATTATACACGCCTTGAATGCTACACCAGAGCCGAGCGGCGCCGGGTATTCTTCTAGTTTTTTATAATTGACTTGGTAAGAAATTTTTGTTTGTGTTTTATTATGTGAAATACACTTAAGAAAACATTAATGAATATATTGCTTGTCTTTTTGTCTCTCCATTACTACTAGTAGCTTCATCAGGAACAGTAGAATCTTCATCTGCTGTTAGCTGGTCCGATCTGTTTTCAAAATAAGTTGAATCGCCTTTTATCAAAATATTGTGCAAAATACAGCAAACCAGGAACCAGTTGCAGCATAATTTATGATTTTCTTTGCTCGAAAGACGCATTCTTAGCTGCTTAAGACTTCCAAATCTTTCTTTGAGAAGGCCAAAGCAATGCTCTATCCTTACACGGTACTTACTATGCTGCAAATTAAAACCGATTCGGGCATTTCTATCCAGCTGTTTGGCGTTACTTCTGTATGGAGTAATTAAGGATTCAGACAGAGGATATGCGGAATCTCCTGCTATCCATTGCTGCGCAGAAAAAACTGCTCTTTCTTTTTGAACAACGAACTGTTCCGATAGATTCGGGCATCGTGCCAGCTTCCGGGATGACCAATTACGACATGTCGGATTTCACGTTTATAATTGCATACCACTTGTGCTTTTATTGAGTAAATGTGGTTTCTGGAAAAATACGATGTATGGTCCTCAATTGGTGACTCTGCCAATTTGATTTCCGTGCCATCGATGTATCCAATGCAAAATGGTAGCTCGTGAAAGGTGTCAGATACAATTTGCAATCGCTCATTAGCACTGGGCCAATAAATGTATTTGGATTGTAGGCTTAAAAAAACTTTGAAAACTCTGCTTGTTATTTTTGATATAGTTCCGCCATCTCATACTCCGAAAATAGTTGCAATTTTCCTGAACGCTGCGCTCTCTCCTGACGAACCCAGCCGAAAAAGTACAATTGCTAATTGCAATTCAATTGAGAACTGCTTACAGGAATGTGGCTTTTTGAACTCCTCGCTGTTTTTTATTAAAGCGACCAATTCCGAAAATTGTTCTCTGCCAACTCGTAACATTTGCCGGAACCTGTCCTCGTCCATCGTTGCAAGGATATTATTGCACCAAACATCAGATTTGGTAATAACGCTACAAACTCCTCTACGGCAACTCATTACAATAGATAGGTTTTTATCTAACTCATCAAGAACTTCCTCAACTGCGCCATCGTCACTTTCCATTTCTTAAAAAGAAGTTTGCTTGGAATGTACTTAATCTTATATAAATGCTACATACCTTCATTAAAAATTATTTCCTCAACAGCTTCTTCTATTAAAGAGTCTATTATTGCCTCTTTTTCACTTTTTCTCGGCATAATGTTGCAGATTTTAACAAAATATAAGAATATAATACTTCACAAAGTAAATTTTTTTTATTTTCTTTTATAAATCAGCTGTGTATCAATTTTGCAAGAAGTGTTGCAGAGTAATCCAAAAAGAGCTGTTCACAATTGATTGCAAATGTTTGCAATTGCATAATTTTGCAATCTGGTGCAAATAAGATCGTGAACTGCCCTAATATATTGCAACTCGCTGTCACAATTCCAAACAGAATTGTTTAAATTATAACACTTCACCTTGGTTTTTATGCTTAGCTGTAAGCAAAGGTTTCTTTGCCGGTCTGTAACTTCTTAAATCGTTCTCAGCAGCTCCTCTTCGAACAGTGCTGTGATGGATATCTAAATCAAGTATCCGAACAACCTCTTTGGATGTGGCAAATGGATTTAATTTGAACACGCCACAAATGTTCCTGTCATCACACAGCGATGTCTTTCGCGGCCGCCCTCTTAATCTTAAATTCTGCAGTTTCGGGCATCATGTGCGCCGTACCGTGCACATCCTATCTGAGTTCATAAAGTTGAACTTTCCAATTTAGGTGCATTTTTGCAAGACTGACTCTAAAAAGCAATATATTGCAACTGTGCTGTGCTGTGATGGATATCTAAATCAAGTATCCAAACAACCTCTTTGGATGTGGCAAATGGATTTCGTTTGAACACGCCACAAATGTTCCTGTCATCACGCAGCGATGTCTTTTGCGGCCGCCCTCTTTAATGTACCGTTGTAACATCTTTTGTGATGTTATACTTCTTTCTTAATCTGCAAACTCTTGACCGATTAATATCAAACTGTTTCGCGGTAGATATTTGCGAATTTCCCTTTTTATATTCGTAAATAATTTGTTATTTTACAGCTTCACAGTATTTATAACGTACCATTATAAATAGAACAGTCAATGTCACAACTAGCGCAAAAACAAAGCTAAACTTAAATGTTTATGACTTACAAACAACACGTGCTTTTCAAAAACGGAACTTTTACCGATAATTCTTGGAACTTCTGTTCACTTTCGACATTTTTTAAGTTTTGTTGCTTTTGTTTTGCTCTCAGACAAATTGAATGTAGCCACATCAATTTTAAATTTACTTAAAAAAGCAAAACCAAATTTGAATATGATTTGTTTTATATATGATGTATGAATGTATGCTTTGATTCCTACAATCCTTTTTGTGCATCCCCAATATTAAAAAAGATACACGATTTCGTAGCAGCATACTGATTTTGTTGCTATTGTTTTGCGCAACACTGTAAGTATTATTCTGTTGTTATTTATTCTAAAAATGCGGCGTGCAAAAGACTCAAGTCTTAAATGCCAACAATATTTTGAAGTAATAAATAAATAGAAAAAAGTTCCATTTGTACCCCTCTAAAAATTAAGCTTGCTTTATACGTGACGATAGCCGCCAGTGAGCTAAATCATTTTGCAAAAACCTCCAAACATCATGTTTCTCGTAAATATATTGGCTGGTAGAATAGTTGTAAAAAAAGATAAACTGGAAGATAATGCTGTTTTTCGTGCCTTTTTTTGAATTTTTATTAATTTATTTTCACTATAAATTAAATGACTTCTTTATTTCTAATGCTATCGTCATTTTCAAAATATCGTTGGAAAGATTTTGAGTGCTTGCATTCATGGCACCTCCAGGTAACATAAACACCTCCAGGAAAAATTTTGTAAGAAATAAAAAAAATAAAAATTAATTTTTTTGAATTTTTTTAAAGTTTTTGTATGGAAATAGAATAAAAAATGAAGTCTTCTTTTTTTGCAAATTATACCAACACGTCCTGCTCTGTTATTGTGCGATCACTGTATATGCACATCCGTTCAAACGGATCTCGTCCATTGAACTACGGAGGTATGTTCTAAGAAATTAATAAAATTTTAAAGACAGAAAAACTTTTAACTAAATTTCATAAATCTTAAAACCCAAAAATTCACAAAATTACTTAATCGATTGACTTAAAATTATTCCTAGGGTCAGAATTCTGAAAAAATGTAAGTCAACTTTTTATAACTCATGAGTAACTTCAAATATTCCTCAAAAATTAAACCAGGTGCCTTAGCTGGTATCTAATTGGTGACGATTACCTACTTGCAACATCAAGAAAATGTTCCCAGCATACAACCTACGCAGAATTCAAGCGATGCTTTTAGGATCCAGCATCCAAAACCAGATTCACGGCAATCATTACAGAAAACTGATTTTTCGGAATACACATCGAAAAGATTGAAAAGATCGAATAGCGACAGCCATAATGAAATATAAACACTTATCCACTTTTTATGCACTTTTCTCGCCGCAGGCAGGTCTCGATTGAGTGCGATTCAGTTAAGCGTTTTTAGCAATATAATTGTTTTTTTTTAGGTTAGATAAAAATAAGTTTAAGTAACATTTTTAATGCATTTATTTCTCTTTTTGAATTTTTTTTTTTTTTGTTTTTTTTTTTTTATTACTGAGTCAGGAATTAAGGGCTACATTTTGCATGTTTCTTTTACTAAGTTTTTAAACCTGTTCATTTAATAACATTTTAAATATATTCTCTTTAACACTATTTCTACCAAGTGGTGTCAAAAGACACTTCAAATTATAACAAAAAATTGTTTTCGTGTATTAATCATTTCTCAGTTAATTCATCGATATTATTTTCCTAAAAAATAATTCAAAATCACTAGAGTTTCCACAATTATTTATATTCAAACACAAAGGTGTCAAAACCTTTTTAACACCTTTTGGTCGTGGTAGAAATAGTGTTTAATTTCTTACATCTAGAATTGGTTGTAGGATTTCTTCTTAGGTTTAGTTTGTGTAGTTTGCTTTGCTTTTTATTAATTATACTAACTGTATTACTTTTGGAGATTTGAAAAAAAAATCTTAAAACAAACATTACAGACAAAGGTCATTATAATATTGCTGTAATATATTGAGAAATAAATAAAATAAAAAATGTTTATTCTTTTTTTTTTTTGTTATGGATTTACATAACGATTTCTTTACACAGAGGTATCTTTTGAATTTTGCTCTTATGTTAGAAGCAATACGTTCAGTTATAAATATTTTTTAACCATATTTACACACAAGTGTTAACATCAAAGTTTATGGCTGCATAAATTTATATCTTTTTTTTTAACATAGTACGCGTAAGTTTAAAAATTGCGTTCAGATCATCTAATGTATAGCACAACTACCAAATTATCCTTCTATCAGCTTAACATTAGACGAAAACTTACTATAATTTCATTGCTTGATCTATATTTTAAATTAAAGAAATGAATTTATAAATTTTTTAAAAATAATTTAAAAGTGTCCAAATATATTTTACATTATTATATATAACTATTTTTTTTCTTTAAAAGATCACTAAAAGTTGTCCACTTTGCTGGCAATAACCATAATTCTATATACAATGTGACTTTATCTTAAATTAAAAAAAAGATACAAAAAAAAATACAAAAAAAAATAAAAAACAAAATAAAAAAATACAAAACAAATAAAACAATATAAAAAATAATAACATCAACGTAAGCATAAAAACTAAAGCAAAGCAAAAATACAACAACAAACATGAAAATATGAAATGGGAGAAAAGCTGAGAATGTGACACTTAAAATCTCATCGCCTCTGTGGTGCATTGCGCTAATGCGCTTGCACGGCGTATCACAAAGATTTCTGATGAAGCCTGTAGCAGGGCCGAAATTATCAGCAGGCATTAAAATCAGCTAGTGATGTTTTCTTTTTCATATTGAAAACGTTGTTGTTGTTGTTGTTGTTGTTGTTGTTGTTGTTGTTGTTGTTTCTTTGGTAAAATTAATTGTTTTAACCTGAGCTCAATTTAAGAGCTCAGGTTAAATTTAATTGTTTTAAGAGCTCAATTAAAGCTCAATAAAAGATTTTAAACTATCAAACAACTAGAATGTGTATTTAAAATCAAGTTTGATTTCAACTACCAAATATTTAGGATTTGTATTTAAATCATAGAAAATCAAGAAAAAATTTTTTTTTAAAAAACTTGAAGAAAAGTTAAAAATTTAAACTTTAAAGCTTAAGCTAGACTTTTTCGACCAATAACTTGTGAAATTACACTTTAAAGGTTAAATCATAAATCATATAAAATCAACAAAATAAAAAAAAAATAGAAAAAAAATAAAGAAGAAAATAAAAAACTAAGAGAAAACGAAGAAAACGGCCAAATCCGAGAGAGCCGCATTGTTAGCAACGACTCTTAATGAAGTTTCAAATACTTTTTGATATTGCTACCGATGTTTGTCGATAATTCGCTTGTTTTGGGATCTACTTATGACTTGGTCCTTTCAATGTCGTTATAACCAATTTGTTTCGTTTGAGTTTTGACTTAACTTTAATTACAAAATCCCTTAATTTAAAAAAAAAATATAAATCCTGTACAGAACTAAATATAACACAAATATTATGAAAACATCTTCTCCAATATACTGGAACGCATTTAATCAGGGTTCGCTCCAAATTGAAGAGAACAATTGCACTCCGCCTTATCAATTTTATTCAATTGACGAACGATTATGACTTTGCTTTCCTCATTCGTGAAGAAAAGAACATGAGCGCTCTTTCGTCAGATATTCAGATAGATCAAAACTTTTTCTGCGCTCTTTAATAGTATTCGTTCGAAGATTGTGCTCTAAAACCGGGTTAAACAACGCCTTCTCCTTGTTATTTCTATAGCTGCAGCTACAAAGTTTTAAAAAAATATATGAAAAAATAATAACGGGGCTTTCTGCAGTATATATCTTTATTAAATATTTCTTTCAGTAGCTATTTTCTCAATTATTATGAAAATATACCTCAAGTGTAAAAAGGATGAGTTTGAGGCCAGGGTTTTATTGAATTTACTAATTTTTTGTGAGTTTTGTCTATTTTTTACACACGTTTTTTTCATTTTGTATTTAAACTCAGTATCAATTCAAGATCGCTTATTTTATGATATACTGGGGAAAATTTCACTAACCAGCAGATTAAATAGATTTTTGGCACGTTTGAGCAAGGATATACCAATTAAAAAGATACATCTCTAATTTAAAATTGTCAGAGATATGAATTAAATCAATTTGTGCCATTAACTAGTTCAATGAATGTAATTTCATAGTAAAATTAAAATGAGAAGCTTTAATTGTTTACACATAAAAGTTAAAATGTTTAAGTATTTAATAATATTAAAAAAAATAATTATTAAAAAAGCTTTTTTAAAGTGTTAGTTTAAAATAAACCGTCATTACTTTTTCAAAAATATTTTCTTTGTTTTTGGTGACGGCGATGAAATTTTTTCGTACCATTTTCCTACTTACATGAAGAAGACTTGAATATTTGTTTTTGATTCTGGCCTATAGCCATTGTTGCTCATGTCGTAAATAAATAAATAAGATTTGTTTCTGATAAAAATTATATTTAGTGCTAAGAAAATGATCTAAATTATAAAATATTTAAAATGAACCTTTATTAAAGTTAAATATACACCCCTAACTATTCTAATACGATTGATTGCCACAAGCTTACCAGTTTTTTATTTAAACTTGTTTAATATTTTTGAAGGTACTTTTTCAAACAGTTGACTGATCAACTAAAACGCAAAACAGTGAGTTGATTACAGCTTAATCACTCAAGACTACTGAAGATGAAGGGGTAGCGCCTTTCGAAACTGTCTGTCTAGTCTGCCGTGTGGTTGACTTTAAATACAGAGCTGTTGTTGTCGTCTTCTTTCATAACGTACTTCACCTAAAGCTCTACATTAAAATTATGAAAAAATCAGCATGTTTTGTAACAGATGAAGAAAAATCGCGCATTCTACGTGAAATGGGCCACACAAAAAAATTATGGGTGTCAAATTTTTCTCAAATTTTGCCATAATGTTCAGCTAAAAAAACTGCTTAATTCACATTTGCTAGTGCGAAGTATAACGAAATGCGCGAGATGCATGTACTTAAAAATTCTTAACTTCTAAACTATTGCGAATATCACTATGAAACCGCTTGTGTTTTAACAACATGTTTCAATTTAAAATTATTAAAAAAATTCCAAAAATGGCGACATTGTGTTGTTAGCAAAAAAATTGTGTCGCTGGCTAATGCGAAGTACTGCGAAATGCGTGAGATACATGTACTTAAAAATTCATAACTTCTAAGCTGTTGCAAATCCCACTATGAAACTTCTTGTGAATTATCTTTGTACATATTCAGGCTTCAATCAATTTATGAATGTTAACAAGAAATTCCAAAATGGTGAAATTCTTCGAATTTTGATTGGAAATACGTAACCCCGGTTTTGAAATGGAAAATTTTTCGAATTTCAAATTTGATCCCAGAATAAAAAAAGAATAAATTTTCTATATAAATCCATAAACAAATATTTTTTTTCTCCAATCTTTAGAAGTCTATAACTCAGCAACCAAGACAGATTTAAGAAAGAATGTGAATTAATATAATTTTTCTAGGAGAACATTATGGCAAAATAATAAAAGAATCCTACACTCATAATTTGTTTGTGGTCCGCTTCACGTAGAATGAACTATATTTAAGATTTCTTTAAGATTTAAACTTCTGGCCACGTTTTGCTGCTCTAACACAATAGGTCTGTTCCCGTACTCGATTCAAGTAGCTTGAAGTTGCTTGAAAGCTTCATTTTGAAGCTCGAGAGAGAGGAATAGCATGCAAAATGACACTCTCTAATCTATTACAATTAAATGAAGTTAGTACGGGAACAGACCTAATGTCTAGTGTGCAAAAGCTGGAAAATAAGGATCTAAAATTCGTATTTATCTAGACGTACTCAAAAGGTTTTATATAAGAATTCTCTTTCAAAAAGTATTTCGGTCACTTCTGGCGTTCCTCAGGGCAGTCATCTTGGACCGGTTTTATTTTTACTATTCATTAATGATCTTCCTTCGGTAATAAAACACTGTAACGTCTTAATGTACGCTGACGACGTGAAACTTTTTCTTTGTTACAAATCACCCGAAGAACGACATCTTTTACAATCTGATCTAAATAGACTTGTGGACTGGTGTAGCTTAAATATATTAAATCACAACTTAAAAAAATGTAAGCAAATGACATTCTCGCAAGGATCTGCTAGTAACATAAATTACACTATAAATAACACTAACTTAGAAATAGTTTCCAGTTTTCTCGATCTTGGTGTTATGGATTCAAAACTTCGCTTCAATCTCCACGTTAATATGGTGATAAATAAGGCAAGAGGAGTCCTTGGTTTCATTAAAAGATGGGCTAAGGAATTCAGTGATCCCTTTACTACTAAATTATTATATACCTCTCGTAAGGCCAATTCGTGAATATGCATCAGTTGTATGGAACCCACAATATAATGTCTACATCGACGCCATAGAATCCGTTCAAAAACAGTTTTTACTTTTTGCTTTACGTCATAGTCGTTGGAACCCCAATATTATGCTTCTATCTTATGAAATACGCCTTAAAATTATTTTACTACCTTCCCTAAGAAGCGGAATCATGCTTAATGTCATGTTTCTGTATAAATTACTTCGTGGCGAGATTAATTCGGAATATCTCATCTCAGCTCTAAATTTTAACATCCCAAGGAGAGGAACTAGACATTTTCTGTTTTTCAAGTTGAGTCAGTGCAGTTCTAATTACGCTCTTCATGAACCTTTACGATGTATGTGCAGTGATTTCAATGATAACTTCAACATGATTAATTTTTCTGATTCGGTAGACGCCTTAAAACGGAAAATTATATTACATTTAAATAATTAAATCAATTTAACTTCATCCTATTATGCCTAACGCAATTTTATAACAATGTAATATTGGCAATTAAGATTGTTCTGTTTCTCTTTTTTGTCTCGATATTATGTTTTATAAAGTAAGAACCATCAAATATGAATCGTTTTTAAAACTTACTTTTTAATTATTCAATATTTTAATATTTAATCGAATTGGGATTTACATGTTCACGTGGTTTCCTGATTTGAAATTAGACTGAACTCACACTATCACCTGGATTGGTGTGCCAGAGTATATCTCTTTTCCATACAAGTTTACGCCTGCGTTGGCCCAAATGCATATCCAACTAATTGGGATTTTGATTTGGCGGATATGAGATTTATCTCATTTCCACGTAGGTCCTTGGGTTGGACAATGGCCGCAAACCAGTTAAAATGTTTTGGATTGTTTTTCGGGTACCTTAAATTGATAATTACTATTATTTAATTCGATGTTGCTTATTTATATAGAATCAAGTATACTTAAATACGCGTTTATATATATTCAATTTTTAAATTCCGCTGAAAAGCCAATTAATGTGCTTAGTGGAAAATCCTAATTGCCAATAGGGGGTATGTTTTAGTACGTAGGTGCATTCTGTCTGTCCCGGCTGATTCGGGCAGATTTTAGAATGTGAATCGTGCATGCGTATAGGACGGGTATACGTATCTTTGGAAGATTTCATACCTCCGGGCGAATCCAAAAAAAAAAAAAAAACTTTCTCTTTTTGAATTAAGTCTTGATCTTGTACGATTATGAAAAAAGCAAAATCTTAAAATTGATTGGCATTTTTGGTGTACATATTCCATGTTTGGCAGTTCTTTTAATGTGAGTTCTGTGGGTGTGGTTTTTAGTTCCGGGTTTTATTTTATTTCCTATCTCTTTACTTTACATTTTTAAGTAAGGGCATTTTTTAAAACAAAACGAATAAGCAATTTGTTTCACATACACACATATCTAAACAGTGCCGTTCTTTTATATACTTTTTGAATATGTTGATATTTATATTTTAATTTTAATATATGAAATAAATAATTTTATTTGTAACGAGTGCACTTTTTTGTGTTTGCGTTGTAAGGTTTATTTGCAAGTCATATACATTTGTATATTAGACTGTTAAGAAAACAATTTTTTCTAAATCTTCAGGTCTTACAGCAACAATTTATAGAATGCAATGCAAAAACAATATATCACAAAGATCTTTAAGAGCAATAAATTTCCCAGATATCGCTCGGAAAGAGCGATGAACTCATTCGGCACGTTTGATGTTAAAAAATTTTGGTTCATTATAGGGCAGTTTACGATCTTGTTGCATCGTTGCAAATGCAAAATAAACAGTTTCTACAAAAACAAAAAGCGTATGTTGCAAAAGCTTTTCAATGATTTTTGTTTTTGTAAAAGCTGTTTATTTTGCATTTGCAACGATGCAACAAGATCGTGAACTGCCCTACTACTGTGTTTTGTACGAGAAATGCAATGTTGATAAAATTTTTAAATTTTTTTTAACCATTTCAATTATTTGGAATTTCTCATTGGATTCTCTATAAATCATTAATTTTTTCAAAATTTTTGTCTATTTCTATAAAATTGTCTAGAATGATTTAACGAATTTTTAAAATTTAAACGACACTGCATTTTTTACAAAATGTTTTCAACATCAAAACATGCAAAAAAAAAAGTTAATTTTCTTTGAATTTAATAAGTGTTACGCAATATACAAAACGTTGGGCCCAAGCTATTTAGTATATTATAGTAGAGTGGTTTTTTTAAAAATCGATTATTTTATGTTATTCTGTTATAATCGACTGCAATTATTTTCCAAATACAATTACTTTAATCGTAATCTATAAGAAAGTAGCAATTACGATGACTGTAATTGTAATGCAAGAAAGTATTGTTACGATTACTGTAATCGCTATATGCACAAATAACAATTGCGATTACTGTAATTGTAATAGACGAATTTATTGATTACGATTACAGTAATCGTTATCAATGCAAAGTTACAATTACGATTACTGCTTTGTATTTGTGATTAGGATTTTGTGATAGGAAACCAATGCATGAAAAATCCATGTAATTAGTCAAATTAACGGATTAAACCGAATTTTAAAAATTTATATTGTTAATTCATAACTTTCGCAATACCAAAGAAGCCTGTTTAAAAACTTATAGCTCATTTTAAAGGGTAGACTTACACTTTTTTCAAGGTGCATATTAATCCATAGTATTTTTATTAGCTATTCGCCAAAATTAATAAAGCTTGTAAGTAAAAATAATAAACTACTGCTTTTGTAATATTGACCTGAAGCATTCACTGTCTGAATTTTACGACAAAAGTCGATTCTGTCATTGGAATATTAAAAAAAGTATGAAGATTTAACAAAATATTTTTGAGAAAAAGTATTAATTTCATTAGAAACTTTGTATTAATTTCATAAGTAAGCCTAGATCAATAAATAATAACCGAATGTTAATGAAAATTTTTGTTTAATCAATAATAAAACACAGCAGTAGATACGTATTTTTTTAATGAACTTTTTTATATGTAGGGCTTCTATTTTGCATGAACCTTCAAAATAGATTTTTGCCCATAAAAATCGTATGGGACCTATAAATCTTTGCCAATTTTATTGAGATCTTTACAGTGTAATCAATCACTGGGTCACAAGGCAGTGTTGAATCTGCAAAAATTTGGAAATATTAAGAAAAAGTTCAAAAGAAACCACCCTAATATTATAGCTTTATATATGTATCCTATACGGTTTTTTCATGACATTCTAGCAAATGACCTATAAATTTTGAAAAAGTCTTTTTATCAGTCTTGCATATGTACATATTATGTTAACACTTATTTTGTAATACAGTGGCTCACAGCTTATTTAAGGCAGTGCATACTTTTAACTGTAGGGCTTTATAACAACAAAACTAACAATAATACAGAAGAGAATATGGTATAATTTAAAAGCGCAAGATTTAAACAACTAAAAATATATTTTCTCAATTAATGTAGATTCCTTATTAAACTAGACTTCTTGCTCTCTTAAATGATACCATATTCTCTTTTGTATTCTGTTAGTTTTGTTGTTCTGTTAGTTTTGTTGTTATAAAGCCCTAAAGTTGAAAGTATGTACTGCATAAAATAAGCTGTGAGCCACTGTAGCTTCGGGTCTTTGTTAGGTTTGGAGAAGATTTATATATGTATTTAGTTTTTGTTTTGTTTTTTTGTTTTTTTTTTTTAACGAGTTACTATAAGGTACGCTTTAAGGTTTCCACATTACGTATGTCTTTTTTTCTGGAACACGGAAGCAATGTTTTTTGTTTTAGTTGTAAAATGTGTGGAGTGTTTTTGGTTTTCTTCAAATTGTACTTATCTACAGAAATAGAGTGATTGTAAAAATATTTTAAATTTTTTTTAAGGTCTAACAAGCTCATCTACCTATTTTCTTTTAAAGCCTGCTATTTTGTTAACTAACTAGACAGATGACGTCGCATTTCGCCCACTGTCTATGGTCAGGCTGGAAGCACGCAGGCTTAGCGATGCTAACGACAAATTGCTGCGATACACAGGTTTTGGCGAGGAGGTGGAGTTTGTTGTTATGAGCAGCGCGGTGCTGTCAATATTGGAAATCATGTTGTTGAGACCATTGCAGACAATTCTGTTGTTATTTATGAGCAACGGCTCGTTGGCACCGCCGGCAACACCAACGGCCATGGCGCACATGGGTGACCCACGTTCGATAGTAGAAAGGCCTTCGTTGGTGTGCAAAAGCGCACCGTTTAACGTATTGGTCGTGCCTGTTGTCGGCTCGTTACCGCAGAGATGAAGTCGGGAGCTCAACAGCTTGTTGCAGGCTGGACAAACGCGTGAGGCGCCTTTTTCGCTTCGACGTCGCAATATATCGTGAGCACATCTGCAGTTTGGACATGAAAGTATATAATTATTTTAGCCAAGTATAGCAAAAATAACCTGGCATGTAGAATGTGGGCGCAAGGCAGTGCTTCCAGAGAGTCCGCTTCTAGGCCGAAGACCTCTCCACAGGCGCCGCAGGTTAAACCTAGGGCTGTATCAGTTTGGCTGGCTAGACGCGAGTGGGTGCTGTATTGTTCCTCATCGCCCAGCGCTCGGTAGATTAATGCCAGGCGACTGCGAATTTTGCGCACTAAGAGCTGTCAAGGATATATGAGTGCGACTTTAATAGAGTGGGCGGGCGTATATCACAGCTACTACTTACTTTTGCGCCAATTGAACTGGCCACCTCTAGTAAGCGCGTGTTAAACTCTAGTGGACGGCAATTGCATATTTTCTGCTGCAGGCGAAGTGCTTCCAAGCAGCGTGCAGCACCATCCATAGCCTCCATCTGAGCCATACGATCACCAAGGGCAGCAGCCGTTCCCATGGCTTGCTCATATTGACGAAAAGCACGCTGAAAAATAAACAAGTCTTAGTTTGTCACCTTATCTTTCCGCACCCGTCATGCTGACGAACTTACATCAATGTCCATTTTCTTTCTGTATATATCACCCATAACGCGTATACTGCGCGTATACGTCGCCTGATCACCCGATATCAGAGAGAGCCTTGTTGCCTCCTTAGAAAAGTTTTGTTAAGCAAGTTTCGGATATCAATTGTGTCTACTTACCGTGCAATAGTCATGAGCATCACCCAAATCGCCCTGTTTTCGCAGCGCAGCTGCCATGCGTAACAGCGCTGCCCGATGGTTGGACGAGTTTAGGTCACCCAACTGTAACGAGCGTGATAAGTCGTAGGCTTTCGAGGCATATGTGGCACTCTTGTCATTGTCCTGCAGACGGCCGAAGAGCTCTGACAGTGCCACGTAAACCTGCAGCTCCAGTGACGGATCTCCAATGGCAGTCGCTATTTTGTGTGCACCTTGTAGACCCTCAAGTGCGCGTGAGAAACCACCCATTTCTAGGTAGACTCGCGCAACAGTCAAATGCACCAGACCACCGGTGCGGCATTGCGTGCTGCACTCATTATAAAGTGAGTGACGTGCATAGCTGAGCGCTCGCTCAAGACCTCCAAGACGCTCGTGGGCACGTGCCAAATTTAGATAGGTTTCGGCGCGCATATTCGGTGAGTCCAGTTCCTCGGATAAGCCCAGTTGGCGATGACCGAATTCTATGGCATCCCGGTACTTGCCCCAGTCCATGTGAGCCTGGTACAGGTACCCAAGTAACTGGAAGCAATCCTCACGACGGTTAGTAGATTTGAGCGCGCTACGCCAGGTACGTACCGCAGCATTTTGATTATGTTGCTCATACAAGCGTAAGCCACGCTCAATCTGCAAAGATTTCAGTTAGGTTAGTATATGCGAATAGTTTTGAGCTTACGTAGAATCCATACTGTTACCTTACGGCGCGCTAAATACTGCTTAATGCTACGCTGACAGACCAAAAAGCAGTTTATTACGCAGTTTCGTGAGCGAGAAAAGCCATGGCGAGCCCAAAGTGAGTTCCCATCGGGACTGGAACCATAACCGGCGCGTCGTGAGAAACTTTCGTCCAACTGGCATATATCTGCGTTAAACGAAAAATAAGGAGATATATAGCGTAAATGAGATAAAATCTATTTAATAATTTACTTTATAAGGAAACTTGTCAAAAAAATATGGATTATATGTTTGGCAAAAAAAAATGAAAATTAGATGTCTTCTTGGTTGGATTTTGGTTGACACGACATGACTCATTATCTGAAGTCAGCTTAGTAAGCTTCTACTTTTAATCGTTTTAAGGCAGTATTCTCGGTCGAAATTTGGGCCTCTTTTAACGCTCGATAGAAAAGAACATATTAAAATTTTTGTCATCAGCTTTTTATTACTTATTTATTCATATTTACACGCTGTTGAAGTAGAGGGGAGAAAAATACCGTGTTCATCTTTACAAAACTTCAACCCTTCTAGTCGGGGGAAAAAAGGATTGTTAATTAGTAAGAATGTCGCTATATCTCGGACTAGGGAAAGAAAAATAATTTTTTTTCGCGAAATGGCGACTGTTTGGAAAAAAATAATTTTTTGGCATTTCTCAAAGTTTTGAATTTTTTAAAAATATTAAAAACAACATTTTCACATAATTCAAGTTCCAAAGAGGTATATATAAAAAAAGGCCCACACCAAATTTTAAGTTAATCGGTCCCTTAGAACTTCAGATATCATGTCAAACGTGTTGGAAAAAGTAGTTTCGAGAAAAACGTGTTTAAAGTTTTTAAGGGCAGGTTCTCGTGAAGCTCAACCAAAAAACTAAATTTTTTTTAATTATTCGATAGCATATGATGTGTAGCATATGTTCCCAAAGCGGTTTGGCCGATAACAATTGCATAAAAAAGTTATCGCATACGAAAGGAACCCATATTTTCATTAACGCACTTGAAACAATTGATAATTAAATCTTAAAACGCGTTTTCTTAAAAATCATGTGTTACAAACTGGTCTCCACGATATTTCAAAGACTACTACTCTATGGATTGACTTGAATTTTTTATTTTTATTTTAAAATAGATAAGAGTTGTTGGATCCCAAACTTAAATTTAGATAATCAGCCCTATCACTGAGTCCCGTCGTAGTATGATATCGTAGAAACTACGAAAAAGGCATCACTGAATTCATTCGTAGAGTTATTCGTAGATTTTTAAAGTAAATTTTTACGGCGTGTTTTGACTGCCTGAGAAAATTTTGAAATAAAATTCAGAAGGAATAACCACTTTTACTGTATGAATTTTTATTAAAATTTTCTTCGATTACCAAAACACGTCGTTACGAATTACTTCAAAAATCTTACGAATAGCGCTACGAATGAACATCAGTGATTATTTTTTCGTAGTATCTACGATATCGTACTATGAAGAGACTCAGTGATAGGGGTGAATATTGGGCGGCTTTTTTTGATGTAGAATTACGTCTTACTGCGCGGTTTATATGGAGGTAATTTTCAGAAATTTTTTCAAGCACATTTAAGAATGATAGTTGACACTTTGGGGTATACCTACAGCCTTTAATATTCATCGTACAAAGAACAAATATGTGCCAAAATATCAGTTAGAGTACGAATAAAACGAATATCTAACTTTGAACTTTGGCACTTCTTTAATAAAGTCAAAAAACAGCAAAATCTAAGAAAAAAATTCATATATTCGTGTGAGAAAAACACAAGCTTTTTGTTGTTGTTTTTGTTGCGTTTGGTTCGTAATTATGTCGTTCGTTGTTGCGCTGCTTTTGTTGTTGTTGTTGTTGCGTTTGCTTGTTTGGTTCGTAATCATGTCATTCGCTGTTGAACTGCTTTTGTTGTTGTTGTTGTTGTTGTTGTTGTTGTTGTTGGTGGTGGTGTTGTTGTTGTTGATGTGGTTGTTAATTATTTTAATATGTATGTTAAATATACATACATAAATAAATATTAGTTGCTTTCATTTTTGTCGTTTCCCAGTTAGCCAATCGGTTCGGTTGAAAACGGTGTGCAGTTTTAAAAGCACTGAAGCGGACCGTTTCGTTGTCAGCAAACTATGCATTGTGTGTTTCATATAAGCGTACCATTTATTAAGAAATTAAGTTGTATATTCATTTTATTTGTTGTTAAACAATTGTAATTTTTTCTTAAAATAGTTTGTATTAAGCTGCAACAATAAACTAAACAATAAACGGCAACTCAACTGCACTACCTTGATTTCAATTCAAGATTCAATGCATATTTTAGAGTTTTTTGGCGAGCGGATGAAAAAGAGAGGGAAAAAAGACAAGAACAAACAAAAAAGTTTCCACCGCAATAAGAAAATAAACAAAAATCCCACGATCATTAAAAATTACCACAAAAATACCACACGTTTTAAAAATACCACTACAAATTCCATATGCATTTAAAATTGCCACAAAAATCTCATTCACATTAAGAAATACCACAATAAGTCCCATATGCACAAACAATTTAAAAAAAAATTCAGAAATACCACAAAGAAATTTTGTTTACTAAAAAAAAAAAATTTAAGAAGAGCATTACCAAACTCCCACGGAAATTAAAAACATACCCCGCTGAATTCCCACGCAAATTAAAAAATACCACGCTGAATCAAAAAATTTAATAGGAATTAAAAAAAAAAAATTCTAAGGGCAATTAAAAATAACCACGCATTGGATTTTTCCAACATAACTGGCAACGTTGCTATTAGCTGCTGATATTAGGTTTGTTCACTAACAAAAAATTGTACTAGTAAAGCGTTTACGTACAAGGAAAACTTGCAACGAGAGAGGACAACGAGAGCATAAAAAAGTGAGACAGAAAAAAGTAGCTACAAGTTTCTGCTAGTGAAATTTTTACTTGCAAGAATTTGCAGCTGCCGAAAAAAAACTTTCTCTCAAAAAAAAACAACCAATCTATTTAAATAAGTGGAAAATGATATATTTCTGATGTTTTCTTTTTGACATTTTTTTTATATTTGTTTCACGATGATTTAAGTTAATTTTGGATGGCTTAGTTTTATTTTTTGACGTAGAATTACGTCTTACGGCGCGGTTTGTATGGGGGTCATTTTCACGAATTTTTTCAAATTGATATTTGGCACTTTGGGGTATACCTACAGCCTTTAATATTCATCGTACAAAGAAAAAAAATATGCCAAAATATCAGTTTTAGTGGGAATAAAACGAATATATAATAAAATTGCAAAATTTAAGAAGATGAAAAATTCATATAATCGTATAAGAAATGCACAAGCTGCTTAGCTGCAGTAGCTGCTAATGTTGTTTTTATGGTTGTTGTTGTTGTTGTTGTTGTGTGTTTTCGTTTGGTTCATAATCATGTCGTTCCTTGTTGTGCTGCTTTTGTTCTTTTTGTTGTTGTTTCCAGATAAACAATCGGTTCGGTTGAAAACCGTGTGCACTTCTAAAAGCACTGAAGCGGACCGTTTCGTTGTCAGCAAACTATGCATTGTGTGTTTCATATAAGCGTATCATTTATTAGGTTGTATACAAATGTTGATTTTCTATGATTTAAATACGAATTCTAAATGTTTAATAGTTAAAATTTGATTTTAAATACAAATTCTAGTTGTTTAATACTTTAAAATCCTTTATTGAGCTTAAGGTCAGGTTAGAACAATAAATTTCTCTAACGAATTTTTCCAAAGAAACAACAACAACAAAATTTTCAATATGAAAAGGAAAACATCACTAGCTGATTAATTAGTTAGCTGATTGATTAACTTGTTACAGCAATTAATTGTTCTAACTTGACCTAAAGCTCAATAAACGATTTTAAACTATCAAACAATTAGAATTTGTATTTAAATCATAGAAAATAAACATAATAAATAACAAGGTCATATAGAAAACTTAAAGTTATATATTAATTTTATTTGTTGTTAAACAATTGTAACTTTTCTTAAAATGGTTTTTATTAAGTTGCAAAATAAACTAAACAATAAACGGCAACTCAACTGCACTACCTTGATTTCAATACAAGATTCAATGCGTTTCGATATTTCAGAGTTTTTTGGCGATCGGGTGAAAAAGAGAGGGAAAAAAGACACGAGCAAACGACGCATCAAGCGAATATGACATAAATTTCAATTCGATTCTTGATAAATATAAAAAAGGACTTTACAATTATATAGATAACAGTTTAAAGGTACAAACACATGGCGTTTTCATACCAGAAAATCAGACGCTGCCGTTTTAAGTATCTTTTAGCTGAAACAGTTACATTCATGGCTTGTTGGGTTGCAATACAATAGAGAATACAGATGCATGTAGCTAGAGAGGCAGTATGTGGCTACAAAAAATGTACTACTACTAGCCAAGGTTGCCAGTTAAAATGTAAAACAATTCCGACAAAAAGTTCCCTTTTTGACAGTAACATAAATTCTGTGGTCAAAAGCACTAAGCGCTTAAGTCGACTTAAGACAAAACTGAGTTATTGATGCAGATGTGTTTCAAGCATATAGCTTTATAAGCACACAAAATCTGGAGCTTCTAGCATGACCCTAGCCAAAGTTATGACACAAAAACAAAAGACTCTTTCATACAATTCATATGGCGATTGAAAACTTTAACACGAGATTACTCGAAACAGCAATTTTTGACTTAAGCGCTTAGTGCTTTTGACCACAGAATTATATACAACAAAAACTACAATGGTAAAGACAAAACAAAAAGTTTCTACCGCAATAAAACGGTATCAAAAAAAATCCCACGATCATTAAAAATTACCACAAAAATACCACACGTTTTAAAAATACCACCACAAATTCCATATGCATTTTAAATTGCCACAAAAATCTCATTCGCATTAACATATTCCACAATAAGTCCCATATGCACAAATAATTTAAAAATAAATTAGAAATACCACAAAGAAATTTTGCTTACTAAAAAAGAAAAATATTTTAAGAAGAATACTACCAAACTCCCACGGAAATACAAAAAATACCCCACTGAATTCCCACGCCAATTAAAAAATACCACGCTGAATTAAAAAATTTAATAGGAATTCCCAAAAACAAAAATTCCTAAGGGCAATTAAAAATTACCACGAAGGGATTTTTCCAACATTACTGGCAACGTTGCTACTAGCTGCTGGTATTGTTGTTTTGGTTCTGCATGCGCTGCAAAGGGCCGTTCTTCATTCGGCAATTCTATGAGCAATAATTGCTTTCGCCACAATTTGCAGTAGTTTGTTGACTACTCGAGCTTAAAGGGGACTTTCGTAAACCACCTCATGCGGGCGAATAATCGACAAACTGCTTGCGGCAAAGGCAATTATTGCCGAGTGAAAAGAGGGACAAAGAGATCTTGCTACCAGAGCAAGAGAATTATTGCTCTCGGAGCAATAATTGCTTTCGCCGCAAGCTCGAGAATTTTCGTGTGTGACGAGTGAAAAGCGGCACATAGTAAGCAAAGTTCTGTAGCTACAGAGGCAGTATGTATGTATACTACGCAGGTTAGCGCATGCGTGACTAAGCATTTAAAAACTCCATTTATTTTTTAAATACCATAATAAATTCGAATTATTTATATTATGCATTATATTTTTTCCATACTAAAAAATTATTTTGCTCACAAAAATTTTAATTTTAAATTACTTTTAAAATATACATATATGTACTCGTATATGCTCTTTACCACAGGAAAAATAAATAATTCAAATTTACCCATTTTTATTTCTATTAATTAAACATAACTTTGAATTACATTTATTTTTAACCAACAAAACAAATGAACAAGAACAACAAATTCATCACCAAAAATATCAAATGAAAACTTTTTATAAAACAAAACAAATTTTTACATCAATTTAATTGTGAGCTATTTATTCCTTTTTATACAGTAATAGAGAAAAATTCTGGTTTTTTCATTTATATTTTTCAAAACTATTTTAAAACATTTCATCTTCTACATAAAAATTATTCAAAACTAAATTTGTTGTTGTTGTTGCCTTCTTCAAACTTACTTGATCGAAAAAGCTCACAATTAAATTTATATAAACATTTTTTTTTTTGTTTTAAAAAAGTTTTCGTTACTATTACTATCGAAACTGTGTCTTTTTTTTAGAACTTTAAGGAGCGGTAAATGTGAAATAAACTACTTAAAATTCAAATGTCCGCCATTTTTGCAATTTTCAACACCTACCCCAACAACACTCAGTTCGTACACCTGAATATATTTTAATATAAACACTTACAACTTTTGCTTACATTGACAAATCAATGTTTTTTATACAACAAAGTCTGTTGTATTCTTAAAGCTCTAAATTTCATTTCCAAGACCGCGTTCATAGTTTTTTTGCAGAGCAGAGAGGTTTTGCCGAAAAATGCTTTGTGTATAAACATATAGAAAAAGCTCAGTGCTTATAGTGCAATCTAACTCCTAGCAAAAAGCTGCTTTTTAAATGGTTTTTAGCGCTTATATCTCCATCTCGCTTGCTCACACAAGCAGAAAGCGCGTACTATAAGCACTAATAAGCTCAAGAAGCTACTTTTTGACGCGCTGAACAAGCGTTCGCTATGATATAAATAAACTCGGCAAAGCTGCTTTATGAGTCAGCTTATGCCAAAGCGTCCACTGAGAATGCGGCCTTAGAAATGATATTTCAAGCTTTAAGAATACAACAAACTTTGTTGTATCAAAAACATTGGTTTCTTAATATAAATAAAAGTAAAACCTGTTTATATTAAGAAATATTCAGTCGTACGAACTGAGTGTTGTTGGGGTAGTATATATTGATATTCCAGGTTCAAGCTGCAATAAATATAATATAATTTATAAAATGTAATGTTTTTTTAATATCAGATGACATGAACGTGCTGTGCGATGGAGACCGTTTAGGTACCTTTTTTTAACGTGACATTTGACGGCGAATTGACACTTCACATTACGCAACAAAAAAAATATTTTTCTACACTTTAAGAATCAGTAAATAACTGCCAAAACCCAAGGTATTTATTTTCTTCCTTCTATAAAAAAAAAAAATCGAGAACATCACCGTGTTTTATCGAGAACATCACCTTCCCTTTAGTTAAGTTTCAGGTAGTCTAACTGACGACACTAAAATGGCTATAACTTTTAAAATAATTCGAATTTCGTAAAATCCTTTGAAGGAGATATTATTGAATATATAAACTATCGAAAAATAAATAAAAATTTTCTAAACTAGAATACTGCCTTAAATAATGTGACTCTGAGCCAGATAACTTACCGTTAGAGTTTTCCAGCAAGTAACGAGATCCATCCGGGGAGGCAAGCAAATGCGTAGCTGAGAGATTGTGACTATGTGGTATGCTAGTAATATGTATTAGAGTTAGTACTTGGAATATTAAGGAAATGTGAGGCTTACCTAAGCAGATCCCGAGAAGCTATGCTCTCCCATGACATATTTTCTGGTTATTAGTTACCGAAATGCTGTGCCGAATTTCTAAAATAACTCAATTTTACACTAAGAGACCTTTACATAATGCCACTAAAATATCATTTTACAAGAGAAAAGAACAAAAACATTTTTTAAATACTGTTGATAAATTTTGCATGCGATTAAATTTAATTTTAATTAATAACTTAATTAAGATTAAAACTTATTTGAAGGTGCATGGTAAGCCCGGTAAAAATTTTAATATTTTTTTTATCTGAAATTTATGTAAGATCAAAATCTTATTTTAATTTTAATTATTTTGCTTTGGGTAAGCATTCTGAAAAAAAAAAGTTATTTTCAAAAAAGATAATTTTTTGACCAAAAAAGGAGTTCAGTAGAACCAAAACCTCTCCATGGAGATTTCTCCGGTCTTAATAAAAATGATGGAGAAATGGTTTTTAAGAGTCTATCTAACTTTTGGCTCAGTGCCCGGCTGACTTTTTTTTCCATACAAATGGATCCGGCTAAGTGTATGGTCATTAAAGCATTACACAAGATAGGGATGTGCAAGTCGAAGTCGATATAAGTCGAAAGTCGACTTTTGCTTGATAATTTTCGACTTTTGGCAATCGACTTTCTGATATTGAAAAAAGTCTTTTTACTTTTTACTTTCTTTACTTTTTACTTTACGAAAAACTTTTACTTTCGACTTTTTTCATTTTATTCGAAAAAACCTTAACGCTAATCTGAGAACTGTCTTCTCTAAACTAATAAACGAAATAGCTGTTTAACAACAAATAAAGTTGCCTTGGTAATTTTTGATTCGATAAATGTTAAATAGTGATCGGCAAAGATCAACCTGGCGAGGCCAGCATAATCTTTGTGAAATCGCCTCAAGTCGACTCAAACCTCCACGTGGTGTTTCCTGGGCAACGTCAAAACTGACAACCGTTAGTTTGGCGGCTAATCTGAGCGGCGGGCCTCCCTAGGCTTAAAATAGGTTGTGCGTCAGGTTTGAAACCCACCCGTAAAAACCAATTTCAATGAAAACATACAAGAAAAGAAGAAAAATGATCCCCAAATCTGATGACGACTACCGCAAACGAAAAACTGATAATGATTTACGGATATGCACCTGGAATGTCCGAACCCTTAATTGGGAAGGTGCCTCTACCCAACTGACTGATGTCTTGAAAAAATACAAAGCTGATGTCACTGCTATCCAAGAAATGCGATGGAAGGGACAGGGTTGCATTCGGCATGCACCCTGTGATATCTACTACAGCGGCCATGCGGAGAAGCACGAGTTTGGATGCGGATTTGTAGTTGGCAAGAGACTACGGCCCCACGTCCTGCGATTCACACCTGTGAACGAACGACTTGCCATAATCCGCATCAAGGTTCGATTTTTCAATATAAGCCTAATATGTGCGCACGCTCCGACAGAAGACAAGGACGATGAGATCAAGGAAATTTTCTACGAGCGCCTTGAAAATGCTTACGAGCGCTGCCCCCGCCACGACGTAAAAATCGTGCTTGGTGACTTCAACGCTAAGGTGGGCAAGGAAAATATTTTTGGTCCAACAGTCGGAAAGTTCAGCCTCCACGACAACACCTCCGATAACGGAATGAGGCTGATTGACTTCGCCGCAGCACGAAACATGGTCATAAGTAGCACTAGATTCAAGCATCTCAATATTCAGAAAGCCACCTGGATGTCCCCTGATCAAAAAACAAAAAATCAAATTGATCACGTTTTGATCGACGGAAGGCACTCTTCCAGTGTATTGGATGTACGCACGATCCGTGGTGCAAACATTGACTCGGATCACTATCTTGTTGCAGCCAAGATCCGTACACGTCTGTGCGCAGCTAAGAATACACGCAACCCTACACAGAGAAAGCTAGACGTCGACAAGCTACAATCGAAACAGACAGCCGATGCTTTCGCCACTCGACTCTCACTCCTGCTTCAAAGCACTCCTCCAATCGATGATATATGCGCGCAGTGGACACACATCAACTCCAACTCCATGCGTGCGGCTGCTGAAGAGGTGATTGGCTACCAACGCCCTCGCCGAAACCAGTGGTACGACCAGGAGTGTCGCGACGCCACTGCAGAGAAAGACGCCGCCTACAAAGCCACCCTGCAGTCGGTTGTAACGCGCGCTGCTAAGGAGCGATACAAAGAAAAGAGGAGGGAAGAGAGACATATTTTCAAGCGGAAAAAAAGAGAGGCAGAAAAGCACGAGTAGGAGAAGATTGAGATGTATGGTGACAGGAATGAGGCCCAAAAATTTTTCGAAAAAATAAGACGCCTAGCCGATGGTTTTAAAACCGGGGCCTCTTCCTGCAAGGATGAAAACGGGAATCTAGTGACAGATGTCCAGAGTACACTGACGTTATGGAGGGAACACTTCTCTAAGCTTCTAAATGGCGACGCTGACAACAATCCCGCCAATAGAGATGATATTCAGGAAACCCCAATTTCGAATGACAGCGTCAAGGTTCCGCTGCGCGACTATGATGAAGTTCTGACAGCTATAGCTCGGCTTAAAAATAACAAAGCTGCTGAGCTGTTTAAGAACGGAGGCGAAGCTCTACTTAAATGCATTCACGAGCTTCTATGCAAAATATGGTCGGAAGAATGCATTCCGAACGATTGGAATCTCAGTGTGCTCTGCGCAATCCACAAGAAAGGCGATCCCACTATCTGTGCCAATTACCGTGGGATAAGCCTTCTTAATATCGCATATAAGGTCCTGTCGAGCATTTTATGTGAAAGATTGAAGCCCATTTAAACGAACTGATCGGACCTTATCAGTGTGGCTTCAGACCTGGAAAGTCCACCATCGACCAGATTTTCACGCTACGACAAATCTTGGAGAAAACTCAAGAAAAACAAGTCGACACCCACCATCTTTTTGTCGACTACAAAGCCGCCTTCGACAGCCCAATAAGGAAGCACCTGTACTCCACCATGTCTGAATTTGGTATTCCTGCAAAACTAATACGACTTTGCAGGATGACACTGAGCAACACCAGCAGCGCAGTTAAAATCGGGAAGGACCTCTCCCCACCATTTATTACCAAACGAGGTTTTAGACAAGGTGATTCCTTATCGTGCGACTTTTTCAACCTAATGATGGAAAAGATCATCCGAGCTGCTGATCTGAGACGTAGTGGCACAATATTCTACAAGAATGTTATGCTGCTTGCGTATGCTGATGACATAGATATCATTGGCCATAATACGCGCGAAGTCAGTGCAGCATTTTCCAGATTAGAAAGAGAGTCAAGTCGAATGGGTCTGTCAGTGAATGCAGATGAGACGAAATACTTAGTGTCAACAAACAAACAGTCCCAGCGTCTTGGAACCCACGTTACCGTTGAAAATACCTCCTTCGATGTTGTGAAGAACTTCGTTTATCTGGGATCCAGCATTAATTCAACCAACGACATCAGCATTGAGATCAAACGAAGAATAACTCTTGCCAACAGGTGTTACTTTGGGCTCAGTAGGCAATTGAGAAGCAGAGCCCTCTCTCGACGAACGAAAATCACGCTCTATAAATCGCTCATCATGCCCGTCCTACTTTATGCATCACAAACCTGGACGCTGAGCAGTTTAGATGAAAAGACTTTAGGAGCATTCGAAAGAAAGATTCTTTGTAAGATCTACGGACCAATCTGCGTCAATGGCGAGTACCGAATACGGTGGAATGATGAACTGTATGAGCTGTACGCTGACATCGACATAGTCAAGCGCATTAAAATCGAGCGGCTTCGCTGGCTTGGTCATGTTCAGCGCATGAAAGACGATGCTCCAGTGAAGAAAACATTCGATTCGGTACCCAGCGGCGGTCAACGCAGAAGAGGACGACCGCATCTTCGTTGGAAAGACCAAGTAGAGGACAACCTGACGAAGCTTGGAATTTCCAACTGGCGCCAGCAAGCGAAAGACAGAAATGGCTGGCGCAAATTCTTAGATGAGGCCAAGACCGACATACGGTTGTAGCGCCAACTAAGTAAGTAAGTAAGTGATCGGCAAAATTAAAAAAAGAGACTGTAAGTGCAATTGTGACAAAGCAATTGCGCATCATCTGATTACGTTACACGCGTAACAAAATGTTTTAATGGAATTGTCACTATTTGAAAAGCAGGTGACAATTTTTATCAAAATTTATTATTTTTGAGCTTCAAAATTTGTTTTGAAAAAAAAACATTACAACAAACACATAGAAATGTCAAGACTACTGGGTAACAATTGTTACTTTGCCAGAATAGGGCTGTTAATACAAATTTATAATCACAATATTCAAACTAAGTTCAAATGGATTAATTTTTTATTATAGAAAACAGAGGAATGTTCTGGTGTAAGTCAAATTAGCAAGAATTTAAAACGAGTGCTTGCCATTGAAATCACAAAAATTGTACAATATTGAAATGGTAAAACCATACGCTTCTTTAACACCTCAAGATCTTAGGTTCAAAAAGCACGCATTTCAAAATATCCGTTAGTATTCTCAAGCAATATTTCACCTTAGTAAGCAGCAGTACATGAATAGTTACTGCAAAATTACCCCCCCCCCCCCATCCATTTAGGTGATCTTGTGAATGTCGAGACGAGACAAGCAAGAATTTCAAATGAAGAAGTTGTGATAGCGGCATCGACATCTAATAATCAAGAATCCGACATATTATGTTTTTGAGATGAGGTAGCTAAAACAAACATGGACTCTACAACTGATGAAATTGGAGGGGTGCCCACTCAGCCGCGCCTTTATGTGACTCGCCCAGCTGTTGATCGAAAACTTAATAAAAATCCGCTTGTTGTCTGGAAATGCATGAAAATTGAATTTCCTTTTGTTTGGGCCGTTGCAAAAAAATATTTATCAATTGTTGCTACTTTGGTGCCATCCGAAAGTTTATTTTCTCCAGCTGGTCTCATAGCGAACCAATTGCGAGACAGGCTTTTGCCAGAACATCTTAACATGTTGGTTTTTCTACATTCAGTTGGTGAAGACATGTGGTTCCTTTAATTGTGCATTCACTTGTGTTATGCGTATAAGTGACGTTAGCGTAAGCGTCAATTTTTCGAAATTAATTTTTAAATGGCAAACGATAATACGACAACATAGTCGTCAATGCCAAAAATTTCACATCTCTACTTTAAACTGTTCTAAAGTTATATCTAACACAAAAATAATATTTACATGCACCGCTTATGCACCGCTTATGCTTCTCTTGTAAAATTTGGTTTATAACGCTTACCTTAATTGGGCGGTTAGGGCTTGATATTCAGCCCAGTTATGAATAACTTTTCCTGGGGAATCGGAAAAGGGAGTTTTAATTTTTAAGATAGCAGATAGAGACATGACATTTTTTTTATATCATAAATATTGACGGTTGATGAAGAAATTTGCATTAAAAATTTCCAAAATGTTCTTAAATTTTATCTTGAAAAGAAACTCCCTTTTCCGATTACCCGGGAAAAATTATTCATAAGAAGTCTGATTATCTATTTAAGAACTAAAATTGCAATATTTTTTTTTTTGTATTTTATTTATTTACTGAAGTACCATGTTTTTGTTCATTTTTTAACAATAAAACACATTTTTCATATTGAATCATTTGCTTCCTAACTGTTCTACAAAAGCGGTACAAAAATATTTAAAAAAAAGTCGAAATAAGTTGAAAAGTCGACTTCTTAAGGTTCAAAAAGTCGATTAGTCGACTTTTACATTTTCAACAGTTGAAAAAGTCGAAGTCGACTTTTGCTGGAAGTTGCACATCCCTAAGACAAGAGTAACAAAAGAATAACAAACATGTTATTTGATAATTTCTCTATGAAAAACTATTTCAATTGAAATTTGCTTCATTAATTAACATAGGAATTAAGGCACAGAAAAGTTTTTTGACACATCTTTTACCAAAAAAAAAAAAATATTATTTTTAGTCTGAAGATAGAAAATAAAAGCATAGAAACCATTTAAAATTTTTAAATTCTCCACAAAATATCTTACAGTAAAAAAAAATTGTTTAGAAGACTCCCTCTACCACCTCCAGAACAAATAAAAAGTATCTTTTAAATGCTTTATTTAATTGCTTGCAATTATTTTACGTACTTTATCGAATTATGTAGCTAACTAGGTATTTGAAAATAGTGAAATTGCTTACTTGTCATCACGTTACCACCTTCATCATATCCACTATCTTTTTTATATAAAGCACATTTAACTCACGTAGCACATTTAGTACAGAAAAGTTATACAGCACACTCTACACCTTTCTCAATTAAGCCTTTCTCAAATAATCATTTTTTTTAATTGAATGTAAAAAAAAGTAGTCAAATTGTTAGCGCTTAAGCCGATGCTGAATATGAAGCAAAACATGAAAACTGAGTGAAAAAGCGAAAGACACAAGTGAAATCAGCTTTTTAAGGCTGCAAATAGAATTAACGCCAATACGGATAGGCAAGCAGGGAGGCACAGGCAAACTTTGAACAAGCGAGATAAGTTAAGACTAGCTTAGCTTTATTTTGCAGGTTCCTGTCTGCGCCTTTCTGTTTGCCTGTCCACATCGGCGTTCACTCTGTCTAAGGTTGCAAACAGAGTA
This sequence comes from Dichetophora obliterata, assembly GCA_963920525.1. Taxonomy (NCBI): domain Eukaryota; kingdom Metazoa; phylum Arthropoda; class Insecta; order Diptera; family Sciomyzidae; genus Dichetophora; species Dichetophora obliterata. The sequence goes on along the minus strand of OY986440.1, from coordinate 21,326,914 downwards.
GGCGCCGAAGCGGTCAGACAGGCAGACAGACGCAGGAAAACTATGTGAACAAGCGAGAAAAAGATTATTTCTATCACGTTTCTTCGTACGTTACTGCCTGCACCTGTCTGCCTGCATGTCTGAATCGGCGTTCACTCTATCCGCAACATAATACAGAAAAGTAATTCAGAACATTTTTCCTCTCAAAATTATGCCATACAAACACGAAGAAAAGTGCATGTTACTAAATGTTTGTACACAAATGATTGAGAGCTTAATATGCGTGCTTTATGCCGATTTCGAAAGGCTCATGTTCTCAAGAAGCTTTACAGGACAGTCTAAGTTTCAGCTCATTGCCTTCAGAGAAAGGTGATGGCCGACAGAAATATTCTGGGCAGATAGTGGGATTGAACCCTGGCTTAAGAGCCACCAAAAAATTCAATTGAAAAAAAATATTTTTTTAGTACCTTTAAATAATCATTGGAACTTCACTGTACTTTGATATACTTATATACTGTACTACCAAAATAATGTCCATCAATAGAGACTCATTTGAACTTACAAATTGTTAAGATGTACAAATTCTGAAGGTCTACAGCTGTCGAGCTTAATTATATAGGTATTCTTTTGTTCAGTTAACATTTTTTTTAAGTTCTTTGGTTGAGGTTGCCAAGTTGCTGTTGACTGTTTTGACAGGAATTTAGAATTAAGAATCTCTCTTAACTGCAGGTGCTCTTAATTGCATATGTATTGCAAGATACCGCTCCCTAATAGACGTAAATAGGATTTCTTCAATTGCAAAAGGATGACATTTAAAGCCTTAACAATAAAAATGCTCCAATTTTTTTGACAATAGTTTTTTTTAGGAGTGAAAATTTAGAAACTTATAACTTTTTGTTTTTTAAGTTTGAGATACGTTGAGAAATGCATTATATATTTCTTGTTTTGCTTGCAATCATTATGTAATGGGCGTGGCACATTCAATGAAACTCAATGTTTGTGTATAAATTACCGCAACAACATGCTGTGCAAAATGGGCTCAAGGTTGTTAGCTCCCAAACAATGCAACAAAGTCCAGGTCCTCTTCATCTCCTTTTGTTGAGATTGTTTTTGTGCTTCGTGTTTTTTTTTTTTTTTTGCTTTTTGGGTCAGGACAAGGTAAAGACACACAGCAATCATAGGTTGGAATGTAATGCTTTTTGTTGATTTTGAAATAATATAACTGAAAAATTGAAAAATTAAATAGTCACAGAAGGGCAGATGAATGCACAAATCGAAATTTTTTGAGACTTTAGTAGAAAGTAAAACACAAAGTACACTATCCTGCTTATCACTGGAAAACTAGGTCATTATACAGATTGTTGCAATAATAATCATTTTTTCTTTGACAAAAAAAAACAAGAGTTTATATTTAATAACTAACAAAAACAAATATTTGGCAAAAGTATGCCAAACAAAAAAAAAGAAACAAACAACCACTATTATTAACTGTGCGTGCAACTGCCCCTGCCCTAGACAGTCTGTCTGTCTCTCTGTCTGTCTGTCTGGACCAACGCATCCTATTAAGATGCAATCCAAGTTTTTTGCCCAAGCTTATTAAAGTTGTTGCTTTGTTCACACAGACAACAAAATTTGGTTGAAATTTTTGTTAATTTTTAACCTTGTTTTCGTTGTACTAAAAAGATTTTAAATACAGTTTTTAATCACTGTTTCCCTTAATTCTGCATTTTAAACAACTTGTTGTTTTATAAACATAGCTATTTACTTTTTTTAAACAATTTATCACATTCGTTCAACACTTTCGCGTCTTACCGTCACGTTAACTGCTGCTGTTACTGCTTCTTCTTAACTATTCTTCTACTTGGCTAAATGTGACACACACCTTGCAGCCTGTCACAACCAGGAACAGGCGCTGCATTGCAAAACTTTAGTGTTGCTCGCAACATCCAGTTGTCTCTGTCTGACTCTACTCGCACTGCTTTATTTTGCTACCTGCTGACAGGCTCATAACAGGTCGAAAGTTCAGCAATTGGTAGAAAAATTTGTATAAGGAACTTTCTTCAAAGCTTTAAAACAGTGGTCATCAAACTCTACACAAGCATACTTTGTTTATGTATAAAAGCTCATTGAAAGCTTTGCACTGGAAAAAATACTACTTCAGTCTTAGTTCAGCTTTCATTCAAGGTGAAGGTGTGCTTGTTGGATTATTTTCATTATTGTGCACATGCATGCCTTCAGTGTCACCAGAAAAATTTTCCTCGGCTGTATTACAAATCTAGGGGAGGGGTGTGAAAGGAAATGTTTTGAAAAATTTGCGTTTTACGTTGTCTTACAAATGTTTGTAATTCATATCGAAGAAACATACGATAATTTACTGATTTATGCACTATTCCAATTAAGAATAAAATTTTTAAAATAGTGAAGGTTAATTTCATCCTTTTAAAAAAATTTTAACAAGCAATTTTTATTTAGAAGTGAATTTGTTATTATGTATTAAATAAAGGTTTGGATTCCTAAGAAAGTATGACTGGATAAAAAGGGCATGAAAAGTTTTAGTTTTTTTACTTTTTTTCGGGATAAGCTATTTTTTATTTTTTTTTAAATTTTTTTTATACCCCACGTTTAAAAAACTTAATCGGGGTATATTTATTTTGTCACTCCGTTTGCAACGCCGATAAGAAGGCGTGGCCGGTATAGAAAATTATATATATTCCTGATCAGCATCACCTCCTGAGTCGATTTAGCCATGTCCGTCTGTCCGTCTGTCCGTCTATGTCCACTATAGCAGCCGTAATTTTTGAGCTATCATAACGAAATTCAAAATATAAGCTTTTTGTACAAAAATGGAGGTCAAGTTCGAATCTGAGCAAAATCGGATGAAAACCACGCCTACTTCCCATACAAAGTGACTTAACCAAAACGATAAGATCTCTTTAAATTCCACAAAAATCAATTTAATGACTTCAAATTTCGCACAGTGTCTTAAATATTGAATATTTATTTTGACTATTAAATTTGTAAAAATCGGATGAAAACCACGCCTACCTCCCATACAAAGTGACTTAACCAAAACGGGAAAATCTCTTTAAATATATTTAACATTTTGCTTAAGACTTTATATATACTCTAATTCGGCCGTGGGGGTATTTTAACTTCGGCCCAGTCGAAGATATTTCCTTACTGGTTTTTTGTTCGTTTTTGAGCAAGGAATATAATTATTAATTGTTTGAGTTAAATATTTTAAAATTTTTTTTTTTTTTTTTTTTTTGAAAAAAATGTGGACTGTATTTTTAATGCATTGTTCTTTTGATAACTGTTTATTTGCTCAGTAGCCAGTTTGTTATTTTTTTCAATAAACGCTTTTATAAGCGAATCGCTAATTCCCTATGATCACTTTCATTTAAGTTTTCGTATATTTATCTATGACAAGCGTTATAATGCCGTTCAATATTATATTTTTTACGAATAGAAACAGTTCGGTAGCAAACCATACATTGCAGTTCAGAAAAAATTTTTTCTGCAAAAAAAAAATTGCAACTCCCATTCAAGAAGAGACATTTTGCATAGAAATAACAAAAGAGTATATATTTATGAGTGTAGCATAAGTTGCATATGCGCTGCAACAACAACAATCTAGCAAGCATGTATGTGACGCAGGTCCGTCCTGTATAAAATCTCAATAGATACTGGCGCAGTTCAGTGCTCGTCCATGAGTTAATATCTATACAGAAAGCTTTTAAGCTCAAATGCCCGCAAGCATAGACTGTGTGGATCACTGCTTTAAAAGCATTGTTTACGTTCACCAAAAGCTTCAAAGAACTCTAAGGCCGCGTTCATAGTGAACGCTTTGACTGAAACTGATTCATAAAGCTGTTTTATCGAGCTTTTTTTGATTATAGTGCACGCTTATTCAACGCTGCTCAAAGTAGCTTATTGGTGTCTATACTCGCAGTTTATAGTGTGAGCAAGCGAGATAGAAATATAAGCGCTGAAAAGCATTTAAAAATCAGCTTTATGCTCGGAGTCAGCTTGTGCTATAAACATTTTGAGCTTTTTGACGTAGAATTACGTCTTACAGCGCGGTTTGTAAGGGGGTCAGATTCACGAATTTTTTCAAAGCGATATTTGACACTTTGGGGTATACCTACAGCCTTTAATATTCATCGCACAAAGAAAAAATGAATGCCAAAATATCAGTTTTAGTGGGAATAAACCGAATATCTAATAAAATAGCAAAATCTAAGAAGATGAAAAATTCATAAATTCGTATGAGAAATGCACAAGCTGCTTAGCTGCGTAGCTGCAGTAACTGCTTATGCTGTTTTTAAGGTTGTTTTTGTTGTTGTGTTTGCTTGTTAGGTTCGTAATCACGTCGTTCGTTGTTGTGCTGCTTTTGTTGTTGTTGTTTTTTATTAATATGTATGTAAAACATACATATGATGAATTTCATTTAAAAATCAAAATAAAACTGAAATTTTGAACCCGACCACCTCAGATATCGATGAAATTTTGTTCATAGCTAAATTTGATTAATACAAACAAACTCTCATTTTTAGAAATGACTGTTTTGCGATTTTTTGGGCGTGGCACAGTGGGAAAGTTTTCGAAAAAGCGCGAAAATGGTCAAAAAGAGCTCCATTTAAACTACAATAACTCAGAATCGGCTGAACCGATTTCCATGATCTTGGTATCATTAAAAAGATATTTTAACAGGCTTTATGACACGTTTTATGACAAAAAAAATTACACTGTAAAAAATTTATAAAAAAAATAAAATTTTAACTAACGAAAAATCCAAAAAGATCAAGGGTTTTTTTACAGTGTATTACTTTTTTAGAAAGGTTTATCCTTCACCTATACCATATCAAAAAACAAAAATGGGTTTTTTTTTAGTTTTTTTTATATAATTTTTTAAGTAGTGTCACTTCTAGTAGTTGCCCTTATATTTTATATTTACAGGTAAAATAACACAGTACAACACATGATTTGCCAACTCAATTCTGAGAACTGTATGTGAAATAAGACCCAAAAAGAAGAATTTCTGCATCATTCGTTTTGTCTTCTTACCTGCCAAAATATTTTTAATATCGATTTGAAGTTAGTACTATCGTATTGGGGAATTTATCACGTTTTAGGCCCTGTTGTTTGACATAGCTCGACAACCACTAGCCCGATTTAGTTGAAATAAATTTTAAAAAATTAAAAAATACAATTTCCTTAATCTGTTCATATATTGTTTTCCTATAAAAGCCACAGTTTCCAAGTTAAAAATAAGCGCATGAAGAAAAAAAATATTTTTTTTTTCAAATTCATAAAAAATACAAAACGGAAATAAGTTTCAAGTCTAGTTACTTTTTCGCAAAGTCACATAACTTATGAGCAAAATGAGACAAAGATCATGAAAATCGATGCACGAGTTTCGCTTTTATTCGCAATTGAGTAAAGGTATGAATTTCAAAAATCAGTTATAGCCACCACCCTTAAAATAAAAAAAAAATTGCTCAGTAAACAAATTTTTTTCGATCTTTTTTCTGTATTTTTCGGACGATATGACCACAAACGTAACAAAATTCATCCAAATTTGGGCACTTGTTGTTTTTCATATTGATATATTTCATGTTTTGTTGTTATTCACTTTTAAAAAACTGGAGAAAAATCACTTTCACTGTTCGCGTTCGTCGGCACTGCCTGAATGACAAAAATCGATCAATGCACACCTATAAATACTACGTATTTTTCAATATTTTACGGCCAGGTACTTATAAATGGGCGCATATTTTAAGGGTGGCTGGCTATATACCTGATTCAGCACTTGTACGTTTCAAATTGTGCAAAACTTTCCAAATAATCAGCACCCTTAAATGTGGGTTTATTTATTATTTTGTTTATTCCTTTTTTTTTTAATTCTCAGAATCATAAAAAAGGTGTCAATGTTTTCTCCAAATATTGTTGTGCATAAAACGTGAAAAATTCCCCCATACGATAGTTACTAACTTCAAATCGATATTAAAAATATTTTGGCAGGTAAGAAGACAAAACGAATGATGCAGAAATTCTTCTTTTTGGGTCTAATTTTACATACAGTTCTCAGAATTGAGTTGGCAATCAATGAACTGAAAAATGTTGTACTGTGTAAATAAACATTGTCCCAGGAAAATTATGAATATGTTTTAACCCCAAAAAGTTCTTGCTTGCCTTAAAAATTGCTATATAAATGCACCTGATGAACGTACCGAAATTCATAATTATAAACAGTTTCGAGAAGCCAAGATATCCCATTACAATTTTTACGCGTATATTTTAAAAATTTGAGTGAATTTGAATTCAAACAATAAGTACAGATGCATAAAAATATTTAATAAGTGTTGCGCTTCGCTTCGTAAAATAAGTGAAAACGAGGCTGCAAATATAATTGAATATTTTCCAGCTGTCGCCAGCATTCATTGTAGCCGTATTTGCGAAACTTGCCGGAATACACTGAGAAAAGCGCGCAGTCGTAATGAATCCAACGTGGAGCAGAATGAAGTCTCAAATTATTTACCAACAACGCCCAGCGATGAAATTAGGGAAGAATTGAATGAACTTCCAACTTGTACCAGCCGTAATGCAAACATCGAAAGCAACGAACTCATTGAAAATATAAATGATCATATTATTCCTCATCTACCAAACCAAATGTCGCCTCTTAAGAGGAAATATATCAAACGAGATGCATACAGAAATAGAAAATCACTGCAAATTTTGGAAAATGTAGCAGATTCACTTGGAGCTGATCCATTGTCTGATTTGTCAGCGCAACATGAAAACGTCAAAGCCATTTACGAAGAAATTTTGCAAAACATCAAATATCAAATAGAGAACAGCTCAAATCTTTTGGAAAAGCAAAAACTTTTATCTCTCTTACCAATCAATATGAGTCACGCAGAAATTAAAGATCGTTTTGGGGATGATATATCTCACGATTGTATCAAAAAAAGTAAAGATATCCAAAGGAATAAAACGAAGTTTGCAGATATCAATCTTTTAAAAATGAGCACACGTAGTTTACCAACCGGAACTCTAAGCACAGTCAAGTTATTTTATGAAGATGATGAAACTAGCCGAATGATGCCAGGATCGCAAGATTCAATTACTGTTAAACAAGGAAACTTACGTGAAAAAGTTCAAAAAAGACTGATGTTATCTTCACTACGCGAATCTTACTACGAATTTAAAAAAAAACATCCCTTTGCCAAAGTGGGTTTTACAAAATTTACAATGTTAAGGCCAAAAAATTTTATGAAACTTGGAGTTGGAAACCAGCAAAATATCTGTGTATGCACATTGTATCAGAATATGAAATTGATGTTTGAAAAAAGTGGCTTAAAATCAATTTGTATTGAAAGAGAATGCACATTTACCGACTACAAAGATGTTCTCAAATTCGTTGTTTGTGATGGTGACATAGAAAAAAGCGAGTGTTGCGTTTCAATGTGTGGTCACCGCTACAAAAATTTAAATAATCTAAAAACGCATATGCTAAAACATTTTGAAAATAACCAAACTGAAGAAATAATATACAAAAAGTGGAATACAACGATTAGATGTGTTCTGGAAACGTTAACCACCAACCCAGAATCATTTGTCAGCGATTTTACTAATCACATCAAAGTTCTGATTCCGCATCATTTCATAGCAAAGCGACAATCTGAATTTATCAGCAATAAAAGAGCGGCGCTGTTATCAGGAGAAATGTTAATTCAAATGGACTTTGCTGAAAATTATGCATTTCTTGTACAAGATGCCGTGCAAGGATACCATTGGAATAATAATCAGGCTACAATACTTCCGTTCGTTATTTATTACAAAGGTAATTATTTTAATATTTTGGTATTAGTAAACACATCCAACCACACTCATCAAAATATTTAATATTTTTTATTTATTTGTTTTTTTCCTTTGTTTGTTTATTTTCAGATAACGATAAATTAACTCATAAAAGCTTCGCCATAATATCTGATTGCAATACCCATGATAGTATAGCAGTTCATCTATATATTTCAAAAATGATACAGTTCGTGTAGGCCAATATAACCAACAATATTAATAAAATCATTTACGTATCAGATGGTGCAGGAGCACAATATAAAAATAAATACAACTTCATTAATTTATGCCATCACAAATCTGATTTTGGTATTGACGCTGAATGGCACTTTTATGCTACCAGTCACGGAAAATCTGCATGTGATGGAATCGGAGGAACATTGAAAAGAGGTGCTCGAAATTATAGTATTACAAATAAAAATGAAATCCAGACAACGAGGCAACTCTATCACTGGGCATCAGAAACATATAAGACAACCATACAAGTTGCTTACGCAGATGCTGACGAATACAACAACGTTAAAGAAAAGCTATTTTCAAGATATAAAGAAGCTCAAACTATAACAGGAACTCAAGGCTTTCATTCATTCATTCCGATAAATGAAACTTTTGTACATGTGCGCAGATATTTTGACTGTGCCAAATTTGAGCAGCGCAAAATTTCTTACAAATAATTAACTTAAAAAAATGTAAATAAAATAAAACACAAATTAATAAAAACATGGCAAATAATATAAACAATTGTTGATGGTTTTTTATTTGTAAACATTTAAAAAATGTTATAATTGTTGAACTATTTTGTAAATGTGTAAGAATGTGACCTGATATTTTCGCTGTTATTCAAAATATTTCGAAAACTTTCGGTACGTATTACTAGAAGTGACACTACTTAAAAAATTGGGGTTAAAACATATTCATAATTTTCCTAGGACTATGTTTATTTATTTAACCTGTAAATATAAAATATAAGGGCAATTACTAGAAGTGACACTACTTAAAAAATTATATAAAAAAAACTAAAAAAGAACCCATTTTTATTTTTTGATATAGTATAGGTGAAGGATAAACCTTTCTAAAAAAGTAATACACTGTAAAAAAAACCCTTGATCTTTTTGGATTTTTCGTTAGTTAAAATTTTTTTTTTATAAATTTTTTACAGTGTAATTTTTTTTGTGTCATAAAACGTGTCATAAAAAGATCATGGAAATCGGTTCAGCCGATTCTGAGTTATTGTAGTTTAAATGGAGCTCTTTTTGACCATTTTCGCGTTTTTTCGAAAACTTTCCCACTGTGCCACGCCCAAAAAATCACAAAACAGTCATTTCTAAAAATGAGAGTTTGTTTGTATTAATCAAATTTAGCTATGAACAAAATTTCATCGATATCTGAGGGGGTCGGGTTCAATGCATCTCGATTTTTACATTAAATTCATCATATAACACACTTCACACATCACTTTAGGTCAGGTTAGAACAATTTATTGCTCTAACGAATTTTTTTCAAAGAAACAACAGCATCAACATTTTCAATATGAAAAGAAAAAAACATCACTAGCTGATTAATAAGTTAGCTGATTGATTAACTAGTTAGAGCAATTAATTGTTCTTACCTGACCTAAAGCTCAATAAACGATTTTAAACTATCAAACAACTAGAATTTGTATTTAAAATCAAGAATGATTTAAACTATCAAACAATTAGAATTTGTATTGAAATCATAGAAAATCAACACAATAAATAACAAGGTCATATAGAAAACTTTAAGTTGTACAGGGTTGCCCATATTCGACGGACCCATCTGGCAACGCCATAACTTTTGACAGAGATGTCAGATCGCTTAATGACATACCGCGTTTGAAGCGTCAGTCCAAGCAGATTTTTACCATGGAACAATACACGCCACGCGAGCGCTCTGAAATAGTTGAAATTTACATTCAACAGAAGAAGTCAATTGTGAAAACTCAACGTGCTTTTAAAAGATTAAAAAATGTGAGAAGTGCGCCTTCTAAGAACACCATTAAGCGTTTATACGAAAAATTTTCGACTGGTGAGGCTCTTTCTAATCCGAAGAGGCCAAATAAAAGTCGACCAAGGCGATCGGCCGAGAATATCGCTGCCGTACGAGCCAGTGTTGAGAGGTCCCCAAGAACATCCCAAAAACGCCGTTCTCAGCAGTTGGGCATGGCTCGGTCCACTTTACAACGGATTATTCGCGTTGATTTGCATTTGTTCCCGTACAAAATTCAATTGACGCAAAGATTGTTGCCTGTGGACAAGCCTCGTCGATTGGAATGGGCCCAAAGAGTCTTCGAAATGGCCGAAGATGACGAGGAATTTTGGAACAAAATTATCATGTCCGATGAAGCCCATTTCACATTGAATGGGACCGTAAATAAGCAAAATTGCCGTATTTACGCCACTGAAAATCCTCAGGAGATTCAAGAAGTGCCTCTTCATGACAAAAAGTCACAGTTTGGTGCGGCGTTAGTGCGAAAACGGTCATTGGGCCGTTTTTCTTCCAAAATGAAAATGGCCATGCTGTTACCATCAACCAGGAGCGTTATCGCGACATGATGACCAATTTTGTGATGCCAATTATTCGTCGAAAGCGTATGAGGCAGTTCTGGTTTCAACAAGACGGCTCTCCACCTCACACAAGTCGCATAACAATCGATTTTCTGAAGAATTTGTTTCCGGGCCATTTGATGTCGAAAAGTGGTGATAATTATGCATTTCTTGTACAAGATGCCGTGCAAGGATACCATTGGAATAATAATCAGGCTACAATACTTCCGTTCGTTATTTATTACAAAGGTAATTATTTTAATATTTTGGTATTAGTAAACACATCCAACCACACTCATCAAAATATTTAATATTTTTTATTTATTTGTTTTTTTCCTTTGTTTGTTTATTTTCAGATAACGATAAATTAACTCATAAAAGCTTCGCCATAATATCTGATTGCAATACCCATGATAGTATAGCAGTTCATCTATATATTTCAAAAATGATACAGTTCGTGTAGGCCAATATAACCAACAATATTAATAAAATCATTTACGTATCAGATGGTGCAGGAGCACAATATAAAAATAAATACAACTTCATTAATTTATGCCATCACAAATCTGATTTTGGTATTGACGCTGAATGGCACTTTTATGCTACCAGTCACGGAAAATCTGCATGTGATGGAATCGGAGGAACATTGAAAAGAGGTGCTCGAAATTATAGTATTGCAAATAAAAATGAAATCCAGACAACGAGGCAACTCTATCACTGGGCATCAGAAACATATAAGACAACCATACAAGTTGCTTACGCAGATGCTGACGAATACAACAACGTTAAAGAAAAGCTATTTTCAAGATATAAAGAAGCTCAAACTATAACAGGAACTCAAGGCTTTCATTCATTCATTCCGATAAATGAAACTTTTGTACATGTGCGCAGATATTTTGACTGTGCCAAATTTGAGCAGCGCAAAATTTCTTACAAATAATTAACTTAAAAAAATGTAAATAAAATAAAACACAAATTAATAAAAACATGGCAAATAATATAAACAATTGTTGATGGTTTTTTATTTGTAAACATTTAAAAAATGTTATAATTGTTGAACTATTTTGTAAATGTGTAAGAATGTGACCTGATATTTTCGCTGTTATTCAAAATATTTCGAAAACTTTCGGTACGTATTACTAGAAGTGACACTACTTAAAAAATTGGGGTTAAAACATATTCATAATTTTCCTAGGACTATGTTTATTTATTTAACCTGTAAATATAAAATATAAGGGCAATTACTAGAAGTGACACTACTTAAAAAATTATATAAAAAAAACTAAAAAAGAACCCATTTTTATTTTTCGATATAGTATAGGTGAAGGATAAACCTTTCTAAAAAAGTAATACACTGTAAAAAAAACCCTTGATCTTTTTGGATTTTTCGTTAGTTAAAATTTTTTTTTTTATAAATTTTTTACAGTGTAATTTTTTTTGTGTCATAAAACGTGTCATAAAAAGATCATGGAAATCGGTTCAGCCGATTCTGAGTTATTGTAGTTTAAATGGAGCTCTTTTTGACCATTTTCGCGTTTTTTCGAAAACTTTCCCACTGTGCCACGCCCAAAAAATCACAAAACAGTCATTTCTAAAAATGAGAGTTTGTTTGTATTAATCAAATTTAGCTATGAACAAAATTTCATCGATATCTGAGGGGGTCGGGTTCAATGCATCTCGATTTTTACATTAAATTCATCATATAACACACTTCACACATCACTTTAGGTCAGGTTAGAACAATTTATTGCTCTAACGAATTTTTTTCAAAGAAACAACAGCATCAACATTTTCAATATGAAAAGAAAAAAACATCACTAGCTGATTAATAAGTTAGCTGATTGATTAACTAGTTAGAGCAATTAATTGTTCTTACCTGACCTAAAGCTCAATAAACGATTTTAAACTATCAAACAACTAGAATTTGTATTTAAAATCAAGAATGATTTAAACTATCAAACAATTAGAATTTGTATTGAAATCATAGAAAATCAACACAATAAATAACAAGGTCATATAGAAAACTTTAAGTTGTACAGGGTTGCCCATATTCGACGGACCCATCTGGCAACGCCATAACTTTTGACAGAGATGTCAGATCGCTTAATGACATACCGCGTTTGAAGCGTCAGTCCAAGCAGATTTTTACCATGGAACAATACACGCCACGCGAGCGCTCTGAAATAGTTGAAATTTACATTCAACAGAAGAAGTCAATTGTGAAAACTCAACGTGCTTTTAAAAGATTAAAAAATGTGAGAAGTGCGCCTTCTAAGAACACCATTAAGCGTTTATACGAAAAATTTTCGACTGGTGAGGCTCTTTCTAATCCGAAGAGGCCAAATAAAAGTCGACCAAGGCGATCGGCCGAGAATATCGCTGCCGTACGAGCCAGTGTTGAGAGGTCCCCAAGAACATCCCAAAAACGCCGTTCTCAGCAGTTGGGCATGGCTCGGTCCACTTTACAACGGATTATTCGCGTTGATTTGCATTTGTTCCCGTACAAAATTCAATTGACGCAAAGATTGTTGCCTGTGGACAAGCCTCGTCGATTGGAATGGGCCCAAAGAGTCTTCGAAATGGCCGAAGATGACGAGGAATTTTGGAACAAAATTATCATGTCCGATGAAGCCCATTTCACATTGAATGGGACCGTAAATAAGCAAAATTGCCGTATTTACGCCACTGAAAATCCTCAGGAGATTCAAGAAGTGCCTCTTCATGACAAAAAGTCACAGTTTGGTGCGGCGTTAGTGCGAAAACGGTCATTGGGCCGTTTTTCTTCCAAAATGAAAATGGCCATGCTGTTACCATCAACCAGGAGCGTTATCGCGACATGATGACCAATTTTGTGATGCCAATTATTCGTCGAAAGCGTATGAGGCAGTTCTGGTTTCAACAAGACGGCTCTCCACCTCACACAAGTCGCATAACAATCGATTTTCTGAAGAATTTGTTTCCGGGCCATTTGATGTCGAAAAGTGGTGATAATTATGCATTTCTTGTACAAGATGCCGTGCAAGGATACCATTGGAATAATAATCAGGCTACAATACTTCCGTTCGTTATTTATTACAAAGGTAATTATTTTAATATTTTGGTATTTGTAAACACATCCAACCACACTCATCAAAATATTTAATATTTTTTATTTATTTGTTTTTTTCCTTTGTTTGTTTATTTTCAGATAACGATAAATTAACTCATAAAAGCTTCGCCATAATATCTGATTGCAATACCCATGATAGTATAGCAGTTCATCTATATATTTCAAAAATGATACAGTTCGTGTAGGCCAATATAACCAACAATATTAATAAAATCATTTACGTATCAGATGGTGCAGGAGCACAATATAAAAATAAATACAACTTCATTAATTTATGCCATCACAAATCTGATTTTGGTATTGACGCTGAATGGCACTTTTATGCTACCAGTCACGGAAAATCTGCATGTGATGGAATCGGAGGAACATTGAAAAGAGGTGCTCGAAATTATAGTATTGCAAATAAAAATGAAATCCAGACAACGAGGCAACTCTATCACTGGGCATCAGAAACATATAAGACAACCATACAAGTTGCTTACGCAGATACTGACGAATACAACAACGTTAAAGAAAAGCTATTTTCAAGATATAAAGAAGCTCAAACTATAACAGGAACTCAAGGCTTTCATTCATTCATTCCGATAAATGAAACTTTTGTACATGTGCGCAGATATTTTGACTGTGCCAAATTTGAGCAGCGCAAAATTTCTTACAAATAATTAACTTAAAAAAATGTAAATAAAATAAAACACAAATTAATAAAAACATGGCAAATAATATAAACAATTGTTGATGGTTTTTTATTTGTAAACATTTAAAAAATGTTATAATTGTTGAACTATTTTGTAAATGTGTAAGAATGTGACCTGATATTTTCGCTGTTATTCAAAATATTTCGAAAACTTTCGGTACGTATTACTAGAAGTGACACTACTTAAAAAATTGGGGTTAAAACATATTCATAATTTTCCTAGGACTATGTTTATTTATTTAACCTGTAAATATAAAATATAAGGGCAATTACTAGAAGTGACACTACTTAAAAAATTATATAAAAAAAACTAAAAAAGAACCCATTTTTATTTTTTGATATAGTATAGGTGAAGGATAAACCTTTCTAAAAAAGTAATACACTGTAAAAAAAACCCTTGATCTTTTTGGATTTTTCGTTAGTTAAAATTTTTTTTTTTATAAATTTTTTACAGTGTAATTTTTTTTGTGTCATAAAACGTGTCATAAAAAGATCATGGAAATCGGTTCAGCCAATTCTGAGTTATTGTAGTTTAAATGGAGCTCTTTTTGACCATTTTCGCGTTTTTTCGAAAACTTTCCCACTGTGCCACGCCCAAAAAATCACAAAACAGTCATTTCTAAAAATGAGAGTTTGTTTGTATTAATCAAATTTAGCTATGAACAAAATTTCATCGATATCTGAGGGGGTCGGGTTCAATGCATCTCGATTTTTACATTAAATTCATCATATAACACACTTCACACATCACTTTAGGTCAGGTTAGAACAATTTATTGCTCTAACGAATTTTTTTCAAAGAAACAACAGCATCAACATTTTCAATATGAAAAGAAAAAAACATCACTAGCTGATTAATAAGTTAGCTGATTGATTAACTAGTTAGAGCAATTAATTGTTCTTACCTGACCTAAAGCTCAATAAACGATTTTAAACTATCAAACAACTAGAATTTGTATTTAAAATCAAGAATGATTTAAACTATCAAACAATTAGAATTTGTATTGAAATCATAGAAAATCAACACAATAAATAACAAGGTCATATAGAAAACTTTAAGTTGTACAGGGTTGCCCATATTCGACGGACCCATCTGGCAACGCCATAACTTTTGACAGAGATGTCAGATCGCTTAATGACATACCGCGTTTGAAGCGTCAGTCCAAGCAGATTTTTACCATGGAACAATACACGCCACGCGAGCGCTCTGAAATAGTTGAAATTTACATTCAACAGAAGAAGTCAATTGTGAAAACTCAACGTGCTTTTAAAAGATTAAAAAATGTGAGAAGTGCGCCTTCTAAGAACACCATTAAGCGTTTATACGAAAAATTTTCGACTGGTGAGGCTCTTTCTAATCCGAAGAGGCCAAATAAAAGTCGACCAAGGCGATCGGCCGAGAATATCGCTGCCGTACGAGCCAGTGTTGAGAGGTCCCCAAGAACATCCCAAAAACGCCGTTCTCAGCAGTTGGGCATGGCTCGGTCCACTTTACAACGGATTATTCGCGTTGATTTGCATTTGTTCCCGTACAAAATTCAATTGACGCAAAGATTGTTGCCTGTGGACAAGCCTCGTCGATTGGAATGGGCCCAAAGAGTCTTCGAAATGGCCGAAGATGACGAGGAATTTTGGAACAAAATTATCATGTCCGATGAAGCCCATTTCACATTGAATGGGACCGTAAATAAGCAAAATTGCCGTATTTACGCCACTGAAAATCCTCAGGAGATTCAAGAAGTGCCTCTTCATGACAAAAAGTCACAGTTTGGTGCGGCGTTAGTGCGAAAACGGTCATTGGGCCGTTTTTCTTCCAAAATGAAAATGGCCATGCTGTTACCATCAACCAGGAGCGTTATCGCGACATGATGACCAATTTTGTGATGCCAATTATTCGTCGAAAGCGTATGAGGCAGTTCTGGTTTCAACAAGACGGCTCTCCACCTCACACAAGTCGCATAACAATCGATTTTCTGAAGAATTTGTTTCCGGGCCATTTGATGTCGAAAAGTGGTGATAATTATGCATTTCTTGTACAAGATGCCGTGCAAGGATACCATTGGAATAATAATCAGGCTACAATACTTCCGTTCGTTATTTATTACAAAGGTAATTATTTTAATATTTTGGTATTAGTAAACACATCCAACCACACTCATCAAAATATTTAATATTTTTTATTTATTTGTTTTTTTCCTTTGTTTGTTTATTTTCAGATAACGATAAATTAACTCATAAAAGCTTCGCCATAATATCTGATTGCAATACCCATGATAGTATAGCAGTTCATCTATATATTTCAAAAATGATACAGTTCGTGTAGGCCAATATAACCAACAATATTAATAAAATCATTTACGTATCAGATGGTGCAGGAGCACAATATAAAAATAAATACAACTTCATTAATTTATGCCATCACAAATCTGATTTTGGTATTGACGCTGAATGGCACTTTTATGCTACCAGTCACGGAAAATCTGCATGTGATGGAATCGGAGGAACATTGAAAAGAGGTGCTCGAAATTATAGTATTACAAATAAAAATGAAATCCAGACAACGAGGCAACTCTATCACTGGGCATCAGAAACATATAAGACAACCATACAAGTTGCTTACGCAGATGCTGACGAATACAACAACGTTAAAGAAAAGCTATTTTCAAGATATAAAGAAGCTCAAACTATAACAGGAACTCAAGGCTTTCATTCATTCATTCCGATAAATGAAACTTTTGTACATGTGCGCAGATATTTTGACTGTGCCAAATTTGAGCAGCGCAAAATTTCTTACAAATAATTAACTTAAAAAAATGTAAATAAAATAAAACACAAATTAATAAAAACATGGCAAATAATATAAACAATTGTTGATGGTTTTTTATTTGTAAACATTTAAAAAATGTTATAATTGTTGAACTATTTTGTAAATGTGTAAGAATGTGACCTGATATTTTCGCTGTTATTCAAAATATTTCGAAAACTTTCGGTACGTATTACTAGAAGTGACACTACTTAAAAAATTGGGGTTAAAACATATTCATAATTTTCCTAGGACTATGTTTATTTATTTAACCTGTAAATATAAAATATAAGGGCAATTACTAGAAGTGACACTACTTAAAAAATTATATAAAAAAAACTAAAAAAGAACCCATTTTTATTTTTTGATATAGTATAGGTGAAGGATAAACCTTTCTAAAAAAGTAATACACTGTAAAAAAAACCCTTGATCTTTTTGGATTTTTCGTTAGTTAAAATTTTTTTTTTATAAATTTTTTACAGTGTAATTTTTTTTGTGTCATAAAACGTGTCATAAAAAGATCATGGAAATCGGTTCAGCCGATTCTGAGTTATTGTAGTTTAAATGGAGCTCTTTTTGACCATTTTCGCGTTTTTTCGAAAACTTTCCCACTGTGCCACGCCCAAAAAATCACAAAACAGTCATTTCTAAAAATGAGAGTTTGTTTGTATTAATCAAATTTAGCTATGAACAAAATTTCATCGATATCTGAGGGGGTCGGGTTCAATGCATCTCGATTTTTACATTAAATTCATCATATAACACACTTCACACATCACTTTAGGTCAGGTTAGAACAATTTATTGCTCTAACGAATTTTTTTCAAAGAAACAACAGCATCAACATTTTCAATATGAAAAGAAAAAAACATCACTAGCTGATTAATAAGTTAGCTGATTGATTAACTAGTTAGAGCAATTAATTGTTCTTACCTGACCTAAAGCTCAATAAACGATTTTAAACTATCAAACAACTAGAATTTGTATTTAAAATCAAGAATGATTTAAACTATCAAACAATTAGAATTTTTATTGAAATCATAGAAAATCAACACAATAAATAACAAGGTCATATAGAAAACTTTAAGTTGTATGTATATTAATTTTATTTGTTGTTAAACAATTGTACTTTTTCTTGAAATGGTTTTTATTAAGTTGCTCAACTGCACTACCTTGATTTCAATGCAGGATTCAATGCATATTTTAGAGTTTCTTGGAGAACGGGTGAAAAAGAGAGGGGGAAAAAGACAAGAACAAATGACGCATCAAGCGAATATGACATTAATTTCAATTCGATTCTTGATAAATATAAAAAAGGACTTTATATGATTTAAATACAAATTCTAAATGTTTGATAGTTTAAATCATACTTGATTTTAAATACAAATTCTAGTTGTTTGATAGTTTAAAATCGTTTATTGAGCTTAAGGTCAAAGTTAGAACAATTAATTGTTCAAAGAAACAACAAAGAAACAACAACAACAACAACAACAAAGTTTTTCAATATGAAAAGGAAAAAAATCACTAGCTGATCTTATTGCAATTTCGGCCTGGCTAAGGGCTTCATCAGATATCTTTGTGATACACGTGCAAGCGCGCACTAACACACTGCACCACCGGGGCGATGAGATTTGAAGTGTCAATTTCTCAGTTTTTCTCAATTTTATAATTTCACATTTGTTGTTGTATTTTTGCTTTACTTTAGTCTCTATACTTATGTTATTATATGGAGTCCAACAGCCTGCTGGAAGTCTTCACTAACAAAGCATGTTTACTGTATGGATACTGTACATTTAGAATTTGTATTTAAATCATATAAAGTCAACATAATAAATAAAAGAGGTAATTTAGGAAAAAACTTTAATAAAAAAGGACTTTAAAATAGTATAGAGAACGGTTTAAAGGTGCAAAAAAATGTT
Organism: Dichetophora obliterata; assembly: GCA_963920525.1. Classification (NCBI taxonomy): domain Eukaryota; kingdom Metazoa; phylum Arthropoda; class Insecta; order Diptera; family Sciomyzidae; genus Dichetophora; species Dichetophora obliterata. Next base: position 21,307,982 of record OY986440.1, on the reverse strand, counting down.
GTTTTCATACCAGCAAATCAGACGCTGCCGTTTTAAGTACCGTTTAGCTGGCAAAGAAACATTCATGGCTTGTTGGGTTGTAATGCAATAGAGAATACAGATGCATGTAGTTAGAGAGCCAGAGAGTATGCGGCTACAAAAAAATATACTACTACTAGCCAAGGTTGCCAGTTAAAATTTAAAACAATTCCGAGAAAAAGTTACTTTTTTCAAAATAACATAATTTAAACACAACAAAAATTGCCATTGTAAATATAAACAAAAAAGTTTCTTCCGCAATAAAAAAATATCAAAAAAAATCTCACGATCATTAAAAATTACCACAAAAATACCATGCGTTTTAAAAATACCACCACAAATTCCATATGCATTTAAAATTGCCACAAAAATCTCATTCGCATTAAAAAATACCACAAGTCCCATATGCACAAACAATTTAAAAAACATTTTGAAATACCAAATAGAAACTTTGTTTACTAAAAAAGAAAAAAAAATGTATGAAGAATATTACCAAACTCCCACGTAAATTTAAATAATACCCCGCTGAATTTCCACGCCAATTAAAAAATACCACGCTGAATTAAAATATTTAGTAGGAATTCCCAAAGACAAAAATTCCTAAGGGCAATTAAAAATTACCACGAAATTTTTCCAACATAACTGGCAACGTTGCTACTAGCTGCTGATATTGTTGTTTTGGTTCTGCATGTGCTGCAAAGGGCCGTTTTTCAGTCGGCAATTCTATGAGCAATAATTGCTTTCGCCGCAAGTAGTTTGTTGACTACTCGGGTTTAATGGGGACTTTCGTAAGCCCCCTCATGCGGGCGAATAATCCACAAACTGCTTGCGGCAAAGGCAATTATTGCCGAGTGAAAAGCGAGACAAAGAGATCTTGCTACCAGAGCAAGAGAATTATTGCTCTCGGAGCAATAATTGCTTTCGCCGCAAGCTCGAGAATTTTCTTGAGTGACGAGTGAAAAACGGGACATAGTAAGCAAAGTTCTGTTTATTTCTGGTGGACGTTACGGTTCATCCCCTCTAACGCTGCTCAACCGCTGTGATCTTGCTCTTTTCTGTGCGAAGTTGTTTTAGATTTGTTGGTTTAATTATTGTTTTTTCAGTTATACCATGTTCTCACTATCGTAATTTACGGCTCATTCTTAATTTATGCATAAATCATGACCAAATTAAGTAATTTCGCCGTGAAAAAACTGTCAATGAAATTACTTCGAAATTAAGTAATTTATCATAAATTACCATTTAAATTAAGATGCAATCGGTGTCAGCACTAGTTTTTTCGATAAATAATCGAAAAAATCGCATCACAAGCTGTCATTTTTATAAATAACCAAAACTCAAAGTTCACAATGTTGTTCTGTCCGACTTGCGGTAATATTTTAATGGTAGAGGAAGAAACTACAGGTATCGGTTTTCATGCAATACATGTCCTTACATTTGCAACATCAATTAAAACATTTCAACGCGTACCTTTCCACGACTAAAAAATGTGCTCTAAGTATTTGAGACGAACTATTATTAAGATTCCTGCAATGTTTTAGGAAGTGGATCATGTTATGGGCGGTGCAGCTGCTTGGGAGAACGTAGATTCAACTGATGCTTATTGTTCGGCTTGTGCTCACAAACAAGCTTATTTTATGCAGATGCAAAATCGCTCTGCTGATGAACCTATGACCACATTTTACAAATACTGTAATCAGGCACGAAGATGCTTACAATCGGACGAAGTTATAGCTCTACCAACCGACACTGTTTATGGTCTAGCCTGCAATGCCAACAATGAGAAGGCCATACAAAATTTGTATGAAATCAAAGGACAAGACTGTCATAAACCAGTGGCAATTTGTGTAAAAGACTTGGCTGCTCCTCGTTGCCATGGTAAAGCTGAGCATATAAGCGATGCGTTGTTGAAACGTTTGCTGCCGGAATCCAGAACGGTAGTTATCGAACGTTCACAGAACTTAAGCATTAGTTTTCTCAATCCAACTACTAGAAAAATTGATATTCGTATTCCCAAATTCCAATTCATTCACCAGCTGTGCGATGAGCATCCATTGCTCTGACTAGTGCAAATCGTTAGCCGAACCAAGCAGTTTGAATGTTGAAGAATTTTCGACGTTGTGGCCTCAGCTAAGGGGTGTCTTTGATGCAGGCCAGCTGGGACTAACCAAAGAGTGTCGTTCTGCATCAACGGTTATTGACTTGTCACAGCCGGAAAAATTAAAAGAGTACGTGCAGGATGTGCGATTAAACAAACCCTCGAAGTTATGCCTGGATTCGGTATTAGAAACCTTGAACTGCTAAGAACACTGCTAAGAACTGCTAAAACAATGATTCCCATATATAATTCTGCTGTCATATAAAGTGCTCCCATTTCGTCCAACATTAATCATATTTATCTCGTTGGAAAGACAATAAAAAACCAACATGTTACAGTATAGAATTTTTAAAATTAAAAAGCAACTGTGGAACGTTTTATTTGTTTTTTTAAATTTTAAGTACATAGTGGGACAGAATATATATTTAAAAATAGTGGAAACTTATCACTTTTTCCTGGTCGGACATGCTAAATAAAACAAAAACTGTTTAAATTCACGTTAATGCCTTGCGATGGTTTATTTACTTTCTTTGCTTTACTTACTTTTGCCACAAAATAAACAAATATATGAGTTTCCAACGAACTGTCAAAACAAATTACTAACAGCTAGTTTGAACGCAGTTGATTTAAGTGAAGTAATTTATGGCAAATTAAGTAATTTATGCCGTAGTATAAACGTAGTATTAGCTGAAATTTTTAAGATGTTCTTAATTTTTACTTGGCATGAACAGCTGTATTTGACAACTAGCTCGCCTTTCTCTGTTTTCTACTTCATTCCTCTCCGAGTCGGCCCTACCTGGTTATTCTGCCATGAGTTAGAGTACGAATAAAACGAATGTTTATTTTCAGCATGTACATATGTATACTACTACGCAAATTTGCGCATGCGTTACTAAGCATGCGTTGTGCTTTAAAAACTACATTTATTTTTTAAATACCATAATATATTCGAACTATTTTTATTATGCATTATATTCTTTCCATATTAAAAATTTATTTTGTTAACTAAAATTTTAATTTTAAATTACTTTTAAAATATACATACATATATGTATATGCTCTTTACTACAGGAAAAATAAATAATTCAAATTTACCCATATTTATTTCCATTAATTAAACATAACTTTGAATTACATTTAGTTTTAACCAACAAAACAAATGAAAAAGAACAACAAATTCATCACCATTAATTTCAAACGAAAACTTTTTGTAAAACAAAACAAATTTTTACATGAATTAATTGTGAGCTTTTTAGATTAGTAGTGGGATTCTGTAAATCTTTCGCAACTTCCGATCGGAATTGCAATTTGCGACTTTTTTCGGTTGTCATACCGAAAACAGTATTCACTAACTTGTACTTTGCGACAAAATTCGGTCGAAAAAAGTTTACGAATTTATGTGAAAAAAGTGACAACACTACTTATTTATCGGTGATAAATGTCAAATTTATTCAAATTAAATTTAAATTTAAATAAAAGTTAAAAATGGTTAAAGCGGCTAGAGCTTCTTTGGAGCAACATTTAAGAATGCTTGATTTTTTTCAGCTAAATAAAGGCCTCGCGGAAGGCAAGTTCTGCTCTCTGCATGGCCGTGCAGAAACGGAAAAAAAGTGGAAGGAGTTGACGGAGATTTTGAACGCAGTCCAAGGTGCTGTTAAAACAGCTACACAATGGCAAATAGTAAGTTATTATCAATTAATTATTGTATTTGCAGGTTTATTGTTAATTATATTTGCCTTTCAGGTCTGGCGCGACCTTAAAGGTCGCACCTCTATAAAGAGCAGACAACGCCGTAAACAGGTTGCGGCCATTGGTAATCAGCCAATCAGCCTAGCGCCGCTTTCGGAGCTGGATTTGCGAGTACTGGAAATCGTGGGCACCCAGTACGTTGAAGGGAGCACAGAGTGTGCTGAAAGTCACCCTGATGAGCAGGTAAGAATAAATAATAACAATAACAATATAAATAGTAACGTTAGCAGTTCAATGCCGTTGAATGCCTCGGGCATAAAACTTGTAGATCCAGTTCTATCAGTATTATCACTTTTAATAACACAATTGATAATAAGAAGCTCGTTCAAAGTTTTTTCAAGGGCTAAATTGCTCATTTTTTATAATGAAGGAATTAACAAGTCTAATATATGATTTCAGGAACTGCAACTTGCTTTAGAAGAGGGCATAGATGATATACTTCATCTCAGCCCTATTGTTGTTTCAGCCCAGCTAGAGCAATCTGGACAACAAGATCAAGTGGAAGAAGTACAACAGCCGCCGAGCTCAGCACGAGCTAAGCAAAAGGTGCCAAGACCACAAGGATGCAAAAGGAGAGTCTCAGCAGCGGACGACTCTCGAGAGTAATTTGTGAAAATTGCAAAGCAGCAAGCAGATGCTTTGACGGTAAATCAGAAAGAAATCATTTATTTACATTGCTTTTATATTAAAACGGTTTTATGTAATTATTGTTAAATTTTAGATTATTGCAGAATCACTAAAAATGCAAGCAGAGGCGAACAAAATGCAAGCAAATGCATTTGAACGTTTATTAGCAACGTTTGAAAGCTATGCTTCAAGTATGCAAAGCATAATGGAGCATTTTACTGCTGTTAGCCATAGATACAGTTGGCTGAAATAAAATGAAGTACTAAATTATTAAATTCATATTTTTCTTTAATCCTTTCAATTCCAGTTCTTATTCTTAACTCTATACCTTTCTTATATGAACTTTTGCTTTCTTGTTTTACTATAAATACTAGTTTTTAATTCAATGAAATGTAAATTCTTTTTTAATACTTTTGTTAGATTACACTGCGTTTTTTTTTAGTTCTTTTTTCTCTGTATTAGATAACTTTAACTTTTTTAGTTTTTTTTTTTTGATATGAGGAGTCTCGTGGTTTACTTTATCGAACACTTTAGCGCAAAATTTTTGTTTTAAAGACTTATAGCTCAGAATCAAAAATTACTTATAATATGCGTTTCTTCAGAAAAGTTGTTTTTATTATTATGGTCACCAACTTTGCTGAACAAATAAATGTGATCGATGTGAAAATCGTTGGAAATTGTCTTAAAAACTTTCACTAGCCATTAAGCTATACTTTTTGTGGCGAGAATAATAGAAAACTTTTCTGAAGAAACCAAAGTGAAAATAATAATCGTCAAAGAGTTATCAAATTGAAAATTAGTGTATATCTTTAGTACTTTTTGATTCTGAGCTATAAATCTTTAAAGCAAATACTTTGCTCTAAAGTGTTCGGTAAAGTGGCAAAACGAATGTCATCACGAGACTCCTCATACTAAAATTAAGTAAAAAAACGTTGAAGTCATCAAATACAGATTTTCTTGTCTCACAGTGTTTAGCATTTACTATATGTTACTTAAAGATTTAAATGTAAAAAAAAAACTTTTGTGAATAAATAAACAAATTTATCGACAACATTCCGTGGCGTATGAGTGATTTTAATGTAATATTAATTTACATATTTAACATTTCTTTATAAATCTATTTTAAGTGAACGATGCTGAAATAATGCGTTCTTGAATGCGCCTTGCTAAAGCTGACGGTTGAAGGTTTTCTTCGTTTTCTTGAAAAAGTTGAATCTGCGAGGCACTGTTATTATTTGATTGAACTAAGTTTTCTGGTTCCTCTGAATTAAACTGTTCATTAACAATCCCCCCCGCAAAACCAGGTTCGTACATAAGGACCCTTTGTTGCGATAGACACCTCCATGTTCCTTTAAGAACGCCAAAAAGCCTTTCTACACAGTTTCTAGATTTGCAAAGGGCTTCATTATATCGAAACTTGGGCGAATTCTCAGGCTGGTTCGGTAGAGGAGTCAATAGCCAAGGCTCTAGAGGATAACCAGAATCTCCTGAAAATTTATAATAGGGTATATCGTCACACAAAACTAAATTTTATAGTAAAAACCTATTAAGAAAGTTCGATGATCCCCATTATCAAATGCCCGTTTCATAATATCGCGAATAGCAGAAGAGCCCCAAATATACGAGTCATGTCGGGCGCCAGGATATCTTGCGTTGACGTTTTGAATTTTCAGATTTGGGTCACAAATCTGAAATAAATAAATAAAAAATATAAAAATTTTACAAAATGCTTGCTTCTGTGTATATCTTACCATTTGGACGTTAATGGAATGGTATCCATGGTGATTTACATAAGCTTCTTCATGGCGTTTTGGGCCGATAATTGCCACGTGTGAGCAGTCAATTGCACCTATGGCACCATCAAAAGGCTCTCGGGCATTACGAAAAACATAGCGTGCTGCCTCTCGCTCTAACTGCGTTACTGGGAATCTCACATTTGGTCGAAAAATTTTAGAATTTATTGCATCCGTAACTCGATAAATAGATCGACTTATGGATGACTGGCTCATCGTTGGTAGCAGCCGGTCTCATAAAAGCGTAATGCTGCAAAAACCTACAAAAAAAAGCAAAAGCTCCAATATTCATTATAAAAAAAATTTACTTGATTTTCAGCTGATAGACCAGTAATTCTATTTCGCTGTAGATGGTCGTCTAATGAGTCGATGAGCTCATGCGTTATATCCGGCGTGATACGATACAGCTTTTTGAATTTATTCAACTCCAAATCAAAAGGAGAATCTTCGAAGATATGTGTTATAGCCAACCCTTTCCTCCCCGCTCAAAAAACTTAAATTCTAAAATTCTTGATAATTGTTTACTCCAAACATAGTAAACAATTACCAATAATTCTGTCCCAACAATTTCCGGCCTAAATGAAAAATTAAAACATATAAAATTATTGATAATCGTTCACTCCAAATGTCGTAAACAATTATCAATAATTCTGTCTGAACACCTTCCGTTGTTCAGAATGCAAAAGCTTGCACTTAATTTAGCAACTAAATAAAAATTCCCAATAATCGTTTGCCACAAATGTCACAAACAATTATTGAGAAATCTGGACGACTTCCGCCACACTGTGTGAAAGAACCTAAATGCTTACTTGCATTTAATTCTTCACTACATTTAATTTAACAACACTAATACAAACAAGCAATAGATATATAACTAATAAGAAAATATATATGTATACACTAGCATTAAGGTATTTAAGCCAGAATAATTTGTAATCAAGGGCAGTTGATTGACAACCGACAATAAAAGTTCAACACCTAAATATAAACACGAGTTTTATTTTTGTGGACCTTTTCAAGTTTATTGAAAAGGTCAAAATATATTTTTTATCCAGAATCACATATAGATTCTTAACTGATATGCTCGTTCCAAATTTCTTTCACGAACATGAGCTTCAGTCGCTTGGAGCGTAGCATCCATTGTCAAATAACTAAAAGCCATTTTAAGCTAAGAAACAAAAAATAGAGATTAAAATTTACAGAATTAAATTTATTTTAAATAATTTTAATTTTAAAAACTTACAGATGTTTTCGGTTCACTTTTCGTTAACAACAAATACAAAAGAAAATTTGCTGAATTAATTTTAATTTAAATAATTTTAATGTCAAAAGCTTACATATGTTTTCGGTTAACTTTTCGTCAACAAAATATTCATCGCCAGGGCCGGATTAACCAAATTTGCCGCTATGGGCTAGACGAAAATTAGGCAAAAAAAAAAATAACAATAATAATGATACAACCCCAAAAACCAAATACTATATTTTTGACAATATTTTTAAAGGTTTTATGGGCTAAAATTAAATCAGAATGTATTTCTATGTATGAGTTCGTTCGAGAACTGTATGTATGAGTTCGATTGAAAAATAAAAATCTTTAATCATTTGTCTTTAATAATCATCAGTTTATATATTTAGAATTTGTTTTGTTGCTCAAGACTATTTTTTCAGGATCTGAAAATAGTTAGTGAAAATGTTGAACATAGTTTATTTATGCTGAAAATGCAACTAATTTTTTGACTTTCTTTTATTTAATTCAAAATAAATTTAATTTAATGTACTTTACGTCGGGATTTTGCAGAAGCAAAGTCCCCAATGATGTCATCGAAATCAATTGCGTTGACTAAACGTCCTTCAATGCACAATACTCCCAAGCAGTTTAATTTTTCGTTTGTCATGGTTGATCTCAAGAAATTTTTTATGCGCTTCATTCCTGAAAACGATCTTTCGGATGAGCAGTTTGTTGCAAAAAGGCATAAAAACATTCGAAATGCTATGTCTAAGTTTGGGAAAATATTTTCAACTTGGTTATTTCGAATTATATTTGACATCTGAATTATTATGTTTTCTTGATTGTGGTTGGTATTTTCACATAAGCATAGCGACACTTCTTTTATGAATGGTAATTCGGGTTCAGTGCATTTTTCTTTGTTACGCGGAAGTGAATGTAACTTTTCTTTTATATATTCTTGAAAATGAATGCATTCTGATACAAATGAGTCTTCTAAATCATCAGGATAACAGTTTTTCATTTTTTCCGCACATTTAATAAGTGTATTCTGGGGTATATTTTTTTTACTTAAACATTCCAAAACTTCATATTTTTCGTAAATTTGTTTATATCCGGAAACTCGTTTGGTCAATTCTGCGCTTATTTTATCTAAAATTGTAAAAAAAGTCTCCACTCTAAATTTTTGTTGGCCCATAAGCTCGGTGTCGCCTTCTCTCAATTCATCAGCCTGCAATTTTCTAATTTTTTTTCGTTTCCTTAACGTATCATACCCTCTGTCTGAAGTTAATGATATGTTTGCTGCTTCATCTTCGAAGTAATCAAACATATTTCTTAAGGTACCAACATACTTCGAGAGCGATTCATATAAGTTGACAACCTCATTCAAACAAATATCAGCACCCTGAATTTTTCTTTGGACAGAATAAAATCTCTCCATTAAATTCGCCCAAAATACTGTTAAAAAAGCATTTTCAAAACGCTCAAGATGATGAGTGATTCCGCCAGCCTCAGTGCGTGTAATGGCTTTCTCCGCTTCGTCATCTGATATTTCTGTTAATGTATCATAAATAACTTCGTAATTTTTTCTAAAACTATTACATGCATCAGCTCTTGCAGCCCACCTTGTCACAGATAGGCTTTTAATAACAGGGGTACCTTTAGTTTTTGAGTTCAAAAGAGCCCATCTATGAGTGGAAGCTGAGAAGAAATTATACGTTTTTTGAACTATGTCAAAAAATTGACGAGCTTCTGAGCAACATTCTGCAGCATGCACGCCGATTAAATTCAGTGAATGAGCAGAGCAGGGAACATATATTGCTAAATTGTTTAGAGCCTTAATACGTGCTTGGAGTCCGCTGTATTGACCGGACATATTGCTTGCATTGTCATAACTTTGACCCCGACAATCCTTTATGTTAATATCCCAAGTTTTTAAAAAATCCATCAAAGCGTTCATCATTTCCTCGGCCTTATGCCCAACATTACTCTTAAAGCCTAAGAATCTTTCAACTGGCTTGCCATCTTCATCGACACTTCTTAAGATGAAAGCTAATTGATCAGTATGCGAAACATCTGGCGAGGAGTCTAGGCTTATAGAGTAATACTTGCTTTTTTTAATTTGGTTCACAATTGTGGTGAGAACTTTTTTAGCTATTACTTCTATAAATTCGTCACATATAGTTTTTGACAGATACGAAGTGTTTCCTTTGCCTTTATTGCCATATTGTTCAATATGCTTGGCAAGAAAGGGATCAAACTCCGCTATTAATTCTAGCGACATTAAAAAGTTCCCATTGGATAAAGATCCAAACCTTTCGTCACTGCCTCTAAAAGCTAATCCGTGACTAGATAGTTTTTTAATTACAGCAACAACTCTTAAAAGAACATTTTTCCAGTAAATTTGGTCCGTTCCTAAATGGCTTCTTAAACTTGCTTCTATACCAATTTTTCTGCCGCGATTAAGCATATCAATTTCACATATTTTATGCGCAGGTGAACCTTCATGACCTTTTACTCTTTGCTCAGCATGTTTCCAATCAGAAAATCCTGTCGAAAACTGTGAAGTTTTGTCCCTACCAAACAAGACACATGGAGCACAGAATACTGCACCAGTCCGTGGAGAAAATACTAAATATTGGCGATTGATACTCTCACCATTTGCTAAAGTCCGTCTGAACAGTTTCTTGTGAAGAAAACGTAGTTGATCACCATAAACTCTTTTTGAGCTTTCAAAATTGCTATCAAGATTTTGTTTTATTCCATTTTTTATTAAATAAGCAATTGTTATTTCATTAATCTCCCACTCAGAGGGATCAGAGCTTATGGATTTACTTATGGAATACTCAGCAGCCTCATTACTATCTGCACAAAAGTCTGAAGATAGTTGTACCTTACCAAATAAATAAAATAAACATCTGACCAGAGTTCTTAACCACTCAATGTTGACTTACAGTTTCCTCAGCGACTTTATTGCCAGATGCACAAATGCCTGAAATTGAATTCACTTGACTTTCACAGTCATTTTCACCAGCTCCGCAATGACTTGATGATAATTGTTCCTGACCAAATACAGTAAATGATAACCTGTCCCGACAATATTAATCATTGTTTACTTACAGCTTCGTTAGTAGCTTCATTGCCAGATGCACAGTCATTTTTTTCGGAAGCTTCAATGGGGTTAAAAAATTTTGTAAGACGAGCTGTATTTTTCAAAATATTAAACTGATCTGCTTCTTTCTTTTTTTTAATCTTGGAGTATTGAGAGCCACTAAGCCGCTTGCGTCCATCCATTATTGTTACTTAAACTTAATTTAAATAAAGCAACTCACTTTTCACGAAAAAATATTAGTTCGTTTTTCACTTTAATAAACAGAAAAAGCAGGGCCTACTGTTTGAAAATAATTGCTGTTGCGCTGTCTGTTGAGGAGTAGCAGAAGTATATAAAGCACTATAATATTGTTAGAAGCACTGGAAAAGTAACCCACTGGACAATATTAACAATACTTTTTTTTATGATATTATAACAAAATATACCTTTTAAACTACATTTTTCAATCTTAGCAAACAAAAAAAACAAATTTTCTATTGGCAAAATTTGCCGCCCCTAAAAATTTGCCGCTGTGGGCTCGAGCCCACTCGCTCCCTATGGTTAATCCACCACTGTTCATCGCAAGTTGTGCGATTCGTTTGCGACAAACTTCCGATACTTTCACCGACAAAATCGGAAAAAAGTGTGTACTGAATACCACTTTCCGAAAATTATCGCAAACAGAATTTTGCGACACCGAATATCGACCGAAATGTGTTACAGAATTCCACTACAGGTAAGTTTAAAGAAGGACAACAGCAACAAATTTGTTTTTAAATAATTTTTATTTAGAAGATGAAATACTTTAAAGAAGTTTTGAAGAATATACATTAGGGCGGGTCAATTTGTATGGACGAATTTTTTGGAGGTCTGGCTCAGCGAAATTCGTAAAATACATGTAATTTCAAGACTTTTTCTCCACTACAGCATATACAAATTCTGAAAAAAAGCTGTGCGGACTTTCGTAAATAGATTTTGTTCTCAATTATAAAATATGAATGTATGAATGTATGTGTATGAATCTATTTACGAAAGTCCGCACAGCTTTTTTTCAGAATTTGTATATGCTGTAGTGGAGAAAAAGTCTCGAAATTACATGTATTTTACGAATTTCGCTGAGCCAGAATTTGACCCGCCCTAATATACATGAAAAAAACCAGAATTTTTCTCTATTACTGTATAAAAAGGAATTCTACGTCTATACTTACGATACTATCGAAACTGTGTCTTTTTCATATGAATATACACAAAGCATTTTTCAGCTGAACTTATCGGCTATGCCAAAAGCGTTCATAGTGGACACTTTTTGCTCAGCCGAGCTGAACTGAAACTCAAAAACGCATTGGGCAAAAGAGTTGCTTTACTTGTGTTCTCTCAATAGAGATTGGAGCAATCTCCAATGTGTTTTTTGGCTCGGCTCAGCAAAAAGCGTTCAGTATGAACGCGGACTAATGCAAGTCATAGACGTTGTGACGGTTTCACAGTGGAGTACTTGGGACCAAAACTGCAGATTAAGGATTTAAAAATTCTACTTTCACTGGGAACTGATATTTGACATCCAAATTTATTTGGAAAAAGGGTAAAATTCTGCACTGTAAAGTACACACAGAAAAAAATCATTGTAAAATCAACTAGAAACATAATGATTTTACATGTTTCCCCTATGATTTTGCTTCATAGAGATTTATAGTAAAATCATTGTGATTTTCATGTAAAAATCGCAACAAATTTTCGTGTTGAACCATTATGAATACATGTAAAATCATCATGATGGTCATGTTGAATCATTAGGAAATTATGTAAAATCATTATGATGGTCATGTTGAATCATTATGAAATCATGTAAAATCATTATGATGGTCATGTTGAATCATTATGAAATCATTATCAAATGCAGCTGAATCCTAACCTCAGTTTGATATAAAAAGAACTTCAAGTTGGTTTTATTTAGTTTTTTTTTTATTGAAAAATAAAATAAATGCGACTTATAATTTCAAAACATACCTCAATTTTTCTCCAACTAAATAGTTTTTCTCGATAACGTGCACGAAGTCCTATGGGTGGTAAAGCTTCCCGTTTATATTCCTTAGACAAGTACCTTAAACTTTCCTAGTCAACTGAAGCTTCTGTTTCTATTGGAAAGTAATACAGCATTTTGATATTATTTTGTTATAGCAACATAAGTCACATATCACATTACCTTGTTCATGTGCGTCGAAGTTTATGGATTCGACTACCACCACTTGTATTTCCTTTTCATTCCACTTGTCTTACTTTTTCTGCTATTATAAACTATTTTAATTTTTAACGAAGCTACTTCTCGCGATAAAACTTCTAATGTGCTAGAAACAACGGAACTTCTTCAACACATAAAATTTTTTTTTACATGATGCAATAATAATTTTACTAGATTTCATAATGATTCAACATGATGTCATAATGATTCTACATGAAATCATAATGATTCTACATGCAATCGTGTTGATTAACTTTTTACATGATGCTATAATGGTTTTACTGGTTTTCACAATAATTCTACATGAAATCATAATGATTTTACATAAAATCATAATGATTTTTATGTCGCTGCCACCATGAAATATAAAATTATGTAAAATGAAATCAACTATGCATCACAATGATTTTAATATGCAAAATTTTTCTGTGTGTAGACAAATTGTTGGAAAATATTTTACCGTTTACCCGGAATGCACTTTGAAAGATGAGGTTATTTTCTTTGTACGTGCTCGCTGAGATAGGAGTGATTTTTTCTTTGCATTCCAGTTGCTTTTTTAAAATGTTTTTATTAGCTTCACTTCTTGCCTGTAACGTACAAATCTTGCAATAAATTTTTAACCAACTTCCCGATGAGCTAGAGTTTTGAAACTTAAAATATAGCTCAGAACTGGATGACAACACAATAATCACTCACTTTATTGTCTACACGTTTATTTGTTTAGCTTAAATGCGAAATGATTGGGTTGGGGAAAAAGTATTCGGCGTTTTCGAGTTCGCTTGATTTCAAAGTGTCATAACATTGAAGTCAAAGATGCTCCTCGGTCTAGTCGGCCCATCACCGAAAAATCGATGAAATGATGGATAAGGTGCCTCATGAGGTTGATGTTTGGGTGCCTCATGAACTTAGTGCAAAAAATGTAATGGACCGAATTTCTATCTGCAATTCGCTACTAAAACGAAACGAAATCGAGCCATTTTTGAAACGTATGGTAACAGGTGATGAAAAGTGGATCACGTACGATAATATTGTTCGAAAACAGTCTTGGTCAAAAATGGTAAAGCTCCAAGAACGGTGTCAAAGCCGGGAATGACGACAAGGAAGGTGATGCTGTGCCACACACATCTTTATTGACCCGACAAAAACTTAAAGAATTTAACTGGGAAGTTTTGATGCATCCACCGTGCAGTCCTGACATTGCACCGTCAGATGAACATTTGTTCCGATCTCTTCAACACTCCCTTGCTGGGAAGAAATTAACCTTAAAAAATGACTGCGAAAACCACTTATGTCAGTTTTTCAACGATAAAAGTCTGGAATTTTACAATAAACTAATCATGGTCTTAGCCCAAAAATGGCAGAAGGTAGTTAAAAAGAATAGACAATATTTGGATTAATAAAATCATTTTTTTTTTTTAAATAAAACGATTATTTTTATTAAAAAAACGCCGAATACTTTTTCCCCAACCCAACATTTTATACATACATACATGCATATTAAAAATCAAACAAAAATACTGAAAAGATCCTTGACATTTTTAAATTTTAAAAAATTAACAACTGGAGTGAATTTATTACTTCATTTAGAAAAAGTTTTGGTGTGAGCTCGGTAGCTCAGAGCATAGGGCGCTTGCTTTATAATCGTGAGGTTATGAATTGGAGCCTCAACAATGCGGACAAATTTTTTTTTATGAAACAAATTCAAATTTTGAAAAATTCACCACTGAGGGTGTAAAAAAATTGTAAAAAAGTATTTTAAATACGAGTACAATTTTTTATTATTTTATAAGAAAGTAGTTTGATTTATTGCTATTATGAATATGTTTCTTTGTGAGTTCTGTAGATCAGAGCACAGGGGGCTTGCGTTATAATCGTGAGGTTGTGAGTTCGAGTCTCAACAATGTCAATGGATTTTCTCCGGTTTTTTTTCATTTTTGATATTTATAGAACTATTTCGGTTTCTTGAAAAAATTCTTCTGTCACCTTCAGTCGTGAATTTTCGAAAATTAGAATTTTGAAAGTTTTTGACGGAATTCAAACAATTTTTTATAAAATTTGATTGATAAATGAGTTGTTTTTGAGAAAACGCAGCATTAAACTGTGTGTATGTGTAAAAAGTGTTGTGTGTGCCATAAAAAGCGTGAAAAAAGAGTACTCAAATACAAAAATTAAAAAAAAAAGTTATACAGAAAAAAATGCAAGAGTCAAAGAGACAACCACACAACGCAAGCGACGCTTAGAGAAGGAGAAGCATATCCATCGATACAGGTAGATGCAGAAGTTCCTACCGAAAATGAACAAGAACCAGAGCAAGTTAATGCATCACAGTTCAAAAGAAAAGACAAAAATTTGACAAAGACTAAAAATTAGAAAAGAATTATTTAAATAAAAAAATTTTTTAATAAAAAACGTTTTTAAAACGAACTAAAAAGTATTAAATAATTTCTCCTAGAGTGTGGCTTTTAGTTTGCCTAAAAACGTGGGGGCGCATGCTATAGAGAATATTAACCCTACATCACTAACCTTAGGGTTTCTAATGCGATGTGTGACGAACTAAAAATCAAATGTAACAAATTAATTCTTTTAATAAAAAAAAAAATATTTTAAATGCCCCGCGTTTTTAGGAGAACTAAAAGCCACACTCTAGGATAAACTATTTTTTACTTTTTAGTTCGTTTTAAAAACTTGTTATATTAAAAAAAGAATTTTTACTTAAATAGTTTAAAATAAAATTACATGTTCAGGTATTTTTGAAACAACTTGTTAATTTTTTGTGTATCATATTTGACTGTATCAAATTTCAAACTCAGAATGCATATTAAAAATTGAAATTTATGTTCAGAATTTCAAGTCCATACAGTTTTGATAAAATCACTTTGTATGGGAGGCAGGCGTGGCTTTCACTCGATTTAGTTGAATTTGATACTCAGAGAGCATATTAAACATAAAAATTTAAAGAGATTTAGCGTTTTGCTCTAGTCATTTTGTATGGGAGGTAGGTGTAGTTTTCATTCGACTTGAAGTTCAAATGCTGGTAGTCGCACCATTGACAAGGTTTCCAAACTTCAATCAAAGTTAAGTGCTGATTGAAGAACTTGACGCTTGGCTATTGTAACCAAAAGAGATAGCAAACAATTACCTTCCCAAGAAAATGCAGATCAAACTATGCCTTTAACTCGCCAATGTTTAGATCTATGCTAGAGTTTAATAATTGCATGTTATACTGCAACATTTATTTTACAGATTCTAAAGAATCCTTAAAACATACTCTAAATTGTTATTATTAAAATAATTTCAAATAAATTGTATCTTATAGTAATTATAATGAATTTAATTTAAATTTAATTGTAACACATTTTATATTCATCTTTATAACATATTTTATATTCCATAGTCTGTAAGAGCTTATTTATGTTCATTGACTAAGAAAAAAAAAAAATTTCGACTTAGGCAACAAAACTAATTTTTAAAAGAACGCAGTCTTGTATCTAGAGTAGTTACAAACAATTTTGTGTATAAATCGTTCTTTTATGATGTATGGTTTGGGAGTTATGTCCAAAAGACTATATAAAAGAAACTAAAGTTTTTTCTAAATGACCTTGTTCTTTATTATGTTGATTTTATATGATTTAAATATAAATTCTAAATATTTGACAGTTTAAATCATACTTGATTTTAAATACAAATTGTAGTTGTTTGATATTTTAAATTCATTTATTGAGCTTTAGGTCATGGCTAGAACAATTAATTGTTCTAACGAATCTTTCCAAAGAAACAACAACAACGTTTTCAATATGAACAAAGAAAAAATCACTAGCTGATTTTATTGCAATTTTGGCCCTGCTTCATCAGAAATCTTTGTGATGCGATCTTTCACGGCGTTTAAGAAAGTTTGTGTTTAATCAAACAACTATAATTTGTATTTGAAATCAAGTATGATTAAAACTATCAAACATTTAGAATTTGTATTTAAATCATATAAAATCAACATAATATAAAATAAACTTTAAATGCTTCAAGCTTTTAAACTAAAAGAAATAAAACAACCTTAATTTGGAATCAAAATTTTGTTTGGTCGGTAAATCGAAAACGAGGCTGGATATCGTTTAAATAAGCTGAATTCAGTGCTTAATAAACGTTTTCAGCTTTGACGGATGTATGGTTTGGATTTTAAAGTGAAAAACAAAACAAAATTCATTTTCGATTCGATTTAGTCGACAAAGCTAATTTTTAAAATTTTTCAAAGGATGCATTTTTGTATTTTCGAACGTAATCTTTATTTTGTAGATACTTGCTTAAATACATGCTCGACACACAGACAGTTTTTTTTCTTATGAGGACCCATTCCAACTAAAAAAAGTCAAAAGTTCCCACCGTCTTCTAGGTGAATATATATCCATCTTTAGGGTTCAATTCACCTGCAATCAATTTATTTAGCAGCATGATTTGCTGATGGTACCAGTTGATTTGCAAGTTGTTTTAAACCAGTGTCGGGCACATTTTAATTTCCCAAATACGCGTGTTTGGAAACAAAATGCTGCTTGAGCGACGTCAACACATGTACACTATAACCTTGCAAACCATATGAGTTTTTAAAGACTCTTTTATGACTCATTTTTAGGAGCCAGAGCCCACATAATGGGCTCTTATAAGTTTCATAAAAGAGCAGTTTTTCCTTTGAAAGTGGTCCCTCTATAAGAGCTCAAATATGAGTACAAAATGATACTTTTTTGACTCTCAAAAGTAATTTATTCGGACTCCTATAAGAGTCTTTTATGAATCTTATATTGGTCTTTTAATACTCATAATAGACTCTTAAAAGTTTCCAAAAATTGCTAGTTTTCCTTTGAAACTGGTCGCTCTTATGAGGCATCAATATGAATCCTAAAAGACTCTTTTATGACTCCTATTTTGCCCTTTTTTTCTTTATAAAATAAACATAAAAGTGCAGAAAATGAGCTTGTTTTCTTTTGAATATGAGCATCGAAAAGAATCTTTTATCTGTGGATTCAAATCTGTACACAGTTTTCTCATATATTGTAAAATTTTCAAGACAGGGTATTTTACGTTTTTGGCACGTGTTAAGTATTATTGATCTAGAATCTAAACTTCTCACCATAAAAAAATAACATTTCGTATTTTAGAAATAATATCAACTTTTCAATCAATATACAGTGTTGCGCAAAACAATAGCAACAAATTAAGTGCGCTGCAACAAAATCGTGTATCTTTTTTAATATTGGGGGCACACCAAAATGATTATAGGAATCAAAGCATACATTCATACATCATATATAAAACAAATCAAATTCAAATTTGGTTTTGTTTTTGTTTTTTTTTATTAAATTTAAAATTAATGTGACTACATTCAATTTGTCTGTGAGCAAAACAATAGCAACAAAACTTGAAAAATGTAAAAATAGAACAGAAGTTCGGAGAATTATTGGTAAAAGTTCTGTTATTGTAAAGCACGTGTTATTTGTAAGTCATAAACATTTAAGTTTAGTTTTTTTTGTGCTAGTTGTGACATTGACTGTTCCATTTATAATGGCTCGTTTTAAATACTGTGAAGCTCTTAAATTACAAATCTACAGGGTTGCCAGTATTCGAAGCGCCCATCTGGCAACACTGTAACTTTCCGCAGTGATGCCAAATCGACTAATGACATACCGCGTTTGAAGCGTCATTCCAAGCAAATGTTTACAATGGAACAGTACACGCCACGCGAACGCTCTAAAATTGTTGAAATTTACATGTGCTTTCAAAAAAATAAAAAAAATAAAGTGAAAAGTGCGCCTTCCAAGAAAACAATTTATCGTTTGTATGAAAGATTTACAACTGGTAATACTCTTGGTAACCCAAAGAGGCCAAATAAAAAGCGACCAAGGCGATCGGATGAGAATATTGCAGCCGTACGAGCCAGTATTGAGCAGTCACCAACAACATCCCAAAATCGCCGTTCTCAGCAGCTCGGCATTCCCCGATCCACTTTACAACGCATTTTACGTGTTGATTTGAATTTGTTTCCGTACAAAATTCAATTGGTAAACAAATTGTTGCCTACCGATAAGCCACGTCGATTAGAATGGGCCCAAAGAGTCATCGAAATGGCTGAAGAAGACGAGCAATTTTGGCATAAAATTATCATGAGCGATGAAGCTCATTTTCAGTTGAACGGAACGGTAAACAAACAAAATTGCCGTTTTTATGCCACTGAAAATCCACAAGAGTTTCAAGAGGTACCTCTTCACGATGCAAAAGGTTCGTCGAAAGCGTATCAGGCACTACTGGTTTCAACAAGACGGCGCGCCACCACACACAAGCCGCACTACAATCGATTTTTTGAAGCAATTGTTCCCTGGCCGTTTGATGTCAAAAAATGGTGATTTCGATTGGCCGCCAAGATCACCAGATTTAACGCCTCCAGACTTCTTTTTGTGGGGTTATTTGAAATCAAAGGTTCACGTCAACAAGCCAAAGACCCTAGAAGAGCTGAAAACCAACATCCGTCAAGAAATAACCGCCATTCCCATCGAAATGTTGAAGAAAACCATGGAAAATGCTGCAAAACGGGCACAATATGTCGTAGAGGCCAATGGCGACCATTTACGAGATATCATATTCAAGAAATAATGTAAGCAAATCTACTTGAACCCAATTAAATGATATTCATGACGAACAGACAAAAAATTGTGGTTTCTTTGATTTATTTAAAAATAAAATGGGCGCTTCGAATATTGGCAACCCTGTATATATATAAAATAGGATGTGTGTATGTATGTAACGTATGGACTCCAAAACGGCTGGGCCGATTTTGATGAAATTTTCAGGTAATGTTCATCTTGGTACGGTGGGTAACATAAGCTATATTTGGACCCGATAGGTGGCGCTGGGTGGACTTATATCGAAAATTTGAATTTATGGACCAATTTAACTGAAATTCAGAATGTATGTTTGTTTGATCTTAAGAAAATAATTTGTGTATAAATGGACAGGGTAGGTGGCGCTGGGGTGGACTTATTTCGAAAATTCGATGGCGTGAAAAATATATAAATACTTTTAATTTTATTTTATAACGAGGGGAGTAGCGAAGCACACCGGATTCAGCTAGTTATATATAAAAACGAAAATTTGCAAATGTCTAACGTGAAACAGTTTGATATTAATCGGTCAATAGTTTGCAGATTAATAAAGAAATATACCTTCACAAAAGACGTAACAACGGTACATTAAAGAGGGCGACCGCGGAAAACATCGCTGTGTAATGACAGGAACATTTGTGGTGTGTTCAAGCGAAATGCATTTGCCACAGCCAAAGAGGTTGTTCGGACACTTGATTTATATATCCACCACAGCACTGTTTGAAGACGAGCCGTTGAGAACGATTAAAGAAGTTACAGACCGGCAGAGAAACCTTTGCTTACAGCTTAGCATAAAAAACAAGGTGAGGTGTTACAATTTAAACAATTCTGTCTGAAATTGTGGCAACTAGATGCAATTTATTATTTTTTAGACTCAGTCTTCCAAAAGAGCACCTAAATTGGACCGTTTAAAAATCGAAAACCGTTTTTTTAACCGATGAATCAAAGTTCAACTTGATTAATTCAGATGGGATGTGCACAGTACGGCGCCACTCAGGTACACGACTTGAAGCCCGAAACTGCAAAATAAATTTTGAACACGGATGCGATGGCATTATGGTCTGGACTTGTTTTTCCTATAAAGAAGTTGAACCATTTCAACAAATCTATGGAATTATGGATCGATTTGTATATAATGACATTTTAGAAAGCAAGATGCGACCACATTCAGAGTGGAATATGTCGCTTCAGTGAACGTTTCAGCCCAGTCACTTCATTGACTTGAATCCCATTGAAAATCTTTTTGGGATTTTGAAGGTAAAAGTTTCTGGTCAAAGGTTTTCCAATAAGACTGCACTGTATGAAGCGAAAGTACATATAGGAATGTTAATGGTTTTACCGGACACGAAATTTGGTAATAGTATTATTTATCCAAACATGTCTGACTATAATATTCAAACACGATTACTGAACGGAATGAAATATTTTCAATTTTATGTCAATGAACAATATTTCAAAACATGCTTTTTTTTAAATTTGTACTTTGAAAACCCCAAGTTTTTTAAATACAGTAAATACACATTCAAAACTCATATTCAGGAGGCTTTTCAAAAAACACTCTTGAATATGAGTTTTTTCTGAGCCCTTAACTGAAGTACTCCAAAAACAATCCGAAATAAGTACTTTTTTGGAGTGTACGTTATGAAAATACAAAAAATACACTTTAAAAACTCATAAATAAGAGGGAACTCATAAAATCCTCTTTAATAAGGCTCTTTTCTGAGTCCGAATCATGAGCGCTCCGAACTTGGTTTAAAGGGAAGCTTCTTCGTGTGGCTTTTAATCGTGTGCGTTCGGCTGTTGCTTTGTTTTGATTTTTGCTAAGCAAATCAAGTCAGTTGATGTTGATCACTTTTTGTAGCTAAGTCTGGCTGCGCAATTTTACAAATGCACAGATAAAAATTATGCCTGAAGAATGGGAAAATGATTTGTATTTGTAACGTGCTGTCAAAAACGCAATTTACGCAAGAAAAGTTGAAACATTTTCAACTTCTCTAGCGTAAATTGCGTTTTCTCAACTTAACTTTCACAAGCATTAAACTCGCTCCCAGAAGATGTTCACAAGTTGTTCTTCGTTTTTCTCTGCTTCACACACAAGCAAAGAATATGATACTATCAGCCCTATTCTGGTTGTTAACTTAACAAGAAATAGTTAAGGAGCTCTTGTTAAGCTGCTTGTTATGTTATGTAAATGTTGGTATTCTTAAAAATCATTAACAACATAAAAGCTTAAAAAGCTTTTAAAGTTCACCATGCGTGGTGAAAATCGATATGCCTGTTGAAAGAAGAGATGCGCTATATAAACAGATGCTTCGAGTGCAGCTTGTGACTTTGCAAGCGCTTGAAAAATTTGCCACGGCTACTGAAATATTTCATTATCAACACTTAAAATAAGTAAAAAATTCTTTCATTTTTCAGTTTAATGTATTTAAACTCAATATTATATTAAAATTTGTATTTTTTTATTATTTTCACAACAATTTTCTATCTAAGCACATACATTTCATTCGTTGTTAAGACTCTTTCTGTTATTAACAAAATTGTAAGGAAAAGAGCTTTTAAAGTTGCAGCAGAATACGAAACCTTAACAAATAGTTAATATTAACTATTTTGTTAATGTGGTGAGCTTAGTTAAGCTGCCAGAATAGGGCTGTATGTGTGTGCCCATCACTGTTTTAAACAGTCTAACAGCCCTATTCTGGCAGCTTAACTAAGCTCACCACATTAACAAAATAGTTAATATTAACAATTTGTTAAGGTTTCGTCTTCTGCTGCAAATTTAAAAGCTCTTTTCCTTACAATTTTGTTAATAACAGAAAGAGTCTTAACAACGAATGAAATGTATGTGCTTAGATAAGAAATTGTTGTGAAATTAATAAAAAAAAATACAAATTATAATACAATATTGAGTTTAAATACATTAAACTGAAAAATGGAAGAATTTTTTACTTATTTTAAGTGTTGATAATGAAATCTTTCAGCAGCCGTGGCAAATTTTTCTAGCGCTTGCAAAGTCACAAGCTGCACTTGAAGCATCTGTTCATATCGCACATCTCTTCTTTCAATAGGCATATGGATTTTCACCATGCATGGTGAACTTTAAAAGCTTTTTAAGCTTTTATGTTAACGATTTTTAAGAATACTAACATTTACATAACATAATAATCAGCTTAACAAGAGCTCCTTAACTATTTCTTGTTAAGCTAAAAACCAGAATAGGTCTGTTAGTGAGTGCTTTGCGAAAGTGATACAATTATTCGGAATATGGACTGCAATTGACATAGGATCAAGTCAGTGGTGCGTGGTAGTTTTATGTGTGTTGTGCCTCCGTCATAAGGAACAAAACTGATTATATAACATTAAGGGTATTCATCTAAACGCATAAAACCCTGCATTTTTCCACCTTCGTAAATAGGTTGTCAAAAATCGAGAAACCTTTTGCACAAACGTAATAAGTATGCGTGACCGAATCGTTAAGAAAACTTGCACTGTTAATTGTGCAAATTCGAAGTCAGTTTTTTTTCTTCTTCTTCAGCGATTTTGACTATCTTGAAAAACAATCATTTAAGTTTTTCTTTGAATAATTTTATTAATTTACTTTTTTCGCTTTCTTTCGGCATTTTTCTTTTTTGAATACAGCCATTTTTTCAAATGTCACTCTTCAACACTTGATGAAAGTGTCAAAGAATTGCACAAAAAAAGAAGGTGCGTTCATGCAAACTGCCACTTAAAATTTCACAAATGGGAAATTTGCGCGTTTAGATGAATACTCTTAACATAATATAACAGAATAACAGCTAAATTGTAATTTCAATATTTCGAGAAATTTTGCTTTAAAGTTTTTGATCTCCATATAAGTTCTATAAAAGGTAGTTTGCTTCTTGTGTGATAATTTTGGCTTTAATCCCGCTATAATCTCTTGATGTTGTGTGTGTACGGAACTATTTTCGTGAAACACATCTGCATTCTTGGCTCAACTTTAGCGGTTATTCCTTGTTTGCACAAATATTATAATGTAACTAGTAAGCCCGTGTGGCGTTAAAACGCCAAAATCAAACATACCTAGATTTTATTTTAAGCTATTGAATAGATTTTCTACTGATCAAAATTGAAATGAAATTAATTTTGGCCTTTTTGCAATAACCACGGTATTTCTTATTAAATTTTTGTGTAAATTTTTAAAAATTAAAAAATTTTCCGATCAAGAGCTTAGGAATCTTTTTTTAACTGCAAGAAATCATTCTAGTATCACTTTGATAATAGGGGTATTCACGATTCAGTGCACTTGCCTGTTAGTGCATTTGAGGTTTGTGCACTTTACAAAAACAAAATACACGGACGTCAAAAATCTGAACAAGTACTATTACCTTAAGCTTGAGGACTTCAGCAGTTGTGCACTTGTGTGCATTGAAAAATTTTGAAAGCTTTGAAATAGTGATGGTAGTGTGTTCACGAAAACCTAATTGCACAACTGCACAAGTCCTCAAGTCCTCAACTGCACTGAATCGTGAATACCCCTATTGAATATATCAATTCAAAGTTTTAGCCAGTGGTGCCAACTACACGGAAATTACGGATATCTACGGATATTTAAGCCTTGCACTGATAAACGACCAACAGTGGCAAAATAAGGTAAATCTAAGGATTTTTAAGAATATCACACAGAATTTTCGTAGATTTCGCTTTTTTTTACCAAATTTTATGCCAAAAACTTTGGAATGGTAAAAAAAAATGTACCTATCACTAAAAAATGTATTTGCATAATTTGTTATAACATTGCTCTAATTAACACTTGCAAGTAAAAAAACTATTTTAGGGAATCTAATTTCGAAGTGAGCCAGTGAGCCAGTGAGCCAGTGAGCCAGTGAGCCAGTGAGCAGCCTCATTTGAGGCGAGTGTATACAGTTTAACCCATTAATGCTCATCACAAGAACTCGTTCAGTTTATTTTTAGAAATTTTCGGAACTAATTTGTATTAATGTTAGACCGAAAACTCTGAAGTTAAAGAAATGTATAAGATCATAAACACAATTAAAGATCAAAAGTTAGGAAATAAAAAAAAACTTAAAAAATTAGAAAAAAATTAGAAATTGGGAAAATTTTTATTTTGTAGCGCAGCAGTTCAAATCTAACCTAATGCATTTTTGAAATTAAATTTTCTTTCTTCTTGATGTTTGTAAAAAAAAATTACTCACCTGAGTGGAATTTTGCACTTTTCTTTGAAATACTGCACTTAAAACTGGCTGGAAAAAATAAACAAAAAGGCTTTAAAGGTAAATTTTAGAATTTTTACGGAAAAAACATATTTTTGGCTTTCTCACACTATTGGAAGCAAAAGCTTTCCAGTGGCTGCGAGTTTTTGAAAAATGCTTTCATCGCGTATGAGATATCATACGTTGTCATTAATGGGTTAAACCAAACTTAAAGTGCCTGTAAAATGTATTTCAATGTTAGTGTATTTATGTTCCTTTAAATTGAAAGAAGTTACGTTTTATGTTATGCTTTTAAGTTTTGGTTACAATAACATAACTTAAAGTAACAGTTGTTAACTATTTTTAATTTTAGTTATGTTTTGCGTTGTTTGTAAAGGCGGATTCACTGACCACCTTCAGCAAGTTTTGCAAGATTTTTTTATATGAAGTTTTGAAAACTTTTGTGCTCTATCTCTCTCCACACTCAATGAGAGAGTAAAAAAAACTTACTGCATTCTCTTTTACTTGATTAACTTCATTTAAATTTTGTTGCTGAATCTTTTTGAGTAGTGTTGCCTGAATGGAGTTTCTTGGGTTGAAGTTGGCATATTTTATTATTAAAGCTTCAAAATAAAGAAGCATTAAGTCTGGCAATATTGAATATGACAAAGAAAAACAGAAAACTTGCTGAAAGTTTTACATGTCACTGAATCGACCTGCAGCACATTTCCACGCAGAGAGCAAGAAAGCTATCACAAAAAACTTGTTGAATTTGGTCAGTGAATCCGCCTTAACTTTTATAAGTTTAATGCAAATTTTATTACAAAAAATTTGAAAAAAACTATTAACGACTTCAATTGAGTAATTTTATACGCTGTTTGTTTTAAATTGAAGAACAAAAAAAAAATATAAATTTGCTAGCACGGATTTACACGTATTTTTTATGTCGCATTTTTAGATTTTTACTCTCCTCGAGTTGGCATCAGTGGTTTTAGCTGTGAAATTATAAAAGATTATTCGTCAGAATAACAGTTAAATAGCGGTAGCACTAAATACCTCACATATTCTTAGGCATATGTTGAAATTAACTGCATTATTCTGTATCACGAAGAAGCACACCAACGATGAGAAAGACACGAGAAGCAATACTTTCTTCCATACAAAATTGTATTGCTTCTCGTGTCTTTCTCATCGTTGGTGTGCTTGCTCGTGATACAGGACAATGCACTAAGAAGAGAAAAAGCAACATAACAACAACAATTATATGCAAACTTCATCTCGCTATAACTTAAAATACATACATTTTTAAGAAATAAAAAGTCCAGTTTGCACATCTACAGGCCTCAACCTACCAAACCATACTAAATTTATTAAGATTGAACTTGTACATAAAAAGCCTTACGCCGTACAAAATTTGCGTTTGCGTTATATATTTAAGATTAAAGTTTATTTGTTTTTACTTACTTCCACGCTACCAATAAAGCTTTCGTCTTCTTCATTTGATATTGGAGATTTTTCTTGAGTTTGAATCTCTTGATCTTTCAAGAACGCAAATTTTTTTCGATATGTGACAGCAAAGGTATGTATATAGAGTATTTTCTGCACGGAATCCATACTTCTCGCTTAGATGCATTCTTTTCAGCTCCCTCCTGTCGCATATTAACTTTGTCACAGTGTTTGTTACGGGCGTACGGAGGCGTGATAGGTATAGAAAGTATATATATTCCTATGCATGTGCGTCTGTCTGCCTGTCGCAATTTTGAGTTGTTTAGCTATTTTGTGCAAAAAACTTAAAAAACCAAAATTCGGTTAAAAAGTTATAGCAGTTGAAACTTGACTTTTTTCAAAAATCCTCTAAATGCTTTTTTTCTGGCATTTCGAACACAAAAACAAATCAAAAAAACTATATTTCTCACTTCCATAATTTAAAAAACATATTTCCAATTTTAGATAGAAACCATTTTGAAATGCCAGGACTGTCAACATATCAGACCCTGGTATAAAAACCCCTAATACCAATAAAATTCAATTTTTTAACTCTGCAACTTGCAAATTTGTTTATTTAATTCAAAATTTTTATATCTTAAAAACTTGGAAAAATATATTTGGATTAATCCTTTATTGATTTTGATTAAAAGCAATAAAAATTTTCTGAAATTTTAACAAGTGTGCAATATAATAATACTAGCTGAAACCCGGGGCGTTGCTGCCACGCCCCCGTTGCCAAACTTCCATAAAATGTTATCAGTGAACCTGCATGTGTGAATTGAGTTCGAATACTGAATTCCGTGGCTGTGCGACCTATAACTCCAAAGTAATTCGATATCACGAATATAGCTGTATGGAAGGTGTCATTTACCATTTTACAACGCCCATAAAATTTGATCAGTGAAACGGAACGTGTAAATTGTGGTCGAATACCGAATTCCGAGGTTGTACGACCTATACTTCCAAAGCTATTCGATATCGTAAATTTGGGAGGTGCCACGCCCCCTTGTTTAACGCCCATAAAATTTGATCAGTGAAACGGCATATGTAAATCGTGGTCCAAAGGTATTCGATATCGCAAATCACAAATTTGGGTTGTGTGGGAGGTATCACGCCCCCTGAACGGCGTGTGTAAATTGTGGTAGAACACCGAATGCCATGGCTGTGTGAACTATAAATCAAAAGCTATTCGATATCTCAAATTTGGGTTGTATAGGAGGTGCTACGCCCCCTTGTCCAACGCCCATAAAATGTTATCAGTAAAACAGCACGTGTAAATTGTCGAATACTGAATTCCGAGGCTGTGCTAATTATAACGCAAAAGCTATTCAAAATCTCAAATTTGGGTCATATGGGAAGTGCCAACGCTTGTGCAACGCTGTCCGTACTACTAAAAAAAAATGTTACGAATAATTCACTGCCCTTGTAATCCTTTTGGTGTGGAGAAATGTTATACCTACAGTCCAATTTTGGCAAAGTAACAATTGTAACCCAGTATTTTTAAAATTTTACGTGTTTGTTGTTATTTGCTGATTTCAAAACAAAATTTTAAGCTCAAAAATAACAAATTTTGATAAAAATTGGGGGAGCGGTCCGAATGCTTGAAGGTCCAAATCCTGAAACAACCAAAATCTTGAAAACGAAATCTTGAAAAAAAAAATCTTGAAACGAAAATCTTGAAAGAAAAATCTAGAAAACACAAAATATGCATAAATCTTGAAAAAAATATTGAAAAAATCTTGAAATTTTAATAAATGTTGTTCTTTCAAATAAAATGCATAATTTTGAGAAAAAACGGAGAAGTGTCTAATTTCGAAAACAAAAATATCAAATTTTGGCAACATTGTATTTTTTTTAAATATTTATGGTCCCACACGACGAGGACGTCGTGGTCTTTTGTCCATTTATAAACATTTTTTTGCAAAATTTGTCACTTTTCGAAATTTGGCAATTATTCAAAATTAAATGACATTTTTTTGCAAAACTTGTACATTTCAAAATTTGACACTTATTCAAAATTTGACAATTTTTTCGAATTTTAGCACTTTTTCCAAATTTTACACTTTTTCCGATATTTGATACTTTTTGAAATTTGATTTTTTTTTAAATACTTGGACAATTTAAATTTATTTAAAAATTTGACATTTTCTGTGACTTAACAATTATTCATTATTTTGATTATTTTCGAAATTTGACATTATTCGAAAAATTTGATACATCTTTCGAAATAGTGCCAAATTTTCAATTAAGAAATCTTAATCGCGCGCACGAATTAAAGACTACATTCTATGCGTAGATTTTTCAAGATTTTGAGTTTCAAAATTTTTTTTTCAAGAATTTCGTTTCAAGATTTTTTTTTTTTAAGATTTTGTTTTCAAGATTGTGATTTCAAGATTTTTTTTTTCAAAATTTTGAAATTCTGCGAAAAGGACCCAACCCAAAAATTGTGACATGCTTTTCAGATAGTGACAATTTCATTAAAAATTTTTGTTTTCAGCTTCAAATTTTATTTTGATAACTAAAATTAAAACAAACACATAGAAATATCAAAAATACTGGGTAACAAGTGTTACTTTGCCAAAAAGGGGCTGTAATTCTTTTAACAGCAATTCGGCATCAGGCATGACAAATATCTCTGCCCGAAATTCTGTGTTCAGAGATGATAAATATATGATGTTTTAATTAATATATGCATAAATAATAAATATAAAATTAATGTATTCGCATTTAAACTTACGCCACACTGCAAGTCAATAAATATTAAATCAATAAACTGTTTGCCACTCTATTTTGGGCTTGTTTCACTGTTTGAACTTTATTAATAGTTTCTTTTTCTATTTTTTTTTTAACTATATCATTATATGTACATAAATAGAAATAAGTTTATATATATATATTGTAGCGCTGTTCAACTATTTATTATTTTATTATAATTTTGATAATATTTTTAAAATAATTTATGTTTCAAACAATGTGCTTGCTTTGTTAATAATCTCAGTTACTAGTATAAAGTTTATGTATTTTTTTAATTTATATTTTTTTCAAGTTTTATTTTAAATTCTTAACAACGAGCGCTTCTTAGGAAAGCGCTGCTTACTTAAACGCTACGCAGGTTTCTTTGCCTTAATGAGTCAAACATGCATACATATGTATATCGTGTGTATATGTTTTATTTTGTATATAATTATTTTAATATATAAACTCTTAATAATTTTTTTCACAGCCAATTTAGAGAACAAAAATCGGTATTTTTCTACGATAACAGTATCAAAGCAAGTTTGTTTTTTGTTCAAATTGCTCTAAAGTTCTCAGAGAAATTAATTAACATTGATTAACATTTATCAATATCAGACGTACCATATAAATAAGCATTCAATGGAAAATGTTTGAAGTAATTACAAAAAAAATATTGAAAATATTTTTAAAATTAAAAATATAATAATTGTTTATATTGTTATTTTGTAAGTTGTTAAAAAAAAACCCAAAAAACAAATCTCGCTGTGATACTTTTGTAAAAACGTTCCAAAAATCTTATTTTGTCAATTTTTCCTTATGTTGTGGTTATGAATATACTATGTAATCTAATTTATATATATATATATATATATATATATACATATATTAGGGCGGGTCGATTTATTTTTCGACAATTTCCCTATGATTTCCGTATTTTATGGGTTATTCCATGAAAATTTGCCAAAGGAACCATACCTCTATCGTTAAAATCGAGTCCCCTACTTTTTGTTGGTAGATTTTTTCCCAAATTGACGTGCGTATGAAATATTACCTACACGTTCACATCCATAACCCAAAAACTATCGATCAGGTTTAGTCGCCAGTAGGCGCGTTGGAAAGGTGAGCTCCTTTTGATCAATTTACAAAAAAAAAAACTCCAACATTGGTCCAACGGTTCAAAAGTTACGGGCATTTTTGTCCAAATTTTGGACCATTTTTCCATTTTTTCATGATTTTGTCCAAGAATATTACTTTCATGGCCATTTTTTTGGCTCAATCCATTATTTAATTCAATTTACAATTCAAAACGAAGAGTTTAAGCCCAAATTTATCGAATTCGGTTGATTAATTCATGCGATATTGCTAAAACAAAATAACAAAATAATAAATCGCATGAATTAATCAACCGAATTCGATAAATTTGGGCGTAAATTGATTAAAATGAGATCACCTTTCCAACGCGCCTACTGGCGATTAAACCCGATCGATAGTTTTTGAGTTATGGATGTGAACGTGTAAGTAATATTTCATACGAACGTCAATTTGGGAAAAAATCTACCAACAAAAAGTAGGGGACTCGATTTTAACGATAGAGGTATGGTTCCTTTGGCAAATTTTCATGGAATAACCCATAGAATACGGAAATCATAGGGAAATTGGTGAATTTTTTCACTCCCTACAAATCGACCCGCCCTAATATATATATATATATATATTATTATATTTATATATATATATATATATATATTTATATATTTATATATATAACTGCTCAGAGGCGGCCCAAGTTTATATTTTGACGCCCCATACAAAAGCCACAATGGCATCGTTTTAAACTGGAAATACTGCTTAAAATAAACCAAACATTTAACTAATATTAAGCTGTAAACAAAAGAAAACTCTCACGAAAAATTTCAACTTCGATTGCTTCGAAAACAGCTGTTGAGAAGTTTCGCGAAGCTTTTCACTTATATTCATGCTTATGTTTTGATGTAACAATGCTGTTGACATCAGCTGTTGTATATGCATTTTTTTTCTTATTTTACATAAAAATAAATTGTTTTAATGTTAAAATGGGTTAACAGCTCAAGAGTTTTGAAAAGCTAACATAAGCATAATTATAAAGCAAGAATTTGTAAAGTTTTTATGTTCATATATAATCTTATGATTAAGTTAAGCTTAAGTATAAGCTTTGAAGATGCATTTAATCAGGCATACTTAAATTCAACTTGAGTTCAAATTAAGTATGAAAAATGCGTGACTTAAGTAATACTTAAGTCATCGCCAGCAAACCACTGATTATATTTTGCAAAACAATTAAACTAATTGGTTAAACTTAAGTACAAATTAAGTATAGTTGGTGAAACCGAGCCTTAACATTCTTTCATCTCTAATTTGTGCTTTCGTTTTTATGTTTTTTTTTTACTATTTTCTATTTCCACTACCATTTGCCATCATTTTATTTTCGCTCCAATAAAATAGAATTTTTGCTCCATCCAGTAATAGAATAGTAAGACTCTGCATTAAAATAATTTTCAAAATAGAGTTCTTGCAATAAGTTTATTTTCGTTCCAATGAGAAAAAAAGATTGTTTCTGAAAGAGTATAATAGCAAAATGCTACAATTTTTCGAAAGTAGTAAGCAAGTTATGCGTAATATTTATATACCACGTAAATACATAATATAAGCTTAACATGACCGGGTTAAGCTAACATTATGTATTTCTTTTTTAATTTTTAAATCTTAAATTATGGTTCTTAAACTGAATAAAAAATAAAATAACATATGCTCTGAAAACTATAAATTTGCTATTCAGCATTAATGTGAAATACAGCTTGAAGTAACTTTATTCTGTAAACATTAAGAATGATGTGATGAAATTTTTAAATTTATTTGGTTTGCGAAAAATTAAAAAAAAAAAACAAAATATAAATTTAGAAAGAATTATAATACTAAATCGGAATTTTATTATGATGCAAATATTGTGTTTTTTTTTTAAATTCAATTTAAAAATTTAAAGCTCGAACATTAACCGTTATTCGTTTATCTGTTTTGATAATAAAACTTTGTTCTTTTTGATCGTATAATATAAAGTTGTATGGTATTAATATATATATTTAAATAATACGCTATTCTTATTTGTAGTTGTAAATTTTTTTTAGTTAGCATCCAAGTCCTGGATTACATAACATTACTTTTATATTTATATTCCCTTCACTTGCAATATTATTTTATATTTATTATATCCTTAAAACTATATTTATTGTTCATATAAGTACTTGTAACGGTATTGTCACCTATGTAGATATATCTAATAATAGTGTAACTTGTAAGTATATCTTGGTTAAGCCTACTATTGTCTGTTTTCTAATCTTTAAGTTGTCTTTAATAGTTTGCTTTTTGTTGCGGTTCCTTTTGATTACAATTAAGCTCCTATTGTATAGGTATATTATATTTCTTTAATTAGCCATTAGTACCTTTAGTTATATGAAACTAGAAGCTGTTTTTCTGGGTCACTTACTGCATTAGTATCAATTTATTTTTTTAATATACTTATGTATACTGTATATATATATATTTATATATATATATATATATATATATATTCCTATGTATATATAATCCAATATATATATTTTGAACCCAAAGGCAGCATTTGTTTAAGCGCTTCTTGAGAAGTCATACACAAATAAACTATTAACAAAATTTTGAACATAGTTAACATAAAACGAAAACTGGTGATATTTAAAGAACAACAAAAAATTTCCGACACTTGAATATTCTCAAAAAAAAACAAGTATATTTTAAAGCATTTTTTATAAAGAGAAAAAATGCAAATCCTTCTCAAAAAAAAAACTATCATGAGAGGAATTAAACGGCTTGCAGAGACAGACTTTGCGTTAAACTCAATTAACTGTGTAAAAACAAAAATACAACAAATTACTATTTAAAATAAAATTAAATGTATGTTCTCATGTTCTCAAAAATCTTCACATGACAGTTTCAACTCTCTGAAGTGTGCTATTGGCAGCAGAGAGGTGGCAAAAACATTCTGTCTCAGATGGGAATTGAACCCGGACTACCGCAGTTATTTAATATACGAGCCACGTACTCTAACCTGTATGCCACGCCCACTACAATGAGGATTTTGAAATTGCTACTGTTAAATTTGTGTTCGAAAATTTGAAATGATGTGAAAAAGTATTTATCTGTGACACAATAATTTAAAAAATATCTTTGTTTTACAAAAGCTTGATTGTATAACTTCCATAGGAAAAGCCCATGTATGTAACCAGTAATTTCAAGAATACATTTTTAAATGGCCGCGAATAAGTTTTAACTCTGCATATTCTGCGTAAAATTTTTAAACTGAAATAAGATTATGGGCTAATCTCTGTTTTAGGATCATGTTAAATCATATTAAATTAAATTAAATTTTAGGTAGTAATGTAAAATCAAAAGCATTGTAAATGTGTTTTTAAATTAATCACCAAGTGTATAATATTTGTTAAATAATCAATAATTTTGTACGTGTTTTATGATGCAGTTGACCAGCTGCATCAGTTGAAAAGTTTAGCTATGTCCAGAATTTTGTTCCATAAAAAAATGTATTAGTACAGTACAGTAGTTAACTAATTCGTTTGTTAATTAAGTATTCTCGGAAATTTTCACTAAAAATTTTTATAAAAATTATGTGCAATACCTAAGCTAAAACGTTTTTATCTATTATACAATGTGAAGGTGGTATTTAATACCCCCCCAATATTTTACTACGACACATATCTGAATATTTTGCTTATAAAATGGATTCAAACGGATGAATAAAGCGTTGTTTAGTTATCACCCAACTATAAGAATATCACTTTAAGCACACCCTTTAGAATATAAACACATATTTAGGAAACGTATCTATGTACATACATACGAGTGCCGCATTATCAAATAAATTTTTAAGGTAATTGCCTCAGTGTCTCGCGATTTTGGGCCTCCAAATTGCGTTAGCAAAGGAAAACTTTGAAACGATATCAAAATATGAAATTTTTATTTAAATAATTTTTATTTGATTGACTTTATATAGAGTTTTTGTTGTGGGTGTTGCTTTCTTGTAAAGCATAAAAAGGTCACAATTTAATAATAAATTTTACTTTAAATAATAATTTGCCTACACTTAAGAGCTACGAATTTAACTAAAATTTCATCAAATTTCATTCCTTACTAATTTACTAAGTTTACTTTCAATGGAAAGAATCGATAAATTGTTGAAATGATCTTTTACAAAACTCTGAAGAATATTAATTGAATAATGTAAGCACAAAAAAAACTGTTTGCTACAATTAATAAAAATTCATAGGACCTTCAAATACTTTTTTCTCTGGGCCTCGGAAAGCTTTAATCCGGCACTGGTATATACATGTGTTTGAAAGTCGCTGTTTGTCATTTAAAAAAATGTTTAACAATTTTAAAATGCAATAGAATGACCTAAAGTGATGATCTTGACTAAAAAACTACTCATGACTCATGTCACAAAGGTGCTCGTCTTCAATGCACCAGGTGAAAAAACATGTATTATCAAATTTTTGCGACAACCTTTATGAATTTTTAGTAACGAGTTTTTATTATTTTCCCGCTGAACACTCTGCACGCTAGCCGTTATATATATTTTTCTAAAATTCTAAAAATGGCTAACGGAAATTTTGGATCTATATAAGCTCTGCTCGTATTATCCTTTGAGTTAAATTATCGTTTTAAAAACTATCGGCAATCAAAAAACTTTGAAAATCTATCCTTTCCATCAATTATTTTGCACACTTTTGACCTCAATGTGCATTTGTGGCGTTGAGATATTTTCTTTTAAAAAAAATATTTATTTATATTTACATATACAACACTTTTTTTATACATATATATTTTTAAATATTTATATATGGGCATTTCCACCTGGCGTTACGGACGATTTGTACAAAGAAATATTAAAAAAATAGAATGAAAAAGTGTAATTTTTACAAAGTTTTTTTTATATTTTCGTAGTAATTAAGTAGCACTATATTAAGTAAAAACAATGGCAACAACCGATTCTAAGGATTTAAAGATATAAGCAAAAATATGTGCTGGCGTTACGTTGCAAAAAACGGAAGTGATTTTTGACTTGGATTAAAAAATTTGAAAAACTCTCTGAATTGGGCAAGACTTTTTATATGTATCTTTTTCTAGAAGGATTTGAAATAATATACGTTTATTTTCCAAGCGATCAAATTTAAAAATATGCCCTGGGTTTTTTTATTAAAAATTTGAAAAACTCTCTGAATTGGGCAAGACTTTTTATATGTATCTTTTTCTAGAAGGATTTGAAATAATATACGTTTATTTTCCAAGCGATCAAATTTAAAAATATGCCCTGGGTTTTTTTATTAGGCTTTCTGATCTGGCGTTACGTTATTTGTACGTTACGTTACTTATATTTCTACTGTAGGTGAACTGGGTAATTAAGTAATTAGGTAGTTAAGTAATTACGTAATTTAATAATTTAGTAATTAAAAAAACAAATTTAGTATATTGTCCTTGCCTTGCCCCAACCGTTTTTTCATTATCTCAAGCCAATGCCTTCCATTTTTACTAAAACATAAAAGCTTACTAAGCATTTACTAAACACTTACGTAAAAGAAAAACTACATTTGTAAAACAGTGCAGACGTTTTGATCTTCAAGGTAAATTAATTTATGTATAAATTGCTTAAATTAATAAAATTGAAATGTTTCTCTTATATAATATCATAAATAATGAGTTTTTTCTGTGGAAATGCCCATATGTTTTATGCTAAGCCGATAGCCCTGGTGGCTACTGTTTTGATATTTATTTAAACCTTTAATTGCTACAAATAATAAAAATAATAATAATAATAATAATAATAATAATAATAATAATAATAATAATAATAATAATAATAATAATAATAATAATAATAATAATAATAATAATAATAATAATAATAATAATAATAATAATAATAATAATAATAATAATAATAATAATAATAATAATAATAATAATAATAATAATAATAATAATAATAATAATAATAATAATAATAATAATAATAATAATAATAATAATAATAATAATAATAATAATAATAATAATAATAATAATAATAATAATAATAATAATAATAATAATAATAATAATAATAATAATAATAATAATAATAATAATAATAATAATAATAATAATAATAATAATAATAATAATAATAATAATAATAATAATAATAATAATGATAATAATAATAATAATAATAATAATAATAATAATAATAATAATAATAATAATAATAATAATAATAATAATAATAATAATAATAATAATAATAATAATAATAATAATAATAATAATAATAATAATAATAATAATAATAATAATAATAATAATAATAATAATAATAATAATAATAATAATAATAATAATAATAATAATAATAATAATAATAATAATAATAATAATGATAATAATAATAATAATAATAATAATAATAATAATAATAATAACAATAATAATAATAATAATAATAATAATAATAATAATAGTAATAATAATAATAATAATAATAATAATAATAATAATAATAATAATAATAATAATAATAATAATAATAATAATAATAATAATAATAATAATAATAATAATAATAATAATAATAATAATAATAATAATAATAATAATAATAATAATAATAATAATAATAATAATAATAATAATAATAATAATAATAATAATAATAATAATAATAATAATAATAATAATAATAATAATAATAATAATAATAATAATAATAATGATGATGATGATGATGATGATGATGATGATGATGATGATGATGATGATGATGATGATGATGATAATAATAATGATAATAATAATGATAATAATGATAATAAATAATAATAATGATAAAAATAACAATTATAATAACATTTACAATAAAAACAAAAATAATTACAACAATACTAATAAATATTATATATATTTAAAAAACCTACATCAATTTTTAGCACCAGTGAAAAGTGATTCCATTCACTTTTAATTGTAATACATTATTCATAGTACATATTTACATTTTTCAATTTTCATTATAAGTTTAAGCATACTTAAAATGTTTTTTATTTAAATTTTATTATTGAGTAGGTTGCAATTAGTTTAATTTTTTTGTTTGTTTTGGTTCCTTTGTCCCTTATGTCCCTTCTACCATTAGTTGTTTTATAGTTTAGGAATTTTTGTTTTTTTTTTTTTTTTGTTTATTGTATATACTACATTTTGTATATACTACATATACAAAAGCTTTCTTAGTCTAAATTAAATATTTGGTGTGTTATAATTTAATCTAATGAACTTTAGTAATTTTTGAGCTTTTATTAGCCTTAGAGGTTCTTGAGATTTAAGCTGCTTTTGATCCGCTTTGAGCGCATTATCTCATAATGAGTGTCCCCATGTACTTAGTACTGTGTTAGGACATATGAAGTATAGTAATATATGTAGGGTATTTTGTACATTGCACATAAAGGTATTCATACCATTTTGTATAAGTTCAACACATTATTTTAACATAGGGTATACATTTTATTTAGATCAGCCCATTCGAATTGCTGCTAATGCTGCTTTTGCTTCCCCATTATGTGCTTTATTGATTAATTAAGCTACTATGGCAACCATAGCATGGGCACATTTATAATCATGTAACGTAATCACGACTGCTCACGTACTCATCACTGTAACGTGCAGCAACCACATGTTCTGAAAATAACATTAAATAATAAAAAAATATTTAATTTATAGAGTTATAAATATAAATATTACTCTGTCTTAAATACATACGAAGAGTCTTACATATGACTAAAAGTTAAGTAAGAAGGGAAATACTAAAATTTCAAGGTAGTCCATTAGAAATACCTTCATCCATTAAAATAACTGAATTTGGCTCCGTATTAGCGCCTGCCACTGCATGCGTCATCATATTAAAGTCTTCCTCCAACAGAAAAGGAGCATTCCAGCGTGTTCGTGGCGTGACGCGATGTGTCACCGTTGAAACAGCTGCAGGCGGCGTTGAGTAAAGGCTCAAGTTGGTTGGACTTATGACCCCGGACATGCTCGAAATAGAGCTGGTGTAACTGAGGAGCTACATACAAGTATAACGTTTACAAAAATTAAATAACATTGCTGTAAATGATGCTCAATCAAGATACTCACCGGCGCCGATTGCGTATGGAAATGATTGAAGTATTCACGACCGTTGGTCGAGGCATAGGGTTGCGTTGATAGGCGTGACAATGCTGATGCTGATGACGTTGCGATAGCTGCTTTTCGATTGACATCCATTTGAGCCTGAGGGCTAAGCGGAGGAGATGCTGGCTCCAACTCACCACTTGCATCCTGCTGATGACTGCTGACAACTGTTGTAGCTGTTACACTCAAAGGAGTCGCACTGCCGCTGGTAAGAGTTTCTGTGGTGCTACTGGATGTAGCCGTACTTGCACAGGAATCGTTGCCGAGTTCAACGCTGTGGTGATGATGATGTGGCGAGGCATCAGAAGGCGTGCTGCCTGCAGGCGGTGTACTGGGCGGCGTTCCTACTATACTTAGATCTCCAGTGGATCGAATGATGGCAACAGGTCGTGCCATTGGCGGTAATGGTGGCGGAGGTAGCATCGTACTGTATTGTTGATACTGTGCAGCAGCGGCTGCGGCAGCTTCTGCTACTGAGGCAGCTGCCGCGGAAGATGATTTCGGACTGCGACCGTGGGAGGAAGCATGTTGAAGCTGGAACTGCGCGTGTGTATTATTGTCTACAGACCCATCAGTTGGCGCTGCGCCGGATTCTTGGCAGACGAATGTTACAAAGTCACTCATGTCATGACCATTAACAACCTCGGTCGAGTATTTGGTGGAAGGTGCAGCAGCAGCGGCAGCAACTGCGTGCGCATGATGATGGTGGTGATGATGATGCTGAGATTGCTGCTGTTGCTGGTTCTGCTGTTGCTGCTGGTGATGGTCTTGGTGATGATGATGGTGCTGCTGATGATGATGTTGCTGAATTTGTTGATGATGTTGATGATGCTGATGCTGTTGATGACTGGCATCACTGGATTCCGATGGTGCCTTTGGACTGCTGTGTTGCTGGTAGTAAATAGCACTCGGACTTACCGCATGTGAGACAAGAGCCGCGCTGGGGTTATGCTGAATGAGCACTGTAAAATAAATACACAACTTTGGTAATTAAGTCATACGTTGAGTGATTGTATGTATATTCACCTGTTGGTGTGTAGCGTTGCAGCGAGATATCCGCCATTTGTCCGCCGCTGCCAAGCGGATCGCTCGGACGTAGTATCACAGAAAAACTACTGCCACTCGGATCTGGTGGTGAGGGAGGGCATGGATCACTCTTGCAAGAAACTCCTGCTGCCGCAGCTTGAGCACGTAGCATCGGTGAACTGCTAGACGTCAGATGCATGCTGCGTGGATCTACAAAGTCAACTAGGCACCACAAATTAAAGAAAGAAACAAAATGGAGAAAATATCACGAATATTTAATCATTTCGTTTATAACTTACTGCTGTAGCCACCAGGCACCACCATTGAGGCACCGATAGCAACGCGACTGTCTGCTGCGGCAACCATATCACTCGTTAAGTTGCCTACAGCAGAGCCTGTCCCAGATGAGGACATAGGGTAAGTGTTGCAATCATAGGCGCCAGTTGGATTTTCCATTTTAATAGCACTGGCATTGGCTTGGATTAGATCGTGTGTCGTCTCGTCAAGTATGGACGCTGTTGTAGTAAGAAATAACCGGAATTGATAAAGCAATTTTCTGGATTTTGAGTGAGTGTAATAATAATGTAGTGTACAAGTGTGTGTGTATAGTTATAATAACCTTGCAAGTGTGTTAATAAAAATATTACTGCTATGAACAATATTCAAATAGCCTTCTTCTTTGTACACATCGATGCAAATAGTACACTTGGTAATTTTGGTTATCCGATATCTTATTGAAAACTACAAATTCTTCAAAGTCTATGTCCTTGACATGGTTGTTATTTTTACAGACCTGCAGTAAAATTTTGCCCTAGGTCTTTTCCAAACTTTTAAAAAAAATTGTTGAAAAAGTGCCCATAAAAGCAGGCGAAGGTAGGAAAAGTGGCTAGCTCTATCCACTCGAGAAATTCCGAATAGTAAAGTTACCCACTTGAAAACCATTCGAACTATAATGAACTATGTGCATTAGAGCGTATCGAATAACAGTTTTTTCGAATTTCACATTCTTTTAAGGTTGCTAAGATCCCCCCCCCCACTCTCGATTTTTAACCAGTGTCCTGTGTAAAGGATATTCGAATGTAAATGTACACTCGAGATAGCACAGAGCTTTTGATTGTCATCTGATTGTCTAAATTGTGGAGATATTGATTACAGTGTTACCGATTTCGTCCAATTTTGGGAATTCATAATTTACTTATATTTCGCATAAGCGTTTTCTTGTTTTGGAGAAATATATACTTGAATGCAATTTTTGTAACTTTTTCAAAAAAATTAATATAAGGTTTTATATCTCGGGCACCAGAAGTGATACCGAAAATAATTTCCTTAATTTAGATTCTTCAAATATTTGTATCAATTTACAACACCTTATTTTTTTCCTATTTTGATTTAAAAAGAAAAATCCTTCTTAGCATGAACTTTATTATTTCATTAAAACACCTCAACCAGCATTCACAAAAATGTTTTACTAAAATTTTGAGTTTCTGAGTTTGCCATTTGATGGGTCTCAATTGACTTAACAATTGTTGTTAACCCTCTACTGCACACGAAGCCATATATGGCTTTTCAAATTCGAATTTCCAACGGATTTTGGAAGCAACGAAAAAGAACAGTTATTAAAATGCACCTGCTAAGAAAATCTCAGTTTAGTTTATCAATGCGTGTTGTTTTTTATTTTTTATTCAGGAAAACAGAGAATTCAGAAGATAAAATATTGCTTTTTCTAAGTTACATGTAAGCAAGTTTACTTATATAATTTTTTTATAGGGCTTATAGCCTACTGATTTATGTGTAATGGTTGGTTTTCACTATGTCATTTTAAGTGGTCAGTTGTTGTCAATCAAATTGAAAATAACAATATGTGGACATTTTTTCTAACTTTGGCAATCTTGGAAAATTAAAAACAAATAAATTATTAAATGCAGAAAATGTTCTGGAGTTTTATCAAGGTGATATTTC
The DNA here is from genome assembly GCA_963920525.1 of Dichetophora obliterata. Taxonomy (NCBI): domain Eukaryota; kingdom Metazoa; phylum Arthropoda; class Insecta; order Diptera; family Sciomyzidae; genus Dichetophora; species Dichetophora obliterata. Next base: position 21,266,830 of record OY986440.1, on the reverse strand, counting down.
ACGTGATAAACTTTTGTGTCTTCATAAAAATGACATAGTGAAAACCAAGCATAAGTGATTGTTCTTCAATTGTACATGTAAAACTCATGATATAACGCATTCCTTCGAACAGCCATAAATGACTTCAAACGGAAACGGAACTACTTTTTTAAAAAAAATTTTGTTTGCATATGTAATTATTCCATTTCAAACATAAATCCATCAAAAAATTTATGTTTTCTATCTGGATCATAATGCGTGCAATAGAGGGTTAAGAAGTATCTTAATGAAATAATAACCATATAGGAGAAATTAAAAAAAATTTAACATTTCATGGCTTGAAGGAATTTTTTTAAATATCAAAATAGATTTGATTATTAAACGTGCCCTTTTCCTGCTATTTAAAAAAAAGATATTTTTAGACAGAGTTTCGTTCAAAAATGTTTGCAGAAATATATTAAATTTTTTGAAATGTTAAAAATTAAATGTTGAGTAAATGTTAACACTGTTATTAATATCACTAAAATTAAGACAATTAGATAACAATTAAAAGTTCTTTGCTATTTAGAGTGTACCTATACGTTCGAATATCCTTCACACAGGACACTGTGGGTAAAAACCAAGAGTGGTATCGTTTGTCAAAATATTGTTAGTTAAAGTCTATATTTACTTTTGCTTTAAGACATATGTAGTTGTTCTTACAAAAATCAAAGCTTTTTTAGATCGTTATTTTTAACACTTTTTCTCAAAAAAAAAAAAAACTCTTTGTCCTTGCGGGAAGGGAAGACATAGAATCTTTTTCTTAAAATTTTTTTTTGGGTGATCTTGTAACTTTTGAGACCTCTTAGAAAACGTTCTAAATTTTTCCATTGTTCATTTGCTGTAATAACAAACTGTCATTTTCTGTACCACTGTCCGTTCCACTTGCTCCATGTGTTCCAATTCCAACTGGGATATGTTTTTGCAAACTTACGATGACTTAATGAGCAGGCGAACAATTTGTGGAGAGTTGCAGAATTCTTGAAATGTGCGAATGGGTTAGATGCCCAAAGTTTGTTCGTCTACTTATCGTGATTCGAGGTTCATCGTGTTCAAATGATCACGATGTTGCAAAGTTTTTCTCTTCTCGATGTTGCAAAATCGGCTCAACAACGTCGCTCTCTTACATATTTCTTCGGATATTATCGAGGAACTCGATTTAGAGAAACTGATTAATGAATCTTTCGAGCTTTCGAATCCTTACCAAATTGCTTTATGGGATAAGGTTTTTTTTGTTAAAAGACAATATTTTTTGTAAATATGAAAAAGAACACAACGAAAAGAAATTGAGCAATTCTTTGTTGTGATTTAAACATCTGTTGACAATTCCCTTTCAGACCTTATCTCTACTTAACCTACATTCTTACTTCCTAGTTATCGCTGATCAACTTCCCTTTTGATCCGGACCAGAGACTTGCAACGTCTTTTTTTAAGTTAAGGAAGAATTTTCATTGGAAAAAAAACTACTTATTTTAGAATATTGTTTTTTGTGTTCCATTGATTTTTTCTAAATTTCAAAAGGAATTTATGACTTTCATATGATCTTGATCTAAATTGATCTTTTCTAAATAACAAAAAGAAATTATGAAGGCAAATTTTTTTTTATAAACTTTTTTGTGAAACGTGTTTTGATATCAGTACATTATGTTATGTTTTATCTATTGCTTTTTAAGGGCAATCGAAAAATACCTTTCGATAGCTTCCAAAGTTCCTTGGAAGAGAACACACCTGTGGCCAAGATGATGTCGTTGCATATGACGCCATTGTATGGATTGTGGCTGAAGCCTATATAACAATAATAAAAAAAAACAGAAATTAATTAAAACTTGTTGCTTAACGTGTTTTGCCACGGGTTGTTATTATTTTGCGTTAAGTAATGAGGTAAGCAAGCTTGACATTTTTTGTGCTTATTCTTTTTTAATGTTTCGCCTTTTTCCTACGCCAACTACTTGCCTTTTTGCTTGTGATCGTCCGAGTCTTCCTTTTTATTGTGGTTGTTGTTGGTATTATTATTGTTGTTGTTATTATTGTTGTTGTTGTTGTTGTTGTTGTTGTTGTTGTACAATATAAGTGACGACGTGGGCGTGGGTGGCGGTGATGGAGTATTCGTTTGCGGATCGTGAGTATTGATGAAATTGGCCAAGTAAAGATCGAGCTCACGCACAGACACATTAATGTGATAGGGATTAACGCACAATCCAGGATGTGTGCATTCGGGATTCTTTTCAAGCCGTTCTCCATCGGTGCTTTCCAGTGGTATGGCTTTGAAAAGTATAACCATAACAAGATCGAGGCGCCAAACTTTGTCGGCTTGTCGCAAACAATCGATTCGTCGCATTTTTCCCTTCTGATCAGGATTCGAAAGAACGCATATTGACTGTCGCTTGCCAGTTATCGATTGAACGAAGTCCTCGCGGCACTCTTGCGTTATGTCCTTACGCAGCTTTCCCAGCAGGCGAGACGCCCACTTCTGTTTGACTTCTGCCTTTTCATTCTATGGCGCAGACGCAAGTCGTTAAGTTTTTAAATCTTCCATTCAAAAACAATGTTTATTTTAGGGTTGCTTACCTGCAACTCATCCTTACAGTGCCGCTCCTCCTCCAAGGACATGCGTTTTTCGTGTTTCTTGTAATATTTCCGCTTCGCTGCTTGTAAATTAAACCATGAGTACGAGAAAGTTTTGACAAAGGGCAAAAGGGCCTCAATAAACGGATGAAACTCATCCTAACAAAGCAAACAAATAAAATAAAAAAAAGATATCCAAGGTTAAGAAATTATGTCATGTTAATTGTATATAAGAATAAGATGGATTAGTCCACTTTTAACTCTTACAAACATACAGACATACATACATACATAAAGGTAGGAATACAAGAGATATACGAAACAGTTTTTGAAGAACATTGAAAGCCAAAATTAAACAATTCAAATACATTGCGATTATATAATTAATAGAATAAAAAAGACCAAAACGAAATGCTTTCAACACACACAAATACATACACACACACACATATATATATTTTTAAAATAGTGGCTCAAAATATTGGACTCTCATGCCTACTTCGAACACAGTTTGAAGTCACTTTAAAGCAGTGAACAAAAATAAACCTTAACCAGGCCCGTAGACAAGGGAGAGAGTGTTCGGGGTGCAAACACACCCTCCCCCATTAACAATTAATACAAGTAAGACTATCAACGGAAACAATATTACGGGCGTAGATGACATCACTCATTTTTCAGTAACATTAAAGTTTGTGTACTTGAACGCAAACACAAGCACTGTACCTATTATAGCACAGAAATGAGTACAAACACCATCTTCCATACTATAACCAACACTTCGTGAAAACTTTAACAAAAATTTTTAGAATATAATTTATATATTTCTTAAGCTGTTTTTAAAATTTTCCCTCCGTCAACATTTTCCTCGATCAGACCGAATCCCTATACCCCACCTCTATGGGAATCCCCTACGAAAAACCCAAACATTTTAAAGAATGACAAAAAAGTTTATATCTCCCTCGAATTGACCCCTAGAGAAGTCAAATGCATGAGCTGATCCTATTCATTTTTCACCACCAACATTTCTTCTGAACATACCTAACCCTTATTGCTCACGCTTCTGAAAGTCCCTCTACAATAAATGCAACAAGTAAGACAAATGTGAAAAATAGTTCATACCGACACCGAATTGACGCCTTGATGGGTCAAATGTATAAACTGGTTCAACTATTTGCCTTCCTTCAACATTTCTTCCGAACATAACTAGCTATCTCCCACCCCTCTGGGAGTCCCCCTACAAAAAAAATAAGAATTAAAAAAAATATGAAAAATATCTCCCGAACTGACGCCTAGCGACTACTACTTGCACTTTACCCATATTTTCTCCGATCATACCCAAACCCCATCTCCCACGCTACATGTAGTCGCCGAATTGACATCTAGAGTAGTCAAGTGTATGAGTTGTTATATAGCTATTATATTTTCATCACCAACATTTCATATGAATATACTAACCCCCCTACCTCCCAGAATTCTAGGAGCCACCCAACCAAAAACATAAAAATTAAGAAGAATGTCGAAAATAGTTCTTATTTCTTTTGAATTGATGCCAAGAGGGATCAAATGCATACCTAACTTCTATCCCACTCCTCTGGGAGTCCCCAAATCGACCTCTAGAGGATCTTAATGTATGAGCTGGTCCTATTATTTTTTCACTCCAAACAATACTTCTGATAATGTATTAGCTCCATCTGCCACCCTTCTGGGAGTCCTCCTACAAAAAACCGCAACAATTTAAAAGAATATCAAAACAAGTTCATGTATACCCTAAATTGGCCTCTAGAGGAGTCAAATTTATGAACTGGTCCTATAATTTTTTCACCCTGACATTTATTTTTACATACCTACCCCCTATAAGACACCCTTGTAGTGGTTCCCGCTACAAAATGCTCAACACATAAGGCTATTCACAGTTTGAATACACTGGTCTGCTATTTGTACGATTTGTTAAATGTACCCAATTTATGTAAGCGTATTTTGCTTTGTTGTTGGTTTGCATGCAAACGCAAAAACGCAAACACGCGTAAATTAAAGTAGCCCTTGGTCGTGTTTTTTGTAGCACAGTTCCAACAATAACAAATGCTATAAATACGATTTGTTAAATGTACGCTTAAGCTGTGAATAGCCTTATTATTACCTACGCTTAAATCTAACAAACTAAGTTACCGCTGTATATACAGCTGTGGTCAAAATAATAGCAGTAGTCTTATAATCAGACCTGTTTGTATAAATAATACTTGTCTACAAATTTTGGATCCGGTACATCCATTATCGTTCCTTTATGTACTTTTAACGCTTCTTCAAAATCTGTACTCAGTTTCCTCCTATATTGTAAAATTTTTCAGATACAGGGTGTTTTACGTTTAAGGCACGTGTTTTGTATTATTGATCTAGAATCTAAACTATTTACCATAAAATAAAAAATAATATTTTGTGTTTTAGAAAAAATACCAACTTTTCAATCAATATATCAGCCACTATCATGCGGTACAGCAGCGGTAGCGGAGCAAAAATTTTGAGATTATCCAACGAAATATAAACAAATATTGTATCTTTTGTTTTAGCGGAGCTGTAATCGTCCAAATTTAAAATATCTTTTTTTCATGTAAAAATACACTTAATCAACAGTTTTTTTTCTAAATTCTAACTTTGGAAAATAACAGCTCCGCTAAAACAAAAGATACAAAATTTGTTGATATTTCGTTGGATAACCTCAAAATTTTTGCTCCGCTACCGCACATGACACGATAGTGGTTGATATACTGATTGAAAAGTTGATTATTTTCTTAATTACAAAATATAATTTTTTTATTTTATGGTGAGTAGTTTAGATTCTAGATCAATAATACTAAACACGTGCCAAAAACGAAAAACACCCTGTATCTTGAAAATTTTACATTCAGGAGGAAACAGTTGTTTGGTCTAACCGTTGAATGCTGGTAGCTATTGAAAGTAATCGAAAAATCTGAGTTTTTATCATGATATTTCTGTTCTCAGGAATGAGCTTCATAACTGTGACTCCGGGAAAGTTTTTTTTTTAAAAAGTCAGCATCTAGGAGGCTGAAATTTTGGCAAAAAGCTTTGTTTGCGAGGTACAATAACATACAGAAATTTGGTCCATATCCGAGTACCTCTCCCACAAAAGAGGTTGAAAAGTAAAAATATTGTTCATATATGTATCATATATATATATTAGGGCAGGTCGATTTATTTTTCGACAATTTCCCTATAATTTCCGTATTCTATGGGTTATTCCATGAAAATTTGCCAAAGGAACTATACCTCTATCGTTAAAATCGAGTCCCCTACTTTTTGTTGGTAGATTTTTTCCCAAATTGACGTTCGTATGAAATATTACCTACACGTTCACATCCATAACTCAAAAACTATCGATCGGCCAGTAGGCGCGTTGGAAAGGTGAGCTCATTTTGATCAATTTACAAAAAAAAATCTTCGACATTGGTCCAACGGTTCAAAAGTTACGGGCATTTTTGTCCAAATTTTGGAGCATTTTTCCATTTTTTCATGATTTTGTCCAAGAATATTACTTTCATGGCCATTTTTTTGGCTCAATTTTTTTGACTTACGAAGCTTTCGAACTTTACGTTACGACTGGACTAATTTGCGCTTTACATTATTGGCATATTTTTTCACAGGGTGCACACCCTGTGTTATGTTTGTTTATTTCTTTTTGTTTTTAGTTTCTTTATAGACTTCTTTATTTTTGTTTGTTTATAATATTCCAGTGTATGCTAGTTTTGTTTGAGCGTCATTTCAGTGAAGTATTACTTGAAATAACTAACAAATAATCAAACTATTTTGAAATTTAGAAAAGATTTAAAGGTAAGTGTAAAAACATTGCTAACTATTATAGTTAATAGTTATATTATTATTCTATGAAAAACATATTTAATTCTTTTAGTGACGGTTTAAAAAATGGATTCAGAGCCTGGTTCATCGCAAAATCCAACAGATACCCAACGCAGTAGTTTGCAACATTTGGTCTCTCATGATGTTTTTTCTTTTGGCGTGGCCTGTGAATTACCTGATAGTAATCTGTCAACTAAACGAGATATATTGAAGCACTATTTTTTCTTGGCCGAACGTTCCTCCTGGTGATTTAAATCCAGAAGAATTATCTACCGATTCGAGGTACTTGATGTTAATGGCCAATGCAATTTCTAATGGTGTGGTTCCTGCGGATTTGTCTCACATAAAACCAGGGCCAATTGCACATTCTCGTTGGCTGACCAAAGCCAATAGATTATTACAGTTGTATGTGACAACTAATAATCCAACCGAAAATTTGAAAATTCTGGCTAACTATATAACAAAAGTATACACGCCAATGTATTTCAATGTTAAGTATTATAGCTCTGCCGCATACGGTAGTACATTACTTTTTAAATTTATTACTTGGACACGATTTTTACCACCGAATTTACTTGGAGTTGTAAATACAGTAATTCAAGATAACCCATATTTTGCACACTCAGAAAATATCTTGCTATCTATGTTGTTTGATGATAGAATGGAAAAACGAAACATTGCTATAAAGAAGATTTTACATTACCGAAGAGATATTGTCGACCCAACGGAACTTAGAGTTTATAAAAAATCTCTTATAAACTTTAATTGTACGGAATATACAAATATGATTTATTTAAATGACGATACCATTTTATTCGAACCACCGTTTACGCAAAGTTATTCGTATGAACATTTGGAGGGATATTTAAATTACGAAGTGCCACCGTTCGATGATCCACAAATTCCTTTACACATTCAAGGAACGGAAAGACATGTCCAATTGCTGGCTGTCACTGCTAAACGAGTTGCAGGAAAGAATGTAGAAGGCGCTATGGCGACGACATTAGAGAGCCGTACGAAAACACCAAGACTTGAAAGCAAACAAGACTTTCAGAAAAAATATTGTTTTTTTTCACATTTTGTCTTTTACTACACTCAAATTGAATATTTTTTTTTTGATAATAGGTTGATAGATACTTTATTATCTCTTCATTTGAATTTTTGTAGAAAAAAAAATAAAAAGGGAAAAAAATCAAAAAGTTGGTTTTATGTGTTATTTTGTTTTAGCAATATCGCATGAATTAATCAACCGAATTCGATAAATTTGGGCTTAAACTCTTCGTTTTGAATTGTAAATTGAATTAAATAATGGATTGAGCCAAAAAAATGGCCATGAAAGTAATATTCTTGGACAAAATCATGAAAAAATGGAAAAATGGTCCAAAATTTGGACAAAAATGCCCGTAACTTTTGAACTTTTTACCAACAAAAAGTAGGGGACTCGATTTTAACGATAGAGGTATGGTTCCTTTGGCAAATTTTCATGGAATAACCCATAAAATACGGAAATCATAGGGAAATTGGTGAATTTTTTCACTCCCTACAAATCGACCCGCCCTAATATATATATATATATATATATATATATATTGTATATATATATATATATATATATTGTTTCACAATGAAGAGTCATGTCATCTAAGTTACACTTAAATCACATACCGTTTATTTTCGTTCACTGATTTAGAGATCTAGTATCTTTTATCTGAGCCACCCTACTGTAGATATAACAAATAATCTGTGTATAGGGCGTTTTACGACATTTCAATCATGATTGAATCACACTTCATGGCAGCGATTTGCTTTAAATTTGAAGGGTCGATTGACAAACTTTAGAAACAAAATAAAATTCAAACTATTTCCCAAGTTTTTCTTTACAAAAAATGTATAACTCGAGCAACTTTAAAGTGCACCCTATTATATTCCTAAATCATGCTGATTTCTAAGTTCATTTTTAAAAACTTTTCAGATTTTTAAGAAATGACTTTGTAAAAAACCTTCTTATATCTTATTACTTTTAACAACACATTTTTTTTAGATATTAATTTAAAAAAAAAAATTAAGAAATAGTTTTAAATCGATAATTTTCTATACACCGACAAAAAAATATGTGTAAAATTGACAAAAAACCTAGTATAATTTGGATTTCTTCGTTTTTATGTTAGTCTATCGATCGCTTGTCTCTGAAATCGGAGACATAAAGCGTATATCTTGGCAAAAATGGCGTGGAACGCTCTATGCATATTCATAGATATTAAAATTTGTGTGTATGTATAGTGTACACATGTAAACAAATATACAGTTATCTATAAAGTTAAATTATAGTTTGATCAACAGTTTGCCACAGTAGTTAAGAAAATTCAAAAGTTAACAGCACATGTTACTGAATACTGCGACACCCTGTATAGTGTCCGACCGAATATTCGGTTTCGGTTTCGGTTACTGCCAGTTTCGGCCCTTTTTGTCAGTTTCGGCCAGATTTCTTTTAGTAAAAATTTCTTTAATCAGTCATTCAATATATAAGTTTGGTTTAATAAAAATATTTACAACGCATTGTACAAAACAAAAATTATAAATTCGTCTATATTTGACTTATCGTGTTAACAAAAAACATTTTGGTTAATTTTATGTATTCGATACTATCATTTGCAATTTTATCATCTCTATTGCAATTAATATCAAAGTTTTATAGGTACTGAAGCCAAAAATTGATAATTAAACTTCCGAACGAATTCTGTGTGTGTGGAATAAAGTAAAAGAAAACGTAATATTTTTATTTTTATAATGCTAAACCTTAAAAAAAAAAAAATACTTTGTTTTGTAGTTCTATAAAAATTGACATTGTATGTACTATTTTGAGTGTGTACGGAAGATATAAAGTATGCGATACCTTTGTGGTAAAAAATAAAATGAAAAATTATCTCATTTATTATTATAGTAATTTTAAATTAATTATTATAAACTTTAATATTCAAATAACACATAATTTTTCCTTTTGTGTAAGAAAGTACTTTTGTTTCCTTTTAATAAAAAAAAATTATTTGTAAAAACTTAAATTTTCATATTAATAACCAGTTTCGGTTTCAGTTTCGGCCGAATATTATAAAATGGCCGAATATTTGGTTTCGGTTTCGGCCAAAATTCCGGTTTCGGTCGGACACTAACACTGTATAAAGATTTGAAAATGGTGCAAAAGGAAGTACAGAGTATAGAAATACTATACAAATTTAACAACAAGCATAGCCAATTAGTAATTTTTTTATTACGTTTTTAAAAAAAAAACACACACACAAAAACACTCACTACTTTTAATGGTAGTTATACGGCCTTAAGACACTTATAACAGAAAAAAATAAAAATCTTTACATATAATAAAAAAAGTGCTGTAGTATTTAAACATGTTCTGAACTCCTTTAATAGAAATTTGTATATTAGTGCATTTGCAATTTTAAAAAATGTACATTGTTGATAAAAAAAAGGAAATGACATTTGAAAAAACAACTTCGTATGACGGAAATGACTCGTTTCCTTAGCAAAATCCATTTTTGATGAATCTCATCAAATGAGAAACTGCAACGAGATCGAAAAAGTGACTTCTAAAAAAGTCGATTGTACTTGTTTTTAGTAAAAGGTAAATTTTTATTGTAAATAATTAGGAATTGCAAGCTTTATCCTCTACTGCCTTAAGTATCATCGAGACTTAACTCTTAAATGGCACACTTAAAATGGTTAATCATTGCTTATAACTCAGCAGCAACAAATGGAAAAAATCCTCGAAAGTAATTTTTTTTTTCTTCGTTTGCTGCAATTAGATTCCTCCTTTTAAGCCTTGCCTTCTCTTACGATACCCACTCCCCCTAACATAATTTTAAAAAATAACTGTTTATAATTGAATAAACATAACTTAATACCGATGATAGTTTTTGTTGAACAGGGCCTTAAATCGAAACTGAAAGTACTCATCGGCTTGGATAAATTTTGTTTGAATAGGTTCACATGAAGTGAAGATTTTCATGAATACACTGAAAAAATGAAATGTTAAAATTTTCACGAAATGTGTTATTATTTTAACGAATTTTAAGGGGTGTGCACTAAGCCGTATCGAAAAATGTAAACGTTTTCGCCTCATATCAAAAGCTCTGCTGATAAAATGACGGGAGTGCTAACATTTTTTTTGTGGGCATCGCAAAAACATCGGTATCGGTTTTTATCTATAACTCGGTTGCTGTAGTCTGATTATTAAGTTTTATATATTGTTGAAAAGGTCATGGCAAGGGCTATATTTATAATTAAAAGCTTGTGAACTGCAAGGTCATCTTCCTCTTATACTCAACATCATTTTCTAAAAAACCCCCCAATCACAAATATTGGTGATGCAGAATTAAAGCTCTTGAAAAATTATTTAAATTTTGTAAGAAAAAATTTCACTTTTTATTAAATAAACAAACAAGTTATACAAAGACGAATACTGAAATGGAAGAAGCAATTAGAGCAGGAAAATTCTAGAGGTAGAAAGGTAGAGTTTCAGGTTTGACCTAAAAATAAAAATTCCTTTGCTCTAACGTCGTATATTTCGGACGAGTTTATTCGAACAAGTGTCGAATCATATAAAACTTAAACAATGGATTGGTCACAGCTGAATTACTTCATACTACTAAAGATGGAAGTGTAGCTACTTCCGAAACAGGCTTGTCTAGTCTGCTGTGTGATTGACTCTTCACAGAGTTATTGTTGCCTTCTTGATAACTTACTTGATATTAATAGCTTATAGTTAAAATCAAAAATTAAAATGATTTACCATAGAATTTCAAAAGAAAGTCTTCACTGAGTGGTTCAGGATTTTAATTTTGGTATTTAAAACAACAACGCGTTTGTTTTATATTACTAAATTTTGTATTTATTTTAAAATCCATTTGGATTTCTGACAAAGTGAGAATTTAAAGCAGACAGGCACGGAAAAGAAAATATTTAAAAAAATTTTTAAGTGGTTTCTACTAACTTTTTTCAACATAAACTCTATGTCTCATTAAGTAAGTTTAAGAATTTTTTATAAGATCAAATAATTATATAAGTTATGAAGTTACTAAAAAAGAAATCATTGTAAAATCAAATTTTTAACTAAGTTTTTTATATATAAAAATTCTTTCTATTAAATAATATGTTTTAATAAAAAAATTTTAAAGAAAATAATGCAATTGATAACAAAAAGCATTCTTAATTGAAATGTTTTAAAAACTTTTTAAAGCGGATACATGCATATACCTTTTATATACACATATAGGACTATATATTATACTAACATATATACATTCCATAAAAGAGTCTATATATATGGAACATTATACATACATTAGGGCGGGTCGATTTATTTTTCGACAATTTCCCTATAATTTCCGTATTCTATGGGTTATTCCATGAAAATTTGCCGAAGGAACTATACCTCTATCGTTAAAATCGAGTCCCCTACTTTTTGTTGGTAGATTTTTTCCCAAATTGACGTTCGTATGAAATATTACCTACACGTTCACATCCATAACTCAAAAACTATCGATCGGGCCAGTAGGCGCGTTGGAAAGGTGATCTCATTTTAATCAATTTACAAAAAAAAATTTCCAACATTGGTCCAACGGTTCAAAAGTTACGGGCATTTTTGTCCAAATTTTGGACCATTTTTCCATTTTTTCATGATTTTGTCCAAGAATATTACTTTCATGGCCATTTTTTTGGCTCAATCCATTATTTAATTCAATTTACAATTCAAAACGAAGAGTTTAAGCCCAAATTTATCGAATTCGGTTGATTAATTCATGCGATATTGCTAAAACAAAATAATAAATCGCATGAATTAATCAACCGAATTCGATAAATTTGGGCTTAAACTCTTCGTTTTGAATTATATTTTTGTAAATTGATCAAAATGAGCTCATCTTTCCAACGCGCCTACTGGCGATTAAACCCGATCGATAGTTTTTGAGTTATGGATGTGAACGTGTAGGTAATATTTCATACGAACGTCAATTTGGGAAAAAATCTACCAACAAAAAGTAGGGGACTCGATTTTAACGATAGAGGTATGGTTCCTTCGGCAAATTTTCATGGAATAACCCATAGAATACGGAAATCATAGGGAAATTGGTGAATTTTTTCACTCCCTACAAATCGACCCGCCCTAACATACATATACATAACTATTAAAGTATAAAAATATATAAACATATAACTATATATATATATATATATATAATATATAATAAATATATATATACAATCAGCCCACATATTTATATACAAATATATATATACAAATATATATATATATATTAGGGCGGGTCAATTTGTATGGACGAATTTTTTGGTGGTCTGGCTCAGCGAAATTCGTAAAATACATGTAATTTCAAGACTTTTTCTCCACTACAGCATATACAAATTCTGAAAAAAAGCTGTGCGGACTTTCGTAAATAGATTTTGTTCTCAATTATAAAATATGAATGTATGAATGTATGTGTATGAATCTATTTACGAAAGTCCGCACAGCTTTTTTTCAGAATTTGTATATGCTGTAGTGGAGAAAAAGTCTTGAAATTACATGTATTTTACGAATTTCGCTGAGCCAGAATTTGACCCGCCCTAATATATATATATATATATATATATATATATATATATTTGTATATATATATTTGTATATAAATATGTGGGCTGATTGTTTCATAAAATCACATCAATTTATAACAAGAAATCACGTTTAAACATCGATGGACACTTAGCAGTTTTTAAGAATTGAAAAATAGTTAACATTTAGAAACAAAGTCAAATAGCGTGCAGTGACGGTATCTAAAAAATGCTAGTCTCATTTTTAGACCTTTTATAGATACGCCATCACGTGAAAACTGAGATTTAATAATTCAACAAAAAACTAAAAAAAAACATAAGTTTGACTTGTTTTGATCTATGAAAGATTTTAAGATGATTGTGTTTGTGAAAAATTGTGAGAAAAGAAGAGTTGATGACCTCAAACATAAGTGAAAATATGGCCTATTCTAAGACAATGTTCTAATTTAAGATCCAGGTTATTAAAATGAGTTAAAAAAATGTACAAGAAGCTGTTACGAATATTTCTTAAAACCAAAAATCATACTTTTTAATGCTTTTAATGTCAACACTACACGAACAATTGAACCATCCCTATTATTTGTCAGATTTGTAAAATAAATTAAATGATGTGTGAGCAAAGAAAAGGCTTAATAACTCGCTTAAAGCTCGTGAAGCTATTAGCATTGATCTAAATTTAAAACGGGACGTAGCAGAAAGATGTATTAACCTTGATAAATGTGTCGGCCACTATTTAGGAAACCATTTTTTTATACTAACCTAACTTTAATTTTATTTATTCCAAAATTTCATAGCAATCTGACAAACGGTTAAAAATCTTGGACTACATTTTAAACTTTTTTGGATTACATATAGGACAACACCAAAAAAAGATTATATTTTAATCCAAGGAAAAGTTAAAAATTTTTTAATCCAAAAGAGATTAGTTTTTAATCCGCAAAAAGTTAAAAAAAAGCTATATAAATATCAATTTAAATAAAACAACTTCTGACCAGTTCGTGATTTGAACACATATCCTCTGATGTGCTAGTCCAACACCTTATCCACTCGTCCAACTCGTTTGTTAACAAGGTTGCGCTTATTTTGTATCATTACGAATTCAAGTAATATCCTTTCAGGAACGTGGGTTTGAGACCCAGCTAAATTAAACTAAAGTAGGGATTACAAAGTAGTACTTTTTGGATTAAAAATTGCTCCAAACTAAAGTTTGGCTTAAAAAGTAATCCAAAATTTTTAACCGTGCATTAAATTCACAATTTACAGTGGTTATAGTGACGCTATTCTTGTGATTTTTAAATCAATTCTTACTTCAAATCAAAAATCTTATTTTCGTTTTGGAAATTTTCGAACTCCACTTTGCATCAAACATTTGGCCATGAGAAAAGCTATGTTCGAAGTGAAACGTCGAAAATACTTTATTTCTCTACCGAAGTTACCTTTAGAGAGGTCAAATGTATGAGATGGTCCTATTATTTTCGTGTTCGAAAGGGGGAAGGGAAGGTAGGTGTTACCCCTTATCTGTCCATACAAATAACAAAAAAAATTATAAATATATCTAAAATCTTTCATTAAAAATAATTACAGTTCGAAAGACACACTCATTCGCTATCTACCTCCTTTTTGAGAGTTTTCATATTTCCTGAATTCCGGTGGTTGAATTCGGTGTCTTCGGAAGAAATGTGTGGGTGAAAAAAAATGTTAAGGGAATATGTGCACCCCAGGAAATTGCAATCCTCAGGATAGAGGAAATCAGTAATAATACAGGTGATCAGGAATTTTAACGGGTCACATGAATATTTCTAAAATCTTCTACAGGCTTCTAAATCTTCAATAAGTTAATTTAAATTTAATTTAAAACATCTACTTTAAAAAAAATAAAAAAACATGAGTTGAGTAGTTTTGTGTATTTAAAACTTCACTTCGTTTTGAAAAGCGTTTAAAGTAAACTCTTGTCAAACTATAAAAGAGCCCCACAACTATGTTTGATTCATTAACAATATATACCCTAAACACTAGAGCTGCTTAACGTTAAGCTTAAACCAGTTTCTGATCTTTTCGCAACAACTTTCGGATTCTAGCACTATTGCTTTAATTAATCTTAAACATTATAAGAAACCTTATCTAAGCAATAAGTTGCAGATTCAACAGAACAATTCTATGGATTGCGTCTGTCTTTTTGGACTTTTCCTTTCGTTGGGGTACAATTTATAAAATTCAACTCCTGGTATTTTTTTCTTTTGTTAACTTATAGTGTGCTTGAAGTTGACAAAAAAGTGTGAAATAGTGTTAAAGATGAAGAAAAAATTACACTGAGAGAAAAAAAAAGAAACATTTAGTAATAGAAAAAGAGGAAGTAATAGAAAACAAATTTTATTCGGTATTAATTGAATTTGTGCAATGAAAATTACTTATTTGCCGTTATTTGTTTTTCATTTGTTTTTATTTTGGATTTTTTGTTTGGCTTTGATTTTTGGGTCTAGGGACGTACACACACATACGCACACAGATTGATTATTTTTTTGGCATAGATGGCGTTGCTTGTTGTTTTCACGTTGACGCTTTGCAGTTTTTTATAGATTTTGTTTTTTTTTCGAATTTTGTTAAATGCTCTACTAAAATTTGTAAGTTTTGCTGTTAGTCAATCAACCGCTTGCAATTCCTTGTGGTTTATTCTTGAATATATATATATCTATATATGCATGTATATATATTTTTCAAGCACATTTTCGTTAATAATTTCTGATGGGTGATTCTTAATTTTGTTTTTTTTTTTGCTGTTAGTTTGTTAGTTTATTCTTGAAATTATTTGCTGTTTTTTTTTTTTGTATTTTTACTGGCTGAGTTAGGAATTGAATTGAGCACCTGTCCTGAGGATGATGTTTGCAGATACGATGATACGTCCGTCTCAATCATACAGCTTCTCAGTGTATCAGGTATAAACATGCCTTAGAAAGACGAGCTTCTTTCAAACTTTCGGCGTTTTCCAAAGTTTTTCTCTTTTTGTTTTTTATTAATATTGAATTCGTACGTCTTCTAGAAGTTTTAGATTTTGTTATGACTAACGCTGTAAATGGTTTTTTTTTATTATTGAAGCTTGGACAAAGTAATGTCTTCACCAGGTTTGAATTAAATGATTTATTTTCAGTGCAGGCGTTTTATTTAACTGTTGGAAAAGCTAAAAGAAGAAATAAAAAATGAGATCGAATTAAATTTTGTTGAAACAAGTGACTAGAGAATATTAAAAAATTTTTGTCAGTGTAATAACTAACAAAAAACAAGCCAAGGCTAACAAGCTGACAGCTAAAAATACTCTTTAACTCTACCATTTCTTTATAGATACGGATCTTCTTAGCTCAAAAATTGCAACAAGTTGGCAAACAACTCAACTTTCGAGACATTAAAAAATTCAACAGAATGTTCAAACAGCTATATCTCTTCATTTTGCTAAACTTTTTACCAATGTTAAAGTAAATTGAGTTACCAGCATTTTGGTGCATGAATTGTCCTTCTCAGACATATGGTTTGGATTTTATGGCGAAAAATCGAAAAAAGTAATTTAAAAAATTCAACAGAATTTTCAAACAGCCATATATCTTAAACTAGAAGAGATAGAATAAAACGCCAGTTTGTTAACATTCCACCGATGTTAAGGTAAATTGAGTTGCCAGCATTTTGTTGCCTGAATCGTCCTTCTTCGACATATGTTTTGGATTTTATAGTGAAAAATCAAAAAAGTAATTTCAAAAATTCAACAAAATGTTCAGACAGCTATATCTCCTTAACTGAAAGAGATAGAGCAAAACGCCTTTTCGTTAAACTTTTTAGCAATGGTAAGGTAAATGTAGTTGCCAGTATTTTGGTGCATGAATAGTCCTTCTCCGACACATGGTTTGGGTTTTATGGCGACCATTTGGATTTTATGGTTAGGATTTTCAAGGGACCTACTTGAAAAAAAAAATCCAGTTACGCTATTTTAAAAATTATTCTAAGGATGCAGTATTGTGCCTAGAGTAATAACAAACATTTTGGTGTATAAATCGTTCTTGCATGATGTATGGCTCGGGAGTTATATAATATTAAAAAAACTTTAAATGCTTCTAACTTTTATACTAAAAAAGCTATTGCAAAAAGGATCTGAATTTGAAATCAATATTTTTTTGTCGGTACGTCGAAAACGAGGCTTGATATCTTTAAAATAACCTGAATTCAGTACTAAATAAACGTTTCCGGCTTTGAACGAAGGATTTTTTAGCGAAAAAGCAAAACAAAATTCACCAAAAATTACCTCCCGGCTAATTTTTAAAATTTTTCTAAAGATGCAGTTTTGTGTCTTGAGTAATAACAAACATTTTGGTGCATAAATCGTTCTTGTATTCAATTTTAATAGTATATCTGCTAAAATTGGGACTGACGGTTCAGGTAAGATATAAAACAATACGCTGCTTGAAATTAAATAATTACTATTCTGATGTAATTATTTGTAAGACAAATTATACTCAAAAGTTGCCCTATATGAATGGAATTACCCTTACACATTCTTGAAAACTTATGTTTTTAGAGTTGAAAATCGAAGTTTCACATCTCTTTGTTTATGTGAATAAAACGAATTTGAATAAAACTTACACTAGAATTTAAACATTTCCCTTTTGACTCCAGGTGTTATTGGTAAAATAAAAATTCTATTTAAAAAAACGAGGGATAAAAAAAATATTAGCTGCATTTTTGAGCTCAGTAGACCCCAACGCATTATATACATATAGTTGTAACAGACGATTTTTTTTTTTAGTTTTGTAAACTTGAGCTATTAATGTTTGGAAATATTTGATATTGTTCTATTATATATACTCACATTTTAAACTGTTAATTTTTTTTTTCTTTGAAACTAAATGCGGAAAATTGATGTAGTTGGTGTTGTTTTGGCGCAATTTAGAGTTGTTTAATAGGAACTTGAAGCATATCTGCCACAGTAGCAAAAGGAAAATGTTTTATAATTCGCCATTTTTCTAATGACATGATCTCCCGTGTTTATTATCTAGGAGAATATTTTCATTCATTTAAACTTCATTACTTTTGTTGTGGTTCTTTTGACGAATTTTTTTTATACACTACAGAAAATTAGATGATAGATTTTTTTAAATTAAAGGCAATAGATATTTTTGCTGTTTAAAAAGTAGTTTTGAACTTACCGTTTAGGCCACATGCTGATAGCATTGATTGGCAATGCCAATGTGCACAGCCCGTATTGCCTGAGCGTTACCAGCTCCGAAATATTCTGCTGCAGTTGATCTTATTTTCAAATTTATGTTCGATTTATTGTTATCTTGAAAAGTTTTTTAAGCCAGTAGAATTCTTAAAAGTTATTTTTGAGTTTATTTTTTTTATTTTTTTAACAATAAAAAAGATTTAACAGATTATTTGATTGCTTGCAACAACTATAATAATAATGAGTATGAGAATAAAAAAAAGAATTGTTCTTAAAATGTTTGAATTATTTCTTAATTGTTCTCTTGTAGCTATTAAAATAAATAAACATACTCGTGAAGAAAACCAAGTCAGCACTTTTTTGTTAAATGTTCATAGGGATCGCGCTCGAAACATAGTTGCAGTGTTGCAGTGTTGCAGTTTTCTTATTTAAGTATGCAAATAATTTCATTTATTGCCTTAAAGCCAATGATGTGGCATTTTTATTGCAGTTTCCGACAGTAACCACACGAACTTAACTACCAAATTTTAATCTAATACGACTAAAATCGTCTGAAATGCAAATGGCATTTTTTGTTTAAACGGTATTGCAGCGCATAAAGAACGAACAAGCAAACAATGTTGTCGTTTAACAGCCGTTAAAAGTAGGCATGGCAACATTTATTTATATAGTGACCGCCACTTAGAACCATAGCACCTACTTACTAAATTTAACTATCGAATCATGTACATAAATCATGATCGCTATAAAGTAGGCGTAGACAAAGTGTAACCACGCCCATTTCACTTCATTTGTGGGTGTCATGTCGTGAGTAAGGGTGTCGCCAAAGCAAAGATTTTCCTTTACCGAAAATCTCTTAACGCGCCTAAGCAAGTTTTCACTTCAAAAGACAATCACTACCAAGGAAGTCCTAAAAACAATTTTTATGGAGGCTTAGAAAACGAAAAATACAGTATATAGTGCAGAAGCGAAACTTCTTAAAATTAAATTAAGAGAGATTTATGTGAGACAGAGAGAAAGAGATAGAGATAGAGAGCATCTAAAAGGAAATTTGCATAAAAAATATTAGGGCTGTTCACAGTCCTGTGCATATGGTCTTGCATCATGGCACTAGCAAAATGGTAGAGCATTATTTTACTCTACACTAACAAAATATACAGGCTTGCATTTACTACGCTATTGCAAATAAGCAAAACTAAAAACCCATAGCTTATATTTACTGTACTGATGCAAAACTGAAGTGCACACTGACAGCTTATAGTTGAAAAAACAAAAACTAAAAAAGAACTGATATAAAAAATAGAGAAAGCCTTCAAGCTTTTTTTCGACATTAAATTTGTTTAAGCAAAAATTTCAATAAAGTAATTTTGCTTTTCATCGATCGGCTATGAATTTTATGTTTTACAACAAGGGTTGCAAAGTAAACCTAAAATGGCCGTTCACAATTGGTGGCAAAGTTTTACAATTGCACAAATTTGTAATCTCAATTGTACAAGATTGTGTATTGCCCATTGTGTTTATTTAGTATTTACACTGTCATTGGTTGGTGCTTCAATAGGAAATACTAATTTCAATGGTTTGTGATAACTAAAACATGTGATATATGCTCGTACTTAGCTATTATTGAAAAGAAAAAAACTGCATCTATTGTATGGGATCTATCTATATGCAAAAAACACAAAAAAATAGAATAAAATGTCTACTATAGTTCATATCAAAAAATCTATGACCTCCAGGGGAGGAGAGCCAATTGTATGACCTATTCCTAATAATTTTCTCCTCCAACATTTCTTCTGAACATGCCTACAGTCTAGGCATGGGGTCCTTTGAGGGGTCCCCAGAAAAAGTGTCACTTAAAAAATTTCGTCCGAAATAACGATAGCACCCTGGACTGTCACCCAAAGGTTCTGAGTTCGACTCACGAGGCTGTTATGGTCCTGAGCTCTAACCTTTTTTTCGTTATTTGTAATCCAAAAAACTACAACATATCAATTTACAACGAGTGGTGGTAGAAAAGTTTGTGCAGAAGATCTCTAAGTAGCTGTATTTGACTCAGCTAAAAGGCATAGCAACTTGCCTTAAATTCCTAAAGTGTTTTTGTTTTCGTGGCATATTTTTCGTAAATGAAAAAACCATAAAATGTTAAATCAAACTGTCTACAAAATACTATAATGCATAGTTTTTGTATTAAATTTTTTACTGTACGATTTCTTTTGAGTCGACAAATATGAAGTGTTTTGGTTTTTGTTGCATATTTTTTGTTACTGTCAAAAACTTGATGTTGTTTTTCTTTTATAAATTATGTAAAACAGTGAAAGACCATTTCTTATACTTGACCATAATATGTTTAATGAATTGACCATCTTAAAAAGTTACGAAAATAAAATTGAAAACATAAAACCCAATCCTGTACACTTTTTCTTAACACTCACAGTAATTTATTTTCAATAACAAAGTACTTATTTCGCCATAAGCCATTTGCTAGCTCGGATTTTTTTCAGTGTTCTGAATGACTTTGTTAATGATATTTTCCCTTTTCCTTACTGGGAGTTTACTCAGGCGCATCGCCGATGCACGTGTGATTTTTTTTTTGTCTCATCTTCCAGACTCCATTTATCAATATCTGTAATTATTTTGGTTGTTGGGCTATGAGAAGGTTATTATCCCAATTTCAACCACTTGAACCTCGCATAAGTCTTACAACACCCTTTTCAACCATCGTAAAAAAAGGTGAAAACTTTATGCAATGCTATGCTAGCTAGATACCATGCGTAAAGTACCTATGTATGTATATATCTTTGCATTTATGCCACAGGAACTGTGTTCGGACCTTCAGATACTATAGGTTTTAAAAATAGCTCTAAGTTAGCAATATAAATGCTGTATTTTCAAAAATAACAAAAACATGTGTCTTGGGGTACAATAACTATGTAGCTGGTATTTGTTTTTACAATGGTTTTGCTTTTCAAAAAGACCGCATCAGTGTCTGTTGTTTTGAAATTGTCGTCGTTCTGTACTATGTTGTTGTATCTTAGTTTTTTGTTTTTTGCTTCTAGAATCTAAAAATAATTTAACGTCAAATTCTGCTACAGCTATTTAGGACCAGAAGAGGACTAACTCGTAGCCACACAACTGTTTCTACAGTTTAGCACACTAATTTTAAAAAGTTTGCAATTTGAACTTTGTTTTGATGTGGTTTTTAGCTTGGCTCGTACTACGTGATGATTTTCTAGCCATGTGATACGACAGACAGTCTAACGCATATCCTATTTGTGCGCCTGTCTGCCATGCAAAAGCATTAATGCACATTTATGCAATTGTATTTTTGCAATCTTTTCACTTTAAAGACATGAATATTCTTTTATGTTGAGATTTCAGTTTTCTTTTTTTTAATTGCGTTGTTCTAAGAACTTGGTCTTAGCCACTTTATAGCACAAGCATTTTTCGATACCAGCCATTTTTTTGTGTTGCGACTTTTCTTTTGATTTCATTTATTTGCAATGATTATAATTTTTTATTCACTTAGTTTTTTGAATTATCTGCACATTTTTTTGCAAATTACACAATCGACTTGCACAAATTTAGTGAAGTTAAGAGCACAACACCATGTAGTCAAATACACTAACTATTTTTGTGTACATATTAATTACTATGCGATATACTAGGCAGTATTTTGGTATTTTTGTATTTTTGTAAATGTAATTTTACATGCTTCTCTTTAAACTAAGACACATTAAATGCGCACCACTCTTTTGTGCGGCAGTAAAAGAACGGTTGTGCATAGGGTTGCCAGACTCATACGAAATAAATAAAAATATAAAACACTAAAACGTCTGAACTGAATTCCCTAACGTAGGGAAAAGAAAAGTACACTCGCGCTCAAAAAAAAAAGCCGAGTTGATAATTTGATAACTAATATTATTTTTCTTGAATTATAACACTGTGTGCCAAAACCATAAAAAACAAGCACATCCAAACTTTATAGAAATTCTTAAAGAAGGGCATGTTGAGAGTCCATCGCGCTTGATTTGACCTCTCAAGGTCGTCACAATTTTTACAACTTATGTTTAATGTTGAAGTGTTCGAATTTTGTTGTGCCGACATTAATTGCATTTTTACAGCCATCTAGACCTATTACAGACCTATTGCAAATGAAAAATAAAATTCACTTTTTTCAATAGAATTTGATGCAAAAAAGGTCTATGTAAAAAGATATTCGATAGAATACGAAAAGAAGTGTGTAGCGAAGCAATTTCTTGCACTTTTTTTAACCTAAAAAGAAATGGTGTTCCTATAAATTTTAATTAAATAATATTTCATAAATGCCATTTGCATTTTTAAAAAAATTAATTGCACGTAAAAAGTGTTTTTCTATTTAAATTAAGAACATCGAAATCGGTTAAGAATTCGATAAATGGCGGCAATTTTAACATTGTTTTTTTTTTTTGTCAAAAACTGATTCCTATGTAATTAATGTTTGCTACCATACAAACGCTCCTATTTCATTAAATCTTTTTACATAGCCTTTAACATTAAATTCTATTGAAAAAAATTTATTGTATTTTTCATTTTCAATAGTCCAAATGGCTGTAAAAATGAAATTAATATCGGCACAACAAAATTCGAACTCTTCAACTTTAAAAAGAAGTTGATAAAAATTGTTATGACCTTGAGAGTTCAAATTAAGTGCGATGGACTCTCAACATGTCCTTATTTAAGAATTTCTATAAAGTTTGGATGTGCTTGTTTTTATGGTTTTGGCACACTGTGTTATAATTTAAGAAAAATAATAATAGTTATCAAATTATTAATTCGGCTTTTTTTTTTTGAGCGCGAGTGTATTTGCAAATTTAGGAACTCAAAATTTAGGTAGATGGCTGCAAAATAATATCTGATGCAGGGGCCGTAACAGTTATGATTTTTAAAAAAAAAGCGCTCTAATAATCGTTATTTTTTGACTGATGTCATTTCGGTCAAAAAAAAAGTTAAAATTTTACTTTTCGTTTTTCGATCAAAATAGAGATTTAAAATTTGACATTGCAAATAATTCATTGCACATTCTGTTTTCATTTATTTTGCAAACGATTGGAACAGCGACTGCAAGCAGATGATATAGGAATTAAAATAGTATGACTTTTACTTTTGATCGAAAAAATTAAAGTCAAATTTTGACTTTTATATTTGATCAAAAAAATTAAAGTCAAATTTTTGCTATTATTTTTGACCAAAAAAATAAAAGTAAATTTTAAACTTTTATGTTACTATTATTTTCAAATACTTTTATATAAAAAACAAAAATATTCTAATTAAAATTATATTGCAAGTAGATTCTTTTGGAACAAGACGGTCAAATCTCGTTAAAGTATTTGTCAAATGGGATGAAATTTTGCGGTTCTATGTCTATATTCTATGGTTCTATATTCAAGGAATTGCTTGATGAGCTTGATTTTCTTTTTAAATCAACTATTAGTGGGTCTCCAGTTAAAAAGTTGCTCAAAAATGAACAAAATTTGTCGGCCTTTGAGTCTAGTGGAGAGTGCGCTAGACTATCAACCAAGAGGTCCCTGGTTCGAATCCGGGTTCGGGCATGGTTCTTTGCGCTTTCTTTGTTCTTTACTACATTAACGAATAATTGAAACAAAAAATGCACAGCTAAATTGTGGAAAATGTGGAATTTAAAGGACAGGAACAACTGAGGGATGGAAATGCTTACCGCGGTTAAGGCATAACACTAGCCTCGGTTAAAAGCAATTCAAATTGTTTTTCACGGTTGTTTCGAATCAATAATTCACGCATGGTTCCAATCAATTCCTCTAAATAAATTTGTCGCTTTCATTTCAGGTCAAAGACCAAACCTTGTTTGTATAAGGCGCACGCCTTGGTTCTTTGATGTTTAAAAAAAAAAGCAATTCGGGGAACGCCAAAATTGGTTGGGACCAAAACAAATATACCATTCGAATGTATTTTTTATTCTATTTAATTTTGGTACCGAAATTTGGGGTCAGATTTTAGATACACTCTTCTGAGATTGACTATCATAGGCTGGACCTTCGGGAAATCTCGTGCTGCCTGTGGTTGAAGACCTTTCCATCAGAAAAGTAGGTGTGAGTTGCATCTGTGAGGTGTTGACCCTTTAATTTTAAGAGAAATTAAGAACAAGGCTTCAATGTGTGTTAATTAGACATTGAAATCTAGCAATCTAGCAACTAGTCATGAAAACTATTTTCATATAATTCATTATGAAAACTAAGAAGCCTGCCGTACTAATACTAATACTAATTCCTGCTTTAAGTATGCTCATGAAGCTGCGTTAACAAAAATTATTAGTATTTCGTACTGGTCTGACCCATGAGTATTGTTTATATATATCCTCAAGTACAACTTTAGGGGACGAAGGCGTCAGCTTCTTGAGAATATTATTCGTTTGAATTAGATTCGTAGGTCCAGTTCTCGATTATTTTTATTCAATCATGCAATAACAATGCACAATACAATCGATTATAAGACTGCTCGATGAAGTTTCCGAACAGTCAAAGCGCTGAAATTATCAATTCGTTTGTTTGTCCATAAGCTCATTACATAAAGTAATTAAGAACTGACTTGTTTTATTTTTTAAATTTTAACATTTATACGGTATTTTGCAAACATTTTTTCGAAAAGGGTACCAGAAAAATACCTATTTAAAAAGGCGCTAGAGGGCTAAAATATTCCACTAAAAATTACTCTAAAATTTCACTATAAATCTGAAAACTAAACAATTTTTTAAATTTTAACATTTATAGGGTATTTTGTAAACATTTTTTCGAAAAGGGTCAGAAAAATACCCATTTAAAAAGGCGCTAGATGGCTAAAATATTCCATTAAAAATTACTCTAAAATTTCACTATAAATCCGAAAACTAAACAATTTTTAAATTTTAATATTTATAAGGTATTTTGTAAACATTTTTTCAAAAAGGATCAGAAAAGTACCCATTTAAAAAGGCGCTAGAGGGTTAAAATATTCCACAAAAAATTACTCTAAAATTTCACTATAAATCTGAAAACTAAACTATTTTTCAAACTTTAACATTTATAAGATATTTTGTAAACATTTTTTCAAAAAAAGGTCAGAAAAATACCCATTTAAAAAAGCGCACGAGAGCTAAAATATTCCACTAAAAATTTCTCTAAAATTTCACTATAAATCTGAAAACTAAACAATTTTTTAAATTTTAACATTTATAGGGTATTTTGTAAACATTTTTTCGAAAAGGGTCAGAAAAATACCCATTTAAAAAGGCGCTAGATGGCTAAAATATTCCATTAAAAATTACTCTAAAATTTCACTATAAATCCGAAAACTAAACAATTTTTAAATTTTAATATTTATAAGGTATTTTGTAAACATTTTTTCAAAAGGGATCAGAAAAGTACCCATTTAAAAAGGCGCTAGAGGGTTAAAATATTCCACTAAAAATCACTCTAAAATTTCACTATAAATCTGAAAACTAAACTATTTTTCAAACTTTAACATTTATAGGATATTTTGTAAACATTTTTTCAAAAAAAGGTCAGAAAAATACCCATTTAAAAAAGCGCAAGAGAGCTAAAATATTCCACTAAAAATTTCTCTAAAATTTCACTATAAAATTAAAAAATTAACCTTTTTTTAAATTTTAACATTTATAGGGTATTTTGTAAACATTTTTTCAAAAATGGGTCAGAAAAATACCCATTTAAAAAGGCGCTAGAGGGCTAAAATATTCCACTAAATATTTCTCTAAAATTTCAGTATAAATCTGAAAACTAAACAATAAATGAAAGGCATAAGTGATACACTTTCTATATTCGTTAGCAGCTGAATTAAGAGTAAATTAAAACCTCTATAAAAAACTTTCAAAACGCCGATTCACATATAATTATTATCCTTTATTAAAATACTTTGATCAAAGTTTGTAATTTTGGATGTGGTTGAAAATTGTCAGACAGCAATACAATAATATATGGTTGGTAGTGTTTTGTTTTTTAAATTTATAAAATCAATTGGAAGTCATTTAAGGAAGGAAAAAAAATTTCAATAAAATAAAATTAATATTATAAAAAAGCCAATCTCTGCAGGCCGTCTGAAAAAGTTGGTGCAATCTACACATATATATATTTTTAATATGAAGAAAAAATATTTTTTAAGGCCATGTTTGCTTATTTTATTGTAGCCACTTTTTGTGCAATGCGGATGTATTTTTAATTCTTGTTGCTTGTTGCAAACATTTTGTATATCTTTCTATTTTGATTTTATTTCTTGTTTTGTTTTGAAAATTATGCAAATATCTGCTACTTAAAGACGAAAATTGATTTTCTTTTTAGTTTTATTTTTTACTTCGCGTATCGATTTGGCTTTCATTGTTTTGCTTCGGTTTTTTTTTTGTCTGTTGTGCCACCTTAATTTTTTTCACTCAACTCAAATTTTATATCCTTGATGTAATGTTAATAAAAATTATTGTTTAGTTTGCTGTTTTTATTGTATAGTTTAAAAGAAGAACAAAGACAGAAACTAAAGAGACCGCAATGAAAAACAATAATCAAGAAACTGAACTTAATTTGCAAAGCGTGGTGACAGCGACCAAAGAATAGCCGTCCGGAGAAAATCTCATACACACACACGCACACACACACACAGCAGTAAGCCGCACAGGCGCGCGTACGTGCACTGGCACAACACCACAATCACATACACAACAAAGCCAACATACTACACATACAGTGTCGGCCAAAACTTAAGTAACGCCTTGTTAGACTTCTCTGA
Organism: Dichetophora obliterata; assembly: GCA_963920525.1. NCBI lineage: Eukaryota > Metazoa > Arthropoda > Insecta > Diptera > Sciomyzidae > Dichetophora > Dichetophora obliterata. The sequence goes on along the minus strand of OY986440.1, from coordinate 21,239,775 downwards.
GTAAATATATATTGGTTTTAACGAAATTAAAGATACCCTTGTTTTGGGTTGTTCAATATTATTAATTAGTGTAGTAAGAAAACAGACTACATAACGTCGTTGCTAGAAAAGCTTATCTTCGTTTCGCGTGCAATACCGCGTATCCGCCGAACGTTTTCATATACTCATACGTGGTATTGCACGCGCAACGACGATAACATTTTCTAGCATTAGAAAAACCTTACAAGGCACCTTCTCCTTTGGATCTTTTACGTGTATATAAATTCACAATGAGTGAAATATATCATACATCATTTAACCTGTTTAAAGCAGGTGAATATCTATAAAAAATATTCGGTGCACTCCTTCTCCCTACTCTTATTTATTTCAAAATTATCAAAATCAGTTGAAAAACACGGGTGAAAATGGTGCTTAGCCGTTTTGCCTACGCCTATTTATAGGTATGTAGATTAAAGAAATTTTATTTTCTGAAGGAGCTTGTAAAGGTGTTATCATATTCAAATCTTCCAAATCGTCTCTTCCAAAATCGAATCTGTCCTGAATTTGTTTTCAAAATTCTAAACAAAAATTAGGAATAAATAATTATTTGTTATCTCTGCGAATAAAAAAAATTTTCGACTTAAGTGCCAATTAAAACATATTCAAGTTAAAAAAAATCTATTCAATTTTGATCGATTTCTCCAATTTTAAATTTAAAATTTTTATGCTACACCATTTATCTGTCTTACAGATTTTAGAGTAACCGTTGTGTGTTTGTTTGTTTGTTTGTTTGTTTGTTTTATTTTGCTTCCTTGAGTTATCCATTCTATGTAGATGTCCAAGCAAACTACATCCAATATTCTTTGGACTTTGACATACCGCACAATGTCTTCAAGCATTTCGTTAATTCTTTCTATTCGTTCGCCGCATATTAATACACATATCATTTTCTAGTCTTGCACCGTAAAGTCATACGATTAGTTTTTGCATACAAAGTGTACCAAATCAAAAATGATGAACCAATCAACCTTCTACTTCGGTGCATTTGTACCGGCATTTGTATTGGCAATCGTGTCTATGCCTAAGTGCGGTCAAAAAATTATAAAAAATCATGAATTTTTTGCACTAATCATGCACAAATATAAAAAAATATTAAAAAAAACCTTTTGGGGGTACTTTACTTCTGTCCTACAAGTTTTTGTTCCTTTTGGAAGAAAGTGTGTATTACTTCTGTTTTTCTAATGCTAGGAAATTAATAATAGATACTAAAAAGCTAAAAACTGTGTATCTAAAGAAGTTTAGCATGGTGGTACTTAAGTTTTGGCCAACACTGTAAATGCGATAAAAAATAATATTTGTGTATTAGACTTTTCCTTACATTGAAAATAATAATAACATTAAATATAAAACGGTCTGTATGTATGTATGTTCTTAAAAAAATCTTTATCTTTCAACCGATGTTCCGAACGGACAATTTGGTACAGCTATTATTTAATGGAAACAAGCGGTGGGTCACTGTATATAAAAATTTGGCCACGCCTACTTTACTGCCCACAAATCGGTTAATATACTTTACCAGAAGTTTTTCATCGTATAAGAGATATAAAAAATAACATTTGGTTATTTTGTTCAGATGGCTACTTTTGACAACTTGACTTATTTTTTTTACTAAACCAATCGTCGGACAAGAATGATTCAGTCTAAAATCGTGAAAAAGGAAAAGCTCCACCTTCAAATTAGCATCCTCAGAAAAATTTTCAACATTCACTCTACAACATAATTCAACATTTTTTAGTAAATTCACTTTTTTTGTGGGTTTTTCTATATAAAATAAGACCTATCATCAAACAAGCTCGATCCAAGGACAAAAATAAATGGTAAAAGTGCAACATAAAAATTACTATTCTTGGAAAAATTTTCAACATTCGCGTTTTCACATAATCCAAGATTTTTAGTGAATTTTTTTCTTTTAGCACAAAATACAAACCAAACATCGAACAAGGAAAATTTAAAGATTAAAATAAATGGTGAAGGTTTAACCTTGTTCAAATTGGCATCATTGGAAAAAATTTTAAAATAAGCGTTGCCACATAATTTCAGATGTGAGTGAAGCAAATACGTTTTTTACTTCGAATGCTTAATTCTAATGAGATATATTAGAAAATATTCATGTTATTGCGTTACCTTGATCCACCTTAGCTCTAGCTTAGCAATAGAACTAAGCTGTAAGTTAAAAAACGTTAAAAAATTAAAAAAAAAATTATATATTAATTACAAACTAAATTTGAACTTTTCCTGAACTAACCACATCCGAGCAACGCCGGGAAGAACCATTCACCTAGTTAAAATAAAATTTTGTTGACAACACAAAAAGAAAATTGCATTTTCGCCCTCTTGAAATGTTGCCCTCTTAGAAGCTTAGAAGCTTAAAAGCATCATGTGCATAGATGAGTTGCAAAAGACGGGTTGGTTGGGGGTGTCACGGTGGAAATATAAATATTTTATGTATGTGTGTGTAAAGCTATTTTTGCTTATATGACTTACACACAACTTTCTGTATAAACAACAACAAAAATCAACTTTTTTTTGGCTGGCAACATAGATTTAGAGGGTTTGCTCTCTATAATTTATTTCTTTCTGCTACACAAAGTGTCTCAAAGCGAGAGAGGGTTGTTCAGAACAACAGTAAACAATGGTTTGCCACAAGTGTTGCCACAACACAAAAATAACACATTTTTTGAAAAACCATTTAAAAGGAAAACAATAAGCCTAATTCTATAAATCTAAATTCAAAATTGTCTAACAAAATTGAATCGCCAACATTACTTAGGAATCAGTCGTATTATTCTTTATAATTATATGTAAGAAATTACCCACAGCTGTGCTTAAATATATTCGAAGTTTTCAATGTTTTATTTGTTTGATCACTCACTGTTTTGGAGAGTTTTTTAATGCATATTTTTTAAATACTCAATTTAGAGTACCTACCTTTTGAATATTAAAAAACATTCAAGTGAAAAATATCAAGTAAATACGTTAATTTTTGTGGAAATTATAAAGGTTGTGCTCTTAAGTTAGATAATTACACTTTGTACAGGAGGTAGGCGCAAAAACTTGTTCTCCTTAATTTCCAACCGGAAGTAATAAAACAATGTATAACTACATTTTGTCATTGTGAGGGAGAGTGATTTGTGTAATGCATAAACATGCTCGAACTCATAAACAATATATTTATTTAATTCTTGGCGTTTTTCAATCAACCCCATCTTGATATATATTTTTTTCAAGGCCATCATAAGAAAAACCTGGTTCGATAAAAACTCCACTTATGCTACAAACCCTGGAGAATGCAACATATAGCATTCCTAACTAATTCAAATTTCTACAAGCTTTTAATCATACAAATCCCATGCATTATTTTTGAAAAAAATTCTCTATCTGTTATTAGAACATTTTTCATAGAGATGTGTAAATATTTTTGTGGTTGAAAAAAGTGCGTGTAAATAAAAAAATAATTCTTTATACTAACGTTTTGGTTATTTCGTCAAGTGTGCATATTATGTAAAATTTTATATCTTCAAAAGTAAAGCATAGCTTTTCCTTGTTAATCACCTGTTGAATAGGTAACAGCATAACCTCTATTTTGATACCCATAATGCTCAGAAGTAAAATTAACAAAACAATCCCAGTTTTTCAGAACCCTTTTTCAAACTTTAGACCCCTTAACTTCTAAACCACTTGCGAGCGGGTTATATACATAATCCATGAAAAAAATGAATTTTCGAATTGCCGCTTTTTTTCAATTAAACAAACTTATAAACTAAAAAGAATTTCCAAATTTTGGCTTCGTTAGAAAATAAATTGAAAAACGTAAAACAGTTTAGAAATAAAAATTTTTTAAATCGGTAAACCCATTTCAGAGATATGCTTAGTCAAACATTCTTCAAGCAAAGAGCTTCGGACTCAGTCACATAAAATTAACTCACTAGTATATTCTGAGGAGAGCAGCACAGTCCATATGTCATTTTTGCCAATTTTTCCTTCCCTTATTCTTTCCAAATGTCCTCTTCTCAACACGAAAAGTCTATATGTATTTCTCTAAAAACACAAATCCAATAGAATTCCTCTGTAAACTTAGCGATCATAACTTCAAAGCATTTTATAATTTTTTAAGTGTGCAATACCGATCAAAATACGCATTATGGTTTAATGTATTGACGATAGAGCCCAAAGCTCTGGTAGGTAGTGTTTCCTTAGTTACATTCTTCAATTACATATTATGAAATGTTATTAAATAAATACAAATTGACAATTGACGTTTGAACTTTGAACTTTGAACTTTTTGCCGTAGAATTAAATGCAACCCAGTGGCCACATTGGCAAAAATATTGTGGCAGCCATTAGGAGCTTTTTGCTGCAAAGCTTACTGAATTATAGATGTACACAATTACAACAACAGCAACACTAAAAGCTTTTGCTTGATTTTTATTAATTTTCCCATAATATGAAAATCCCATATATTGCCAGATTGAGTGAAAAAAAACATTGCTGGATAGTATTGCTTTTAGAGTACTTGTAGATACTTGTATTTTATATCTGGCATTATTGCAGAAATAACTTGCAATGTACCGTAACTGTAATAGCGTTAGCTGATTCTTTTTTTTTTGTTGTTGCCGTTGTTAGTGTTGGCTTTATAGTTTTTGTAGCTGATAAGTTAACGTTTTCTATTTTTTTTAAGCTGTCTTCAATGTAGGCTGACATTTCGTATTGTGCGTGGTAGTCACGTAAAAACTACGTTTTTTAAAACTTTGCAACACTAACGTCACGTGCGCTGCGTGCAGAATAGCTTCATTAATGAAAAATATGCATAGAGTTTGGCATATGCAAAAGACATTTGTGGCAATGTTCCGAACTTGAGTGAAAATACGCATAAGTAAAAGAAAATTAAACATTCACTGGAGAAACGAAATTTTCCTAGCAAAAAGTTGTAAGAAACTACATAGCTGCTGTTGTTGTTATTGTTGTGTGTATGTGATTAGTGCCATGAGCGCGCCATTAGGAGCGGGTGTGTGCGGTGTTAGTGCAGGTTGTGTATGTGTGCTTGTGTATGCATGCAGTCAGACAGTGTCAATGCGCTGAAGTAGTTATAAGATAGAATTTTTAAAAAAAAATTAAAAAAATGCAACCCATGCACTAGTTTCGCATTAACTTGCACGCGCCTAAAAATATGCAAAAAAGCAAAGAAAATGTTCCTAGCATGAGCTTTTAAAAACTACAATTATCACCAAATGGGTCACTTGAAGAAAAATCAAACAGTAATAAATGTCATTGTGATAGACAACTTTTGTGCCGGTCTTAAGTGCTGCTGCCAGTTGTGTAAAAAAATTACCCAATAATTAGGTGTTTTGGGTCATTCAAAACAACACAAAATTGTCCTGAACTGAATTCCAATCAAAAGAGAATAAGTTTGAATGTCACATACAAAACAAATTATTACAATTATTGTTGTATTTTTATTTTTTTTTTCAGAATATTTTCAGAATATTTTTTGTTGCTCATAAAAAAATTGTGCATATTTTGTTTTTATCGTTTTAGTTCAGTTATCTAATATCTGGTCATTTAAAAAAAAATAAAAGTTGTATGGGTCCTTTTCATGCAGCCGTTTAAAAATACATTTTTTCTTGGTTTTTTTTTTTTTTGACAAGCAATTAAATTATTATAATAAAATAAAAAATTATAGATTAAATTAGATATCTCAAATTTTTCTAGATCCCCTCTTTCCCCTCACAGTGGGAAAAACCCCTGCGAATACCACCCAAATTGATGTTTTCAGCATAGAATTTGAAATGTTAATTAAAAAAATTATTTATCAATAATTCTCTGCTCGTATTAAGCAGTAGTTTAGTTTCTTCGCACAGTATGACCAAATTTTGGTTTAAACGTTTATCTCTTCATCCTTCATTGAGCATATGTAATTGCATAATCTCGTTGTTGTCGTTGCTTGGCATTAGTAGCATTTTCTTAATTATTTTACTATATGCAAGTATATATTTTAAAATATTAATTGATTTTGACGTGGAAATTCTTTAGCACTGTTGTGATTTACATAAAAAAAATAACATTAAAAAAAAACAAACCACCGCTTAGTATGTACACAAACCAATTTCAAAGACATTTGCTGTTAAACTGTCGGTTAAATTTAGAATCTACTTTTATGCTAATTTGTAAAAACCAAATTGAAAGAGAAAGAGGTATTGGAATAACTTGTTCGCATAGATAGATTACTTTTGAGGCTCGAATATTTCGTAAAAAATATTAAAACAACATCTTGGAAAAAATAAATTATGCCAAACAAATCATAGAGGGCAATCTTATTGTTTTAATGATAAAAACAGTAAAACAATTTTTGCGCAAAACTGGGAGAATTTTTTAAATTAATCTTATTTTATATGAAAGGTAGTCTGTTATGTAATTTTTACTTTAAACAACTTGTAGTAATTTCTTTAAATAAAAATTCAATATTTTCGACTTTTTTTAAAAAAAAATAAAAAATATATATTTACTGACCTAACGGTACAGTTCAAACTATTTTTTTAAGTGCTTGCATTGAAGTTTTGAATAGAAAAGTTTCAATGAAATATATTTAAAAACAGCAGAGATATTTGCATCGAAATTCAAAACTTTGATTTTTCATGTCATTTTTTCTTACGAGAGCTGTTTGATAATTCCGTGAAAAATTAAACAAGGAATGATTTTTACGTTTTATTTCTCAATATAGTCTCCTTTACGCTCGATACACTTCGTCCAACGCTCCTCCAATTTTTTGATCCCATCCGAAAAATTCGTTTTCGGAAGGTTCTCAAAATAGGCCTCTGTTTCAGTGATGAGCTCCTCTCTGGTGATGAATCTCTTTCCGCCAAGCCATTTCTTCAAGTTTGGAAACAGAAAATAGTCGGAGGGGGCAAAGTCTGGAGAATATGCTGGATGAGGAAGCAATTCGTACTTGAATTCATGAAATGTTGCCATGGGAGCTGAGCATGTGTGAGCGCTCGCATTGTCTTAATGGAAGAGCACATTTTTCCTCGCAAAATAGGGACTTTTCTCTTTCAAAACGTCGTTGAAACGGTCAAATTCGGCTGCATAGTATTTGCCATTGATCGTTCTTTTCGGTGGAAGGTAATCGATGTAGATTATACCGCATTTATCCCAAAATACTGTCGCCATAACCTTTCCGGTCTTCGCCTTCTTCGGAGCACGTTCGGTCGGTAGAGTCCACTGTTTCGACTGTTTCTTTATCTCTGGTGTGTAGTGATGGATCCATGTTTCGTCCACGATCACTAATCGATGGAAAAAAATCCTTCTTATCTTTGTTCAACATCGCCAAACACGCCTTTGAATCAGTCACTCGATCGCGTTTATGGTCATCGTAATTCAGTAAACCACTTGTGAATCATTTTAATCGATGATGCAGAGTCCCCACAGTATTTATCAAGCCTTTTCTTGGTGTGGCTGATGGTTTTTTGCACAAAAATTAATGCTTGATTAGCACACAAAATTCACTTTTTCCCATTTTCGTCAAAATTACAAGATCGTCTGCTGTCAATGGCTGCCAAACACAAACTAAGCTTCGCAGCAAGCTAAAATTTTGACTAGTCTATTGACAGATGGTAGTTGACAGGATCAGTGTTGCCTTAAAAGGTACTATGCGAAAAATTAGAAAATTCTATATTTTCTTAAATTGCCCTAGTAGCGTTTTGTTACTATGCAAATAAATTAATTATCCAATTTGATATGTTTCATTAATATATGGCATAAAAAAGTTTAACTTGAATTTTGAGCTTCTTCCATTATTGCAATTATAAAATAACTTGTAACCGATCAGTTGTTTATGGAACTTTAAAAACCACGTTCATGAGACATATACTTGGGCTACTTAATATGAACACACTTTAGTTTTTCATGTAAAACCACAAAAAATATAAAAACCGCTTGGAAAGTGTGGTAGCAATACCACGGGGTTTTTTAACTAAACTGAAAATAACGCAATTGTTAATACCCTTAATGTGCTTGTTTTTGTTTAGTTTTTGTTACTTTATAAATGAATTAATTAACCTTTTTTAGTTTCAAGTAATAAATAATAAAAAATTGTATTAAAAATTTTTAAATCATTTACTTCTTAAAGTTTTCAATCCCGAACTAGTCCCGGGTTCGAGATAAGCTTCCGGGATTGGACTCCTTAGTACACATATATGCTTTCAGCCTGCCTTTTTCTTTAAACATACATACATATGTTACTCGCGTTAAGTTTACACTAAAAAAGTTGCGAAGAAAACACCTTATTTTACTACATGTACATGTAGTACAGAAAAGTTTAAATTTTATCACAAGATTTCTAACCGTGTGTTTATGGGTAAATGCAAACTAAATAACTGAAAACAAGAATCTACGAAATAAAGATTGCTATTCGCTGGCAAAACAGCTGTTTCAATTGTGGGTTTTGCTTATGTTCGAACTCGATTTAGAATTACTTCGAAAAGTCTGTTTCATGACACCATTTAAAACCGATATCGTTTTCCAAACCGTTTCTGTTTCGATTCCGTGTCGGTTTCCACAACACTCCTGTAAACATATTACAATTTTTTTTATATGCTGCATGAAAAAGACTCCTCAAATATTTATTTTAAAATATTTTGTTTCCCAAAGTTCGTTAAATAAATTTAAACCATACAAAGAAGATTTTTTTTCTTTCTTGCAGAAACTTGGTTAAATCCCACAAAACGGCACTTGGCGCACCATCAAACGAACCTATGAAAGTTTAAACTGTTCGAAGTCATGCTGAAACCACCCACCGTATGCGCCAAATACGACAAAGCCACGACGATCAATTTAATTGCTAACACAGCAGCTGCGTCGTCTGAACGCAACTATCTATTGAGCCGGCTGCCGGAGTATTTCGGCTCACCATCATGTCTACATACTGTCAATACAATTAGGCAAGATAGCTGTAGCGACAAGCAGCAGCAAGCTTCTACACCAAGTAGAACCTACTGCTGTCACTTGAGTTGCTGTCAGTGGTGGTATATTTTTTGGTGCCGACGTTCTGGAAATTTGAACGCTAATCACCATCTAGCCGTTCTTGGTTCAAACATGCTGTTCACAACTAGCATGCTGTTTTTATTAATTTTAATTGTTTCTGCAAATGCACTGCCTCCGGTAATTCGCATTGGTAAGTAATATTTCGAGTTTCCAAAATCCAAAACACAATCCTTAAAGTGCAATTTTCAAATTTATTGTGCTTTCTACTAGTATTTATTTCTTAACTTTTCCAGATTGAACTGTCTTTTTAACCGACTTTAAAAAGGGAGAGGTTCTCAAGTTCGTTGGTTTTTTTTTTTAAATATGTACATTAGAGTAGCCGCCAAATATACTGGAGAAAATGAAAATGCGACAATTCAATGGGCTCTTTCTTTATTTAAAATATGCGGTTGTGCCCCAAATCAAACGGGTTAAAGTTTCCCGTTAAATAAAGTTCAGCTTTATTTTGCCTAGTTTCATTTTTTTTTTCTTGATATTTTAAAAAAATCGCAAAAATCCAACTATGAAAATATTCCAACTAAATCTAGTGGATATTTGTTCTTAAACTGTGACAAATATACTCAGAAAAAAGTCGAGCGATTATGTTGAAGATACTAGCCACTATGCAATTTTTAGCAAAAAGTGAAATTTTTCGAAAATACAAAGTTTAGGTGGTCTTAGAAAAAAGTGTAAAAAAATCCAAATGTGCAAAATTTAAAAAAAAACTTCACGGCTAGTTGAAACACAGTTTCAAGCTATTGTGTACAAAAAATGAAAAAAAAAATAAAATTCTGAAGCGAAAGTTACAGATGTTCAAACATGACTTTTTTTTCAAAACCCTTCAAAGTGCCCATCTCTGGTCTATCGAACACTAAAAAAATACAAAAATAAAAAAAATAGAAAAACATATGTGTCTTACTCGAAATGGTTTAAGTTATTATTTTTTCGGCCCTTTTGCCTTTTCTGTATGATAAAATTCATGTCTAATCTTTTCGAATGCAATGTCAAATACGAAATGTTCGATGTTTTCACGAAAACCATTTTCCTTTATGCGATACTTTTCATACGGTAAATCGAAATTTTTATGTAATGTATTTCTCGTCATTCTACGCATAATTTGCTAAATTCCTTAATGTAGTTCTTTAGCATAATTGTGGGAATGTGGGGCTTTTCCCAAAATTTAAGCGTCAAATCAATCGCAAATCGAACACTTTCTTTAAAACTCTCGTACACAATAGCTCGAAACTGTGTTTCAACTAGCCGTGATGTTTTTTTTTTAATTTTATGACATATTTTTTGTAAAACCACCTTTGTAAAAAGTATTTTTGAAAAATTTCACTTTTTGCTAAAAACTGCATAGCGGCTTGGTTCTTTAACGTAATCGCTCAATTTTTTTCTGTGCATATTCTTTTCTAGTGTTAAAAAATATCCCCTCAATTTAATTGAAATATATTGTTTTTGTGGTTTCTTTTTTTTAAATATCATGAAAAACAAATGAAAATAGTCAAAATAAAGCTCAACAAGGCACAATAAAGCTTATTCCGATCGCTCTGAAACTTTAACTCGTTTGGTTTGAGGCACAACCGCACACTTTCAGTAAAGAGCCATTTGAATTTACAAGATTTTCAATATAATAATATACAGGGTTTCCCGCGATACAGTGCAACTATTTAAAGAGGTGAAAGGTAATGTCAAGTTGAGCAAAAAATCGTGTGGGAGGGGGGTCTATTTTCATGCCCTTAAGAGTTACAGGGTTAATTAATGTATTATGACTTAGATGCACCTTAATGGTTTTTTGCAGAAAAACTAACTCACGGAAAACTTGGTTGAAGAAATCTTTTGAAAGGCAATGAATTGACCTTTCTAACGGTGTATCAACGAACCCACCCGATCCTTCCATTACCGAGCTGTGCTCGTGTGAAGATGAAATCAATCCGTTGAAATTACTATATTTCAAGTTTGAGAGCAATTTTCTCTAAATTTGGCGTAATAAATGAAAATTTGTTTTAGCACTAACTTTGTGACTTATTCAATTTTCTTTTCAATTGTTTCAAAATCATACACTTGTCTTTAAAAATAATTAAGTTATTTGAACTTTAAAATTAAATAGAACCCTCCCCCCTCCCATACCTCTTTAAATAGTTGCACTCTATTGCGAGACACCGTTTATATAAATAAATGATCGATTTTGACCAATAAATTAATAGGAAAAGTGATTTCAAATTATTTTTTACTTTGTAGTGATTTTGAAGTTGGTTTTTTTTCCTAAAAAGTTTTTATTGCTTATAAAATTTCAAACTTTAAGGTTGTGTTATAAAATGAATGAAAAAAGTAAGGGTATTTTTATATCAAGGCTACCACACATAAGAAAAAGATAGCGCATTAAAAAATCTTCACTTAATCAAGCGCGCCCAACGGCATTACACATATACTCGCTCACGATGTCTCAGACCAATATTTGACCTCGTTTAGTTATTCTTATATTATACCCTTTAATCATTATTGGTGTTTGCTGTATAGAAAAGGATACAGTTGAATAAAATTAATTTAAAAAATATTACAACTCTAACTATATTTTGTAAAAACAGTATTTTTTCACAGTCTCTTACAAAAGAAACATGTTTTTTAGTACTTTAACCTTAATAACAAGAATAAACTTCTTTATGTGTTAATTATAACAAAAACTGTTAAATCTAATACATGAAAGTATTAAGGATAAAAAATAATATAGAACTAAATATTAATCCTTTTTAGGGTTACTTGTATAGCAATCATCGCATATCATAACTGCGTGTTCGAGACAAAAAGATTTCTCGCAGTTATTGCAGTTGTATCGTGCCTTATGGTTTTTTTTTAAGAACAGAATAAACAAGGACCTCCTTGATTAACTTTTTAGTGACTATTGTCTTCGCAATTTTAATTGGAATCTTCAAACTCTAACAGTGCCCTTATTCTTTCCTTGTCCTTTGTGGTAACAAAAATGGCTGAAAACAAAGAAAACCTTTCTCAAATAATGGCGTACTCAATAGGTATTATACACTTCCTTAATAAGTAAATACATTTCATTGAGTTATGTTCTGAAATTAAAAATTAGTTATTAACCTACAACAGTAACACTTATTCTCGCGTCGATCTGTAATAAAATATGACACTTCTACTCGGTAGAGTTCGCAAACTATCGACGACACTAACCATGCTATCGATACTTACTTACTTACTTACTTACTTACTTACTTACTTACTTACTTAGTTGGCGCTACAACCGTATGTCGGTCCTTGGCCTCATCTAAGAATTTGCGCCAGCCATTTCTGTCTTTTGCTTGCTGGCGCCAGTTGGAAATTCCAAGCTTCGTCAGGTTGTCCTCTACTTGGTCTTTCCAACGAAGATGCGGTCGTCCTCTTCTGCGTTGACCGCCGCTGGGTACCGAATCGAATGTTTTCTTCACTAGAGCATCGTCTTTCATGCGCTGAACATGACCAAGCCAGCGAAGCCGCTCGATTTTAATGCGCTTGACTATGTCGACGTCATTGACGCCATTGACGCTGATTGGTCCGTAGATCTTACGAAGAATCTTTCTCTCGAATGCTCCTAAAGTCTTTTCATCTAAACTGCTCAGCGTCCAGGTTTGTGATGCGTAAAATAGGACGGGCATGATGAGCGATTTATAGAGCGTGATTTTCGTTCGTCGAGAGAGGGCTCTGCTTCTCAATTGCCTACTGAGCCCAAAGTAACACCTGTTGGCAAGAGTTATTCTTCGTTTGATCTCAATGCTGATGTCGTTGGTTGTATTAATGCTTGATCCCAGATAAACGAAGTTCTTCACAGCCTCGAAGGAGGTATTTTCAACGGTAACGTGGGTTCCAAGACGCTGGGACTGTTTGTTTGTTGACACTTAGTATTTCGTCTTATCTGCATTAACTGCCAGACCCATTCGACTTGACTCTCTTTCTAATCTGGAAAATGCTGCACTGACTTCGCGCGTATTATGGCCAATGATATCGATGTCATCAGCATACGCAAGCAGCATAACACTCTTGTAGAATATTGTGCCACTACGTCTCAGATCAGCAGCTCGGATGATCTTTTCCATCATTAGGTTGAAAAAGTCACACGATAAGGAATCACCTTGTCTGAAACCTCGTTTGGTAATAAATGATGGGGAGAGGTCCTTCCCGATTTTAACTGCGCTGCTGGTGTTGCTCAGTGTCATCCTGCAAAGTTGTATTAGTTTTGCAGGAATACCAAATTCAGACATTGGAGTACAGGTGCTTCCTTATTGGGCTGTCGAAGGCGGCTTTGTAGTCGACAAAAAGATGGTGGGTGTCGACTTGTTTTTCTTGAGTTTTCTCCAAGATTTGTCGTAGCGTGAAAATCTGGTCGATGGTGGACTTTCCAGGTCTGAAGCCACACTGATAAGGTCCGATCAGTTCGTTTAAATGGGCTTCAATCTTTCACATAAAATGCTCGACAGGACCTTATATGCGATATTAAGAAGGCTTATCCCACGGTAATTGGCACAGATAGTTGGATCGCCTTTCTTGTGGATTGGGCAGAGCATACTGAGATTCCAATCGTTCGTAATGCATTCTTCCGACCATATTCTGCATAGAAGCTCGTGAAGGCATTTAAGTAGAGCTTCGCCTCCGTTCTTAAACAGCTCAGCAGGTAAGCCATCAGCTCCCGCGGCTTTGTTATTTTTAAGCCAAGCTATAGCTGTCAGAACTTCATCATAGTCGGGCAGCAGAACCTCAACGCTGTCATCCAAAATTGGGGTTTCCGGAATATCATCTCTATTGGCGGGATTGTTGTCAGCGTCGCCATTTAGAAGCTTAGAGAAGTGTTCCCTCCATAACGTCAGTGTACTCTGGACATCTGTCACTAGATTCCCGTTTTCATCCTTGCAGGAAGAGGCCCCGGTTTTAAAACCATCGGCTAGGCGTCTTATTTTTTCGAAAAATTTTTGGGCCTCATTCCTGTCACCATACATCTCAATCTTCTCCTACTCGTGCTTTTCTGCCTCTCTTTTTTTCCGCTTGAAAATATGTCTCTCTTCCCTCCTATTTTCTTTGTATCGCTCCTTAGCAGCGCGCGTTACAACCGACTGCAGGGTGGCTTTGTAGGCGGCGTCTTTCTCTGCAGTGGCGTCGCGACACTCCTGGTCGTACCACTGGTTTCGGCGAGGGCGTTGGTAGCCAATCACCTCTTCAGCAGCCGCACGCATGGAGTTGGAGTTGATGTGTGTCCACTGCGCGCATATATCATCGATTGGAGGAGTGCTTTGAAGCAGGAGTGAGAGTCGAGTGGCGAAAGCATCGGCTGTCTTTTTCGATTGTAGCTTGTCGACGTCTAGCTTTCTCTGTGTAGGGTTGCGTGTATTCTTAGCTGCGCACAGACGTGTACGGATCTTGGCTGCAACAAGATAGTGATCCGAGTCAATGTTTGCACCACGGATCGTGCGTACATCCAATACACTGGAAGAGTGCCTTCCGTCGATCAAAACGTGATCAATTTGATTTTTTGTTTTTTGATCAGGGGACATCCAGGTGGCTTTCTGAATATTGAGATGCTTGAATCTAGTGCTACTTATGACCATGTTTCGTGCTGCGGCGAAGTCAATCAGCCTCATTCCGTTATCGGAGGTGTTGTCGTGGAGGCTGAACTTTCCGACTGTTGGACCAAAAATATTTTCCTTGCCCACCTTAGCGTTGAAGTCACCAAGCACGATTTTTACGTCGTGGCGGGGGCAGCGCTCGTAAGCATTTTCAAGGCGCTCGTAGAAAATTTCCTTGATCTCATCGTCCTTGTCTTCTGTCGGAGCGTGCGCACATATTAGGCTTATATTGAAAAATCGAACCTTGATGCGGATTATGGCAAGTCGTTCGTTCACAGGTGTGAATCGCAGGACGTGGGGCCGTAGTCTCTTGCCAACTATAAATCCGCATCCAAACTCGTGCTTCTCCGCATGGCCGCTGTAGTAGATATCACAGGGTGCATGCCGAATGCAACCCTGTCCCTTCCATCGCATTTCTTGGATAGCAGTGACATCAGCTTTGTATTTTTTCAAGACATCAGTCAGTTGGGTAGAGGCACCTTCCCAATTAAGGGTTCGGACATTCCAGGTGCATATCCGTAAATCATTATCAGTTTTTCGTTTGCGGTAGTCGTCATCAGATTTGGGGATCAGTTTTCTTCTTTTCTTGTATGTTTTCATTGAAATTGGTTTTTACGGGTGGGTTTCAAACCTGACGCACAACCTATTTTAAGCCTAGGGAGGCCCGCCGCTCAGATTAGCCGCCAAACTAACGGTTGTCAGTTTTGACGTTGCCCAGGAAACACCACGTGGAGGTTTGAGTCGACTTGAGGCGATTTCACAAAGATTATGCTGGCCTCGCCAGGTGTAAACAGTCAGGCATGTTACATTGTTGCATCGCCCCCAGTTTCCCATCGATAGTTTCACATTATCGTGGCTATCGATATTTTTGGACTAACTATCGATGGTTTTCGATAGTATTTAAATATTTTTTTCATTGACACTAGTATTTAGGTGTCGTTGCCATTGCTGTCAAGTTCGTTTGATTTTGACAATGTGCCATCTATTTTTTTTAGACTGAACTAACGCTTAGGGGATGCCTCTTATAAATGTTTAAGCATTGTTTTGATTCGGAAGATGGCTAATAATTCGTCGTTTTAAATTTGCACAGCTTAAAACTGCGGCAAATACGCTTGCAGTGAGACTATACCACAACTTAACAGTGTGACTAAAGAACGACTTATCACGGTAATGCAGGGTTCTGTCGGGCATCAAGGCAATGGTTAAGTAATGGGCTTGGAAAGAATAAACCTGGAAAACACACGGGTTAGTGGCGTCAAGACACCCTTGAACACTTCCCATTGTAGTACCTATATAGAAGGCTGAGGCAACCAACACTACGTCGATGCCCAATAGAGTTGAGAGAGGATGAAATATTTTCATTCACTATCAAATATATCATATGACGTTGAATTTTGTCCAGAAGCTCCAAATAAGATCTTGAAGCCCCTGCCTGTGCGAATTGTACTCATTTTTTAGTCTGATTCATGAGGTCTAGATCATGCTAAGATCAGCTAGAGTGCAATATTTTTGCACCTTTTTAAAAAACGTAGGCACTTGGCCGGTTCTTTCGACACATCGAAGATACGCTCGATCTTGGTTTTGCTGTAATGTTTTTAGTCCCCATACAAGTTATATGAAAGGGTGTTTCGTTTTTGTGTCATAACTTTGGCTGCATCGATAACTCAGTTCTATCGTAAGGCTTTTGTTTAATCTCAAGCATATATTCTTCAGATATGTGAATACTACGTATTAGCATAAACACTATCGATAGTTTATCGATGGTTAGTAAAAAACTATCGCCTACTATCGATGGTCGCGACTGTCGATAGTTTTCCAACTCTGCTACTCGCCACCTGCAATCGCGCTGCACTAAGCATTGCGTAACGAAAAAAGAAGAAGCTGCTAAATACCGTAAAGTCCTGGTGACATTTATTTTTGAAAAAACATCGAATTATTGATTTGTCAGTCTGAGAGACCAATGCGCTAGTATAGGAAGGTTAATTCGACGTCAGATCGTCAATAACAAATTTTCTTGAGACATTCCTATTTGTCTATCGGTGTTTACAATGAAATCTAATAACTCGACAAATTTTTCGGTTTCATAAAAAAATTGTGATAGTATATTTGTCAAAAATTCCTGAAATTTGTAGGGAAAATCGTTGGGCATGACATATTATCTTTCAAACCAAATAGTGACAATTTGTCGGGTTTTTTCGTCAAGTTTACAAGCTCGTTTAGCTTTTTGTGAAACATAAAATTGACAATTTACTATTTTTGTCGACATTAAAATGTCATTAACAATTGCACACTTGTCCATTTTTATGAAATAAGGTTCTGATCTTGTCCGAATTCAATCTGGGAAAGGGTGCAAATATTTGTGGAAGAATGTTTCCATCTCTACAGATGATGTGTTATAATTTAGCTTAAGTGTTTTCTCTTTTCCTCACACTAAACAGGAGCAATTTTTACTGAATTAGAACGTGATAGCAACGTTGAGCTTGCCTTTAAATATGCCGTCTATAGAATTAATAAAGACAAGACGGTTCTGCCAAATACTCAGCTAGTCTACAATATTGAATACGTTCCTCGCGACGACTCCTTTCGTACAACGAAAAAAGGTTTAACACTCCGCCGAGTTTCTCGTACTACAGTAATTTATTGTTGTTGTTTTTTTCTATATCCTTCTAGTTTGTCGTCAACTCGAAACGGGTATACAAGCAATATTTGGTCCATCCGATCCACTTCTAGCTGGTCACATACAGTCAATATGTGAAGCTTTGGACGTTCCTCACATTGAGACACGCATTGACTTGGATGCCAGTGTCAAAGAATTTTCAATCAATCTCTATCCATCACAACATCATATGAACTTGGCCTACCGAGACTTAATGGTTTACTTAAACTGGACCAAAGTAGCAATAATTTACGAGGAGGATTATGGTAAGTTTAACATACTAGCTTAACGTTAACGACACAAACATGCTGCAAAAGTGTCCCTGATAAGAACCAGGAAATAACATTCGGGAGCTGGGAAATGAATCTAAATGATATTGTCACCAAAATGCAATCGGGATAGCTCTCATTAAAGAAGCATGACTCGGGAATGATGTAAAACTCGAGTAATTTTATCCATGTTTATGTCGACACTAAGGGAAATAACGAATACTAAATTGTTAACGCCCGTGCATAAATTCATGGATAAATAAAATGAATTTTCAAAATTTATTTCATGTTTACAATCGAATAAATCACATTACCAATGGCACCAAATATAAAAGTAATTTTATATTTGCTGTAAGGTTCGGTAGTCTGTATTAGGTCGATCGATTTGCGGCCTAAAGTATTTATTAAACCTCTGCACGAGTGCGCTTGAAATGCATTTCAGAACACTGATTTGTGGAGCAAGCGTTGGTTATGTTCTGCTTTCATTAATTAAAACAAACGTAACACTACAGAGAGCACTCGTCGCGTGAGCAGAACAAAAACAAATGAAAACCGCAGAAATGTTATGCTTGAGTCGACAGAGAAGAGCGCAGCAGAACGAAATGACTTGAAAGTTATGTGATCAACAGCAGAACGCTTGGAGTTAGGATTAAAGCTCTGCAAAGAACCATCCAAGTACACCAGTTGTGTGTTGCTATTTTTTCTTATATCTACTTGTATCTGTTTCTCTCTCTAAGCACTGAGTATGCATGGAGAGAGTGAAATTACCAAGTATCAAAACTACTAGTTTGAGCACATACAGAACAAAAAGATATATCGATAATACTGTTATCTTTATTTGGAACATCTGGAGTATGTGACGTAGCAAGCATAAAGAATAAAGAGCGAAATAAACAACAAAAAATAGAAAAAGTTTATATAAGTACAATGCATTTAAGTACTTTTTTATGTTTTAAATTTGCCATAAATACAAAAAATGTCCATTCACAGAAAGACACTCACCATTACTTTCTTTTAGTAGAATAGAAATAGAAAAACACAACATCAATACAAAGAGAACGATCTGGAATATCCATATTGAATGGATATATCCATTTAAAAAAGGGTTAAAACAGATACTCCACTTAGTGGAACAGATAAAGAGAAAAAAGCTTACACTATAATGAGAGCCAGAGTAATAGATGATAAGCTCTCTGCTCATTCCAAAGCATATAACAATATGTTCTGTTCTACTCCTTGTTGTATTTGTAGCAAAATTATCAGGTTTTTACTTGTTATATCTGTTTGTACAAGTAGAACGGAACGGTTCGCTGCAGACCTTTAGTTAGGATGTGTTGTTTAGGTTTCATGGTTTCTGAATTTCCTTGTGAAGTAAAAATCATCTAAAACGCCAAAAAAAGGGATTTCCCTATTATTTATTGAAATTATTATAAGTGACTTTTTTATTTACTATGAAAGTTAATTTATTTTTTTTAATTTTTCACAAATTTTTTTATTTAATAAAAGTTATTAAAGAATTAAAAATAAATATTTTTTTTAAGTAACAACAAAAAAATTAATTAAATTTTATTGTGTTGTTGATGAGGATATTTTCTTGTCGTTTTTACTTTTACTATTGGTGGTGGTTTTGTTTATTATTGTTTCTTGCATTCTTATGATGCTGGATTGTTGTTATTGTTGTTTTTTCTGTTGATGATTATAATGATGATTAATTTGTAAATATGATTACTAGTAATGATGTGATTACGTTTGTTGTTGGCGTTGTTATTTATGGTAGTATTGGTGTTGTTGTTGGTCTATTGCGATGATGTTTATGTTTTTCATTGTTATTATTTTGTAGTAGATCTTAGTAAAACTGAATGATCTACTAGAAAAATGTGATTTCGGAGGGTATTTCTTCAATCATTTCAAATCTGATTTTGTAGAAATATTTAAGGTAATTGAAAAATAACGCCATCATTTTATGCCAGGGCCGTAGTCAGGACTAACCCATGGGGGGTTTTGATTTCCAATCCCTGGTTTCCAATCTGTACTCAGTTTCCTCCTATATTGTAACATTTTCAATTTACAGGGTGTTTAACGTTTTTGGCAAGTGTTAAGTTTTATTGATCTAGAATCTGAACTACTCACTATAAATTAAAAAATATTATTTTGTATTCTAGAAAAAATATCAGCTTTTCAATGCATACATCAACACTATCGTGTCATGTGCGGTAGCGGAGCAAAAATTTTGATATTATCTAACGAAATATCAACAAATTTTGTGTCTTTTGTTTTAGCGGAGTTGTAATCGTCCAAAGTTAGAATATGGAAAGAACTGGTGATTATTTGTATTTTTACATGAAAAACAGACATTTTAAATTTAGACGATTACAGCTAAAACAAAAGTTACGAAATATGTTGATATTTTGTTGGATAATATCAAAATTTTTGCTCTACTACCGCACATGACATGATAGTGTTGATATATTGAAAGCTGATTGAAAAGCTGATATTTTTTCTAAAATACAAAATAATATTTTTTATTTTATTGTGAGTTTAAGATTATAGATCAATAAAACTTAACACGTGCCATCAACGTAAAACACCCTGTATATTGAAAATTTCACAATATAGGAGGAAACTAAGTACAGATTTGAAACCTGAGTTAAACGTACATACCAGAATGATAATGGGTTTACCGGATACGAAATTTGTAGACTAGTATTATTTATCCAAACATATCTGAATATAAGACGACTGCTATTTTTTCGCTCGCAGCTGTATGTATATAAAGGTGCCTCGACTTGTGTGGCGAAATAAGTTATATTTTTACCCTTCTAAAAACTAACCTTAGTCCATTTTATAAAAATTCCCTAAATATTTTAGCTGTTACGATAATCGCCAGTGCGCTAAGCCATTTTGTAAAAACCTCCAAAAATCATATTTTTCATAAATATATTGGCTGGTGTAACAGTTTTTGCAAACTTAAAGTAAAAATTAAATGAAACAAATAATTGTACCTATATTTAAATTTTGAAAAAAATTTCACCCCTCCCATGGGTAAATCCTGACTATAATATTACGATTTGAACAATTAAAAATATTTTTTTTATATATTATTATGGGTTAAAAAATAAATATTGCATTTAATTAACAAAAAAAAATTAATTTTTAAATACATATACAATTAATTTATGAAAAAAAAAATAAAGTGCATTAAAATGTACCTAATAATTCTAAGTTATCTTTTTCCAAAATATGTCGTATTAAATTTTAATGGTTTTCTACATTCTCTACTTCATTGTTTCATGACTCTATTTTAATCTATTTCCTGTATTCTTTACTCTATATTATTAATTCTTAAAAAATAATTGCAATGTGATTCAATTTAGCATTTAATATACATAATATTTATTATAGCTTTCTTTCTTTCTTTTAAAAATTTAACGTAACCTTAAGTATATACTTGTTGTTATGACTGTATAGTTTAGTATTATTGTTTTTTTTTTTTGTTTTTTCAAGCTAATGCTTATATCGTACTATAAAAGAACCTGGTTCTTATTGTACCAACACGTTTTCTAAATAAATAAATAAAATAAATAAATGGTTGCAAATCAAAAAAAAATGGAAAATATGCAAAAACCACATGAATTGATTGTATAAAAAATATACACAATTATTATGCAAAAACAAGCATTTTTTGTAAAATATGCCAAACCATGCATTTATTGCAAAATATTTAAAAATATGCCCAAACTATTGAATGCCATTTAGAAGGAATTTTCATGATTCGCAAAGATAACTTAACCATTTGCGCTTTAAGATGCCCAGTAGAAACTTGCATTTGCATGAAATTCCTAGCCTTTAATCACTTTGCCAATGTTCTGCTGCGTTAGGTGTGATCGATGCTTTTCTCGCTGTTATCAATTCATTTTTTTTCTGCTTTGAAGCCGACGAGTGCTCTGCAGTGCTCGGTTCTTGTCGTTTAATGAATTGGTTATGTTCTGCTTGACTTAACAGAGTTATGTTATGTTCTGAACTCGGCACTGTTGGCTCTACTGTTGTAGAAAAAAAGAGTGCATTTGTGCAGAGGTTTAGTATTTAGCACGCTATGGCAAAGTACCAACATGCTGCTTATAGATACACCACCAAAAATGCAATTGAACCAATGTTGCAAATGCAAATCGTTTGTCTGACAGCGGATAACTTTAAGATCAAGTTCGTAAATATTTTTATTTAAAATAAAGAACTAATTTTAATGCCTCAGTAATGATGATGTTCTAACTGAAAACATATCATAATTAAATATCATATTGCATTTTAAAACACTTGTGTATTAAATTCTATATAAATACGTTCATATTTTATTTAAAAATTTTATTATTGTTATTGCATAATCTTCTATCTATATATATAAAATAGGATGTGTGTAAGTATGTAACGTATAGACTCCAAAACGGCTGGGCCGATTTTGATGAAATTTTCAGGTAATGTTCATCTTGGTACGGTGGGTAACATAGGCTATATTTTGACCCGATAGGTGGCGCTGGGGTGGACTTATATCGAAAATTTGAATTTATGGATCAATTTAACTGGAATTCAGAATGTATGTTTGTTTGATCATAAGAAAATAATTTGTGTATAAATGGACCCGATAGGTGGCGCTGGGGTGGACTTATATCGAAAATTTGAATTTATGGACCAATTTTACTGAAATTCAGAATGTATGTTTGTTTGATCATAAGAAAATAATTTGTGTATAAATGGACACGGTAGGTGGCGCTGGGGTGGACTTATTTCGAAAATTCGATGGCGTGAAATATATATAAATACTTTTAATTTTATTTTATAACGAGGGGAGTAGCGAAGCACACTGGGTTCAGCTTGTTTAAAATAAAATTTTATTTAAATTTATATTTAATATTTTTTGTTTTATGCAAATGCTTTATGGGTTCAAAAACAGCCACGTTTTTTGTTAAATTAAATACGTTTTTGCATAAATCTAATACTTTTTTCCCACTCCAAGTAAATTTTATTAGAATGACTTATAAAATATTTCTTTAAATAACCTTTCAGGCTTATTTAAGCAACAAGATCTCATGCACACAACTGCTAACTCTCGTACGGAGATGTACATTCGTCAGGCAACTCCGGATACATATCGACAGGTTTTACGCGCCATACGCCAAAAGGAAATTCATAAACTGATTGTTGACACTAATCCCAATAGTATCAAAGAGTTTTTTCGGGCGGTAAGTTATAACTTAAAACTTTTGACGTAGTTCTCAAATGATATCTGAAAGGATTAACTTTAACACTTCCGTCTAGAAAAGTTTAAAGTTTCAAATCTTTGTTATAATTCTAAGAAAAACTGACAAGCAAAAAAATAAAGTCTATGCTTAGAAAGAAAACACGTGCGGGTTCAAGAAGCGTTACAGCCTGGGTCTTAATCAAATTTCTCATTGTTATCAAGAAAGCTATTCCTAATCTACTGGTATTTCGAGTGCTACTCAGGTTTTGATTTAAATAAATCAATTTTTATAATTCGGTTATTGTTTTAGCATCTTTCGGTTATTTGTTTACTGAAGTGAAGTAATCTAAGCAGAGCATTTGGCAAAAATATTCACTTTTTTTGAACCTTTAAAGCCCCTTTAAACTTTTAATGTTAACATGGTAAAAAATAGCAATTCTACGTTAAAAGAAAATTTTAAAAAATAATTTTGAACGGTCATAGATTAAACCAAAAACAGGACCAAATAGAAAAATGCTCTCAAAAAATCACAGAAAAATTCGACACAGCAGCGAAGCGAATTCACTATTTTGACCTATTACGAGTTATAAACTCCTTATCTGTATAAAATACGGATAAGAAAATCTATTAAACACACTAACCAAAGCTGTTTACTTTAAGGTATAATATACGTGTAAAAATAGAAAAAAGCATCTTGTTATCAAACATTTTTTGAGGTACAAGGAGTTGTTATATTTTTTGAAATTTATACAGGTTATTGTACGTAGAAAATACTTTATAATAATATTTTTTTTTTTAGCAATTTTCTGGCTTTCTATAGAAGTCGCTAAAAATTAAATTGAAAAAAAAAACATCCAAAACGGTTCAATAGATAACTCAAAATCTATTGCTTCAATTTCAATGAATTTTATTGCATCTTATTCCTAATTTTGTCCTTTAAGCAACCCACCTAAATGCAAGTACCTATTTTCTTTTATTTTTTTTTTAATTGACAAAAAAGCGCGAAAAATCTATTTTTAAAACTTTTTACTCAAACTTTCACCATAATTTCAAAAAACCCCCCGGGGGTCGTTTGTAGGTGGGGTGCTCAGTTATTGACCTATGCTTTAAAATGACATTTGATTTGTTTGTGTCAGATACATGGAAAAGGCCATATCCATCGAACAGTTTTGAATGTTTTTTTTTTCAATTTCATTTTTAGCGACTAGAAAACTGCTAAAAAAAAATTAAAGTAGTTTATGTGTATAACCCGTATAAATTTAAAAAAATACAACAACTCCTTGTACCTCAAAAAAATGTTTGAAAACAAACTACTGTTTTTCTCTTTTTACACGTATATTATACCTTAATGAACTTTAAGCTTGAAGAAAAATGTTAAACTCTACTGATGAAACTAATTTTCTGTTTGTTTGTTTGCTTGTTTGACCTCTAACCAAATTTAAACGGCTTGACGAATTTCGCTCGAATTTGTTATTTGTATTGAGTGCGTCCTAGAATAAATTGTTGCTAACTTAGTTTTTGCCACGCCGCCTACAACCTTTTCATGTAACGGATATTTTGTTATTGTAATACTTTTAATTGGAATTTAATTACAAATTTAATTTTAAAAAATTTCTGTTATTTTCACATATCTTCAAAGTGTAAGAAGTTTTTAGTACAACGACTTTTTCATAAAACATCGTTACCAAAGACTGAGAAAAAATGTCATGAAAATCAAAGTTTTGACTTTGGGTGCAAATATCACCGCTGTTTTTAAATATATTTCAATCAATAAACTAGTGTTCAAAAGTTCAATAAAAGCACTTTACAAAAATACTTTGAACCTTACCGTTTATCAGTGTGTTATATATATATTTTTAATCTTTTTTTTTTTTAAATGTCCAAAATGTTGACTTTTTACTCAAAAGTTGGTTTTGTTGTTAAAATAAAAACAAGTACAAATTGCATTTCTGACTACCTTTTATATGGTGTAGCATTCATTTTCAAACTCGTTTCACTACTTTTTTTATCAAAACAACAAGGGTTTCTGGAAAAAAATTAGTCGTTCCAAAATGTTGTTTTTATATTTTTTACGAAAAATTTAAGTCACCAAAATAAAATGTATGAACAAATTACCCCAATATCTCTGTCCAATCAAAACTTATGGCCAAAACTATCGGTTTATGGCCTCGGAATTCAGTATTCGACCTCACATACACATGCACAGTTTCACTGATAATATTTTATGGGCATTGGACAAGGAGGCGTGGTAGCAATACGCCGGGCTTCAGCTAGTTCAATATAAATTATAACAATTAAAAAAAAAATAGTTTGCCTAGCACAAGAAATACTTCTTAACTTCACTTATTAAGAAAACTTAAACATTTTTTTTCAGATACTGCAGCTGCAAATGAATGATTACCGTTACCATTACATGTTTACTACTTTTGTAAGTATCTCCAGAGACCTTTACCTAGGTATGCAAATTTGTCGATCGGCACAATAGTTATTGCGTAATCAATAAAATCTTTGTCTTTTAGAGGTCAGAACTTTAATGCTTTTTGTTTATTACATTTTTGTTTTTAACTTTTATTTTTTTTACTTATAAATACAGTTTATAAAGAGAGTCGTCATTCAATATGGACACTAGATTTATAATTGACTATATCGTATTGTTATTTAGGATATTGAGACTTTTGATCTGGAGGATTTCAAGTACAATAGTGTAAATATAACGGCTTTTCGTCTTGTTGATGTTGAGAGTAAACGTTATGTAAAGATCATGGAACAGATGCAAAGGTTCCAACACAGTGGGACTGACATTATTGACGGCAACCCCTACATTCAGGTAAGCACAGATTTTTCAACAATAAATTATCCTAATAATTATCCTTACTCAAAATTTGTCTTTCACACCTCCTATTTGCCACCCTACAAAAAATACAATAACAAACAAAAATGTAAAAACTACTTTTCTACCGAATTTACTCTTAAAGAGTTAACGTTTTTGAGGTGATCCTATTGTTTTCTCACCTTCAATTTTTCTTTCGAACACCTTTTTTTTTAATAATTGAAATATTTTTTGTACATTTTAGCAATGTTTAAAATTTCCTCTTACACCATGTATCTCTTACAGTTTAGGTTTTATTTACGCCTCCAGCCACTTTAGAAACGAAGCAGATCTCGGCTAAACCAGTGTTTACGCCAGTGAGAATAGATTATATAGTTATTACTCCATCTCCTCCATCTGTTTCTCCCCCGGCTAGAAATGATATAACTAATGAGCGCAATAGTTCGTTAAATTTAAGAGCTTTGTCGAGAAAAAAGTTTTTCATTTCACGTCTTCAGTCCGACACTACAAGTGAAAATGTATTGACGTTTGTCAAACATAACCAATTGGTAAGTCAGAATGCTTTCTATTCATGCAAAAAAATTGGCAATAAACCGTCCCACGCATCATTTATTCTCACAGTTTCTGCTGAAGAGTTTGTCACTGTTCTAAACTCTAATTTGTGGGCTGGTTATATCTTCGTTTCTGAGTTTAAGCCTAAACACAGGTCTAGAAGGACGAACAATATAGCCAGTCAGACCCAAAAAAACTAAATAGGCTTTCCCTTTACTATCAAAATGTAAGGGGATTGCGTTCAAAGACGCGAGACATTTTTTTGTCAGCTCAGAATTTTTCTGAAGATATTATCGCTTTAACTGAAACTTGGTTGCACGGAGGAATTACTGACTTAGAACTATTTGACAACAGTTTTCAAGTATTTAGGAAGGACAGACATGCTGACAATAATTCTGCAGTTGGTGGTGGTGTCCTATTAGCTGTAAGGAACTGCTAATATCGAAATTATATGCGTTAAGGTTGTACATTGCAATTCTAATGTATTTGTTATTAACGCATACATTCCTCCCAAGAGCAGTGTAGAGGTCTATGCAAGCCTTCCGGATTGCATAGAATTTATCTTAAATTTACTTGACGCTGAAACACATTTTTGTGCATCTAATTCGAAGACAAGCCAAGAACATATTTTTTTTGACAATATATGTTCTGATGTTGGAAAGACTGCTTGACCTAGTCTTGAGTACAGACAGTAACAATGTTATTGTTCAGAATGCACTTCATGCTGTGACAACTATTGATAATTACCACCCACCTTTGAGTATTTGGTATAAATCCGATAGGGAGAATATAGTAAATTTAAGCTCTGTTGACTCAGTTTATGAATTCAATTTCAAAAAAGCTGACTTTTTGAGGTTGAATCATTTACTTTATAGTAAATTAAATATAATTATAGAATACATAAATAATAATAATCTAAATAGCTCAATACATTTTTTCTTTGCTCTTTGCCATGTTTTCTCAGTCTGTACCATATAGTCTTAAATTTGCGAAAAATTCTGCGTACTCCTGGTACACAAAGGATTTAAAGACTCTTCGAAAAATAGGAAGAGGATATGGAAGAAATATGTTTGTAGTTTGAACTTAAATGACCTAGAAACATATAAACGTTTGTTTCTGGAATTTGAGAATCGCTCAGCTGCATTATATAATGAGTATTTGGATAATATGAAGCTGAGTATTTTGGATTTATTAATGTTAAGAAGAAGACTGATGGATTTCCTTCTTCTTTCAAACTTCACGATGGATTTACTGACGATTACACCATTATTTGTGGCCTATTTGCCAATCTTTTTAAAAAATCATTTTGTTCAGATTCTTTTAATCCTGATTTAGCGAATTTTGATTATTAATTATTATAAGCCCAAAGTTTCTTTGGAGCATATATATTTTACCTCAGAGGATATTTTTAAATATATTGTATCAATCGATGAAGATTTTAGCGCTGGACCAGATTGGATTCCTGCCGCAGTATTAAAACAATGCGGCTCCATTTTCTGTTAAACACTCTCGTTACTTTTTAATAAATCAATTAATGATAGCATATATTCTCTTTTCCGGAAAAAATCTTATATCAATCCTATTTACAAAAAAGGTTGCATGACAACTCGTCAGCATGGTTTTGATACTGCAGATCCACTGTGTCTAATCTCCTTGATTTCACTACATTCTGCATAAAATCTATTGATTATGGTAGCCAGATCGATTGCATTTACACTGACTTTAGAAAAGCTTTTGATAAATTACCACATAATCTAATTGTATTTAAACTTAAATTAATGAGATTTCCACAATATTTTGTAAACTGGATCAAATCGTATTTGATGGAGCGATCTTATCAAATACGGTTCCGAAGCGTATTGTCTTCTGAATTTGTTGCAGAATTGGGTGTTCTTCAAGGAAGCCATCTGAGTCCACTTCTGTTTATTTTGACAATTAATGATGTTACTCAAATTATCAAACACTCTCATTTGCTTATTTATGCAGATGATATGAAAATATACAGAACAATTGATTCTAATTACAATTCAGACCTGCTCCAGTCAGATTTGAAATCTTTTGAGGTTTGGTGTTCTAAAAATAACATGTTTTTACATCCAGATAAATGTCAAGCTATGACCTTTTCGCGTAAAAGGAACAATTCTATTTTTGATAGACCTTGATACATGCCGGGATTCTAAGTTATCGTTTAACATTCATATTGATAGAATTTGTAAAAAGCGTCTTCTATGCTGGGTTTTAAAAAAGGGTGGGCCAAAGAGTTTGATAGCTTAATAACAACTACACCTATGTATTATTTAATCGTGCGTCCTCACTTGGAGTACGCAAGTCAAGTATGGTCCCCACATTACAATGTGCATGTTGAATTCAAAAACGTTTTGTTCGGTTTGCTCTGAGAGGCTTGAGTGGAACTGACACATTTAACCATCCTCCATATGAGGATCGTTTAAAACTATTAAAGATGCAGTCTTTAAGTGAGAGAAGAAAATCTTCTGATATCGTCTACTTACACCAACTCATAACTGGTGTATTCAATTCTCCAGAACTGCTTTCTCTTACAAATTTTAACACTAACCGTAGAAGCAGTAGAAACTCTAGCAACTTGATTTATTTACCATTTAGTAGAACAAATTATATGTTAACTGCTCCATTAAATCGCATGAGTACCTTTGTTAGCAACTGTAGCGTGTTTGATGTTAACTTGTCGAAAGGTCAACTCAAAAGTAGATTGAAAACTTATGAAGGATAAGATCTATGTAAACGCATGGTTAGTTGTTATGTCTTGTGTTGTCCCTGAGCCCAGCCCATATTATGGTGGGTAAATTTTTCTCCCTTTTTGTTTTTTTTTTTTTTTTTTACCACTTTTATCGATATCTTTGAGATATTGCAATGATATTTGGGTTGGTTCTTAAAATGATTTATTGCAGAGAAAGTATGAAAAAACTGTAGTAGCTGAACTCTATTGTCATTGCATGTTTTAGGAAATATTATTGAAATGCTCATACTTCAGGTCTTTGGTGCACTCCTTCTCCCTGCTCTAATTCATTTAAAAAAAATTTATCAAAATCGGTTAAGAAATCCGGGAGAAAATTGCCGAAAATGGTACCGAACGGTTTCGCCTACGCCTATTTATATATAGATTATTAGCCCTACTTTAAGTCCATAATAGGACACTTCCATGGAATTGCAACCTTTATTACAATTTCTGTTTTTTCAAACATTTCAGACCCATCCAGCGCTGATGTTTGACTCTGTATATGCCTTTGCCGCTGGTCTCATGGAGCTGGATCGCAGTCATACGATGACGCTGAGTAATCTGTCGTGTGATGCTGAGTTACCCTGGAGTGATGGTCTATCTTTATACAACTATATAAATGCCGTAAGTTGAATCAGTATAAATCTAAGCTAAATTGATCACGATTTCAAAAACTAAAAAGCATTCAATATCTTTAGCTTTTCATTGACTGTGCTTTTCGTTCATGAAGCAGCAACAGCGAAAGCTATAAGCACTATCTTCAAATGGTAGTTTTTATTTTGCTTTGCTTTATATTGGTTGCAGAAAGCAAAGCAAGAGCAACAGCATTCAAAGTAGTTTTTAACACTGCGTAGTGCTACGAAAGCATAATTAAGCGATACAGAAGAAAATTCAAATGATATGAAGACCAATAAAATAATTTCTTAGAATTTCGTAGGACTACTACACAGCAATACAAAATCTTTTTGGTGCTGCTGTTTTTCCTTTACTTTTGCGAGAATACTAAACAAAGCATAGGTAAGGTAAGGTAAGGTCACATAGACCAATTCAGGTCCTTAGTGGTGCCGGTTATGAACAAAGGAACCTTTTACAGATGGTCAAAAACGATCGGTGTTTAAGAATGATCGGTTTTTTTTTAAAAAAATTTTTTTTAAAAAAGCGGTGGTTTTCGGTACTTTTTTAGAAGGAAAAAAACCGCAACACCGGTGGAAAATGCCAAAAACCAAAAACGAGAATTTATCAACCAAGCAACCCTGACAGAAAGGCGGCGATGGTAAATGAACATTGCCAATTTACAAAAAATAGAACAAAATAAGAAATTTTTAGGTATCATTACAGTTTCGGATAGGGAAAAAGTAAGCAATTAAAGTTATTAACTTGGGCCCTTTATTAGATATAAACATACATTTCGTTTTTAAAAATTTGTACATCCTTGAAGATTGAAAAAAACATTAAAAAAATATTTTTCATAATAATAAAAAATTTTAAACGCGTTTTTCCTGAAACAATATTTTTCCATTGGCGTGCAGTTAATCTCAGGATTGGCTCGGCCGATTTTGAAAACCCTTATTTTATTTTCTTTACTAACATTAGAGAATAGGCAGTAGCAAAGGTCGATTTTTTTTAAATATTGCCCAATTTTTTTTCTTCAATTTTTTTTAAATATTTGGAAGATTACTGGGCGGAAGGCCCTCTTTAATAAGCTTTTTTGTGTTTTTATTTCAAACTTCCCATGCCAGAGATTAACTGTCCGCCGTATGGACACCGGATTTTTGAGCACTTCACTTTGGCGCCATCTATAAGTCATACAAATTATGTACATTTTTTTCCAATTTTCAAGGATGTACAAATTTTTTAAAACAAAATGTTTGATTATATCTAATATCTAATATAATGTAATATCTAATAAAGGGCCCAAGTTATTAACTTTAGAACATTGCTTACTTTTTCCTATCCGAAACTGTAATGATACCTTAAACATAAATGAAGAGTGAAGTGTGGAAAAAAAGGTACAAAAAAATGGAAAAAAAAGTTTTCTTATAAACCGGTGTTTTTCTTCGGTTTTTAGTTTCGGTGGAAAACCGCAATTTGCAATACCGGTTATCCGAAATGGAGGTTTAAAAAAATGTGAAATTTGAACATATTTGATATGAACTCTAATCGTTTTTAACATTTCGATAATTTAATTTTTAGGCTTAAAAATGATGTGAATAATTATTATTTCTTTCAATTGGCAACTTTAAAACTTCCGCCAAAAATATAACTATGGATTTAATAGTGTTAAACGTTAGTTTTGTGATTTGGAATAAAACGTAAAAACAATCATTTTGATATGAATCAATATCATTTCAACATTAAAAGTATTAACAAACGCAGGTTTTAACATTTCATTATTATAATTCTTTATCATACTAATATTAATAGTTATTTCAAGTGATTAAATTGCTGCAGTCAAAGTAGCAAAAGTCGTAAAATTATTGCTTTTTAAAGCAATCACTGTTTCCATAAATTCAAAACTTACTACTGCTTTAACTTGTGCTTGAGAAAAATCAAACAGTCGCAGTCAAAGCAAAAGCAAAAAACTATCTGATGGGCTGCGAAGCACTTCAGCAGTCGACAGTTTCAGCAGTTTTTGTTTTGATTGACTGAAACAGTGAACAAAATCGAAAGTCGAAGCAACAGCAGCTGTTAAAATTTTGAAATTCGAAGCAGCATCAGTTATTCAACAGTCGTCGCAGACTGTTTTGCTTTTATGCTTTGTGCTGATACATTTGTTTAATCGCTTTCGTGCCAATTTTTTTGCTTTTCAATCGTAAATCGCTCTTCGATAGGACACTAAGGTGAACCCTATAAATGTGTTTTTTTGTTTTATACTATGTATGTGCTGGCAGAATCTGATGTCAAATTTCAAAAAGCTTTCTTGACACTTTTGACACAAGAACACATTTTTTGACTCCACCTTTGTGTCAAAACATTTTTTTGAAATTCTTACATCAGATACGAAATCAGCGACCCCTTATATATAGCCAGCACATACACAAACAGTACAAACTAAAAACCACATTTTTAGGGTTCACCCTAGTGTCCAACTGAAAAGCTATTTGCGATTGAAAAGCAAAAAAAAATTGGCAAGAAAGCGATCAAACAAATGTATCAGCACAAAGCATAAAAGAAAAACAGTCTGCTTCGACTGTTGAAAAACTGATGCTGATTCGACTTTCAAACGCTGAACAGTTGCTGTTGCTTCGACTTTCGATTTTGTTCACAATTTCAATCAGTCAAAACAAAAACTGCTGAAACTGTCGACTGCTGAAGTGCTTCTTCGCAGTCTATCAGATATATTTTTTGCTTTTGCTTTGACTGCGTCTGTTTGATTTAGAAGCATAAGTTTCAGCCGCAGCATAGGAAATGAAAAATATTAGAAATTTTTAAACGCTGGGTATTTCTTCATTTAAAACGTCAACGCATATTCTCGTGATACGAGTATACGCTTTACATCGTTGTTGCTAGCTTGCCACGAAATGATATTGTTTTTGCTTTTACTTGTTATTGATTTCGTCATCTCATCTATACATCTATACATACATACATGCATACATACGAACGAAGCAAGTTATTAAAACCTTACTAGCATTCCCCGGCACACGTTGTTCTGACACAGACCGCCTCACTGCCATATACGAAAATGTCAAGAAAAGTCAAATATATTCACCATTTTCAGTATAGCTGCCGAAAGCAACCATATAAACTAAATTATCAAATTTTAGTCTATAACGATCAAAACCGTGCGAAATATAGCATTTTTGTTGTTTTGTAAGCGGTAAAAAGGGGTGCGCCAACGTTATTTCTCTTAAAACATCTCGCACTCGAAACAAATCGACTGTCAAAATTTCAGCTTACTTTAGCTTAAGCTTTGCTTCACTCCACGCTGACCCCCCGAAAAGTAAGTTTAACTAAAGTGAGACAGGTCCATTTTTACTACACTTACCGAGAGTAGCCATATGAACTAAATTACAAAATGTTTGTCTAATACGACTCAAACCTTTGAAATAAAACATTTTCATTGGTTAGGGGGCGGTAAAAGGGGGGAGGGGAAATCAATTTTTAGTGCAGTTGCTGACAGTAACCGTACAAACTAAGCCAAAATTTTAGTTCAATCGACCCAGTAGTCAATTTTAATAATTTCTCAAAACTGGGTGTGTCTATAAAGCGATAACGCCCATTTTTAGTACAGTTCCCGAAAGTAATCATACAAACTTAAGTACACGGAGAGAAAAAGTGGTTTTTATATCAAAAGTAGTGCACGTTTGACTGTAATTTTTGAAAAAGAACTGTTGATTTAAAAATTTTACTTTCAATCTAACAAAAATCCTTTTAAGCTAAATGATTTTCTGAAAATACCAACGTTTGAAATTTACATTTGAATTGAATGTCTAAAAATTTGATATTTCAGTGATTATTTCAAATAAAATAAAAATCAAAGCAAACGTGGATGTATTTCATTCAAATTCAATTTTTATTAAGTCAATAAAAAAAAACGTTTTAACCAAATGTTTGACTGTTCAAATTTTTATAGTTAAGTTTTTTAACGAAAATCACGTTCAAACAAACATTAATAGGTTTGACTCAAACACTTCAACGTTTGACCTCATTTTTAAAAAACGTACAAGAATTTCGAACAGAAAGCCCGTGCGTTTGAATCAAACGTTCCAACGTTTGACTATTCTTTATACAAACCGAAAGCTTATTCGACTCAAACATATCGCGTTTGTTCGAAATGTTCGTATGTTCAAATTTTACAGTTAGAAATTGATTTGGTATACCTAATTTTTTCTTTTGTTCTTTCATTTAGTTTCCTTGTTGTCGCCGGTTGACTCGCAAAAATAAGTTTATTCGCAGGTATTAAAGTAAATATATGAGTATATATTAAATTCAGTAACTTTAAACATTTACGTGAAATAAACATCGTCTAAGTGAATGTGTAAGATTAAAACAAATAAAAAATATGGCAACTGAGAATCTATTCAGTGCTGAAGAGTTAAGTGAAATTGTGTTTGTTAAAAACCCAAATGAGGCTGCGCTGTTTAACCTTGTAAAATCTTGGGACTTAGAATCAACTTTTCTAATTTTACGCGGTTTGAATTCTTAAGTGAAATAAATTTTTCTGATTGAAATCCAAAATATTTAACAGGGGCAGGTATAACAATTGAAGCTTTAAAATTTTTAACAGAAGCAGACTTACAGCAAATATTTCCGCACTTGGAGCAGGTTGGAATAAAAGCTATTTTCCGAGCAAAGCTTTACATCTGGAGAAAGGAAATTGTAAGTAAAAACAAAATATATTCATTAATTATGTTTCATATTAATAAAACATTTAAAGAATTACTAACATTTGCATAATTTTTTCGAAATTTTTAAGGGAGTTTCGTCCGAATACACTCGCTTTCAATCTTTCGATAAATTGGACTTGATAAATGAGAAAAATCCTCCAGAGAGTAAAACGTCATCAATATATGTTGCAAGCAATTCATCAGGGGTATGTATTTCTTTAATTAATTAAATAAATCTCCATACCCCCTCCAATAAGGGAGTATGGAAGGCCCAGTTTTTTTGGAAAAGAAATGTAGACTTTTGAAATAATTGTCCTTTAAAGGATTAAATCAATATTACAGTTCTTTAATAAATCCATTCATTTATAGATGTATAATTGCAATCCATAATTATTTCATTTCCTAATATATGTAGATTAATGTTGAAGAAATACTCCGCGAAAGAGCGAAGGGAAAATCAGTGCTAGAATTTTTTGAACAAAATAAATTGTTAGAGCCATCTCACCAACAAGATGTGGCAAATTGCATAATTGACTCAGTACTAGCGAAACATCCAAATCTATGTCCAGCTGATTTAAAAAAGATCAATGAAAAAATCGCTGATTTCTTTGAAGGAGAATCACCGGTATTGATTTTCTTATAAACTATCACAACAAAAATAATAAACTTTAATTCCTATAAAATTTTATTTCAGGATACATATTACGTTTCACGATCAAAAACAAACAAAAGACCCAGCGGAAAGCTGCATGATAGATATTTTAATGTTAAAAACAAGCTGCGCAAATATGACACTAAGAATCGTGAGAACGAAAGTATAGAAGATCCCATTCCTGAAGAGAAGGTTGAAGAAGATTTCAATATTGAGCAACTGCAAAACATCCAGTTTTGGCTTAAATACAATGACAGCTCATGTGAAGATGTAATAGTCAAATGGAAACAGACCGCTTGTTACAGACGGAACAGTATTCTTACAGTATTCTTAGAAAATTAGATTCAATAATTTTTTTGTTAAAAATCGTCATTATATTGTTGTTATCTTTGAATTGACATTTATTTTTGCTTTAAACAGGTTGACATTGCCTTTCAGCACATTCATCCCGGAAAAGAGCATTTATTGTACACAAACTGGCAAATATTTTTAGTAAAGGCTATACCGTACTTAAAAAAGAGCATAAAAGAAAAAGAATCGTTGAAGTTACTTGGAAACATTCAAGAAGTTATCGATGATAGTAAGATACTATAACATCCTCATTTTTAAGAAATTTATTCTATTTGTATTACAGATGCAAGAGACTGCGTTATCATACTTCTTTTAAATGCAGTCATAAAACCATATCAAAGAGTCTCGGCAGAACAGCAGCATAAAAAGAATAAAAAACAGAAATTTACCATCAAAGACGCAAAGGACTCATTCATTTTGTATGTAAGCGACGTTATTGATTTAGCAAACGCAATATCAGACTTAAAAAAAACGTTTCTATGAATTAAAAGAAACAATTCAGCCGTTAATAATTGTTGCAGGTCCAAGTTTGGAAAAAAAACAGAGTTTTTTTATTATTTTGATGAAGTCAAATATAAATTATCGTCAATTAGTTTTTATGATCTATTGAATAATTACATGAATTAAGATTGTGAGCTTTAGATCAAGTAAGTTTTCATGAAGGCAACAACAACAACTCTGTATAGAGTCAATCACTTAGCTGACTAGGCAGTCTGTTTCGGAAATCGCTACATTTTCCTCTTCAGTAGTCTTTGAGTGTATAAGCTGTGATCAACGAAGCAAAAACTTTTTCTGGCGAAACAAAAACTCGTTTCATTTCTATGGTGCATTTCGACAAACTATCGAACACCAATGAATATTGAAATAAATGAAGAAGCAACTAGAACAGATGGCAACCCTTGATAGAGTTGATGGCGGTGATCTATAAATAGCCTACTGCTTTGAAATGTCATATGATTAGCAGCCATACAATTCATAAGAATGAATTCCAAAATCTGCACATTCATATGCTAGTTTAAACAGTGAGTTAGTTGATCACAGCATATACACTCAAAGACTACTGAAGAGGAAAATGTAGCGATTTCCGAAACAGACTGTCTAGTCAGCTAAGTGATTGACTCTATACAGAGTTGTTGTTGTTGTTGTTGTTGTTGTTGTTGTTGCCTTCTTGAAAACTTACTTGATCTAAAGCTCACAATCTTAATTCATAAATTATCGTCTTTTTTGAACGCTTTGGACTTGTGCTTTTCTTACAAAGATATTTTTTTAGCTTTACTACATTAAATGAGAAACCATTTCCTGGTATCCGGCCTTATTTCGTGTTTAAAAAATTAGAAAAGTCAATCTGCAATTATTCAAAATGTATATTTGCTTCAAGTGCAGCAAAATTTTTGAAAATATTCATAACTTAATAAAACATTTAAAAGACACTCATGAACTTGAAACAAATCATCATTATAAATGCTGTCAAAACTTTTGTTATCAAACTTTTTCAAATCGTAAAGCATTTAAAAAACATTTAGGAACCCACATAGAAAATCCTATTGTTCAGTTACTTCAAGATGAAACAAAAAACACGTTAACCTTAAATGCTCCTTCAAATTTGGAACCGGTATCGATTTGTTCTTTGCGTTCAAAAGAACGCGAAAAAATATTGCAGATAACGTAAATATTCTTGTTGATAAATGCATTAATTTTAGTTCTACACTATATTTCAGTCAAAATATTAGTAGGAAAAATGCAACTCTAATTATAAGAGAGGTGTCAGCAATAACTGAATGTTTAATAGATACATTAACTTCCTGTAACATGTTGAAAAATGATGACTTAAAAGAAAATATTATTGAAATTTGTTCAAATCCTTTTGAAAATGTTCACTCTGAACATAAGTATTTAAAGTTCATGATTGAGAAAGATATGTTTAGATTTCCTATAAGTCATACCATCAATAACAATATTCAAGAAATACGAATTCAAGGAAAATCAAGTTCTGAAGCAGTTGAGTCAAAAGGATATTTTTTTTTTGTTTGATATTTCAGTTTAGGAAATTTTTTGGACTCCCAGGTGTTTATGATGACGTTCTTTCTGAATTAAAATCACAAATAGATTTATGTGCTATATACATACTACAGCTTTCCTTCTATACCGAGTTATCACCTTGCAAATTTAAACTACATATTTGTGGCCGGTTTCATCAAAGCGAAGTACATAAAAGAGCATGGAAATAGTTCATTTTTTTATTACCTTATAGAACAAATCAAATTGTTAGAAAGCGAAGGAATCGAAATAACTGTAGGTAACCGTAGCATGAAATTACATTTTTATTTAGCTTTAATCCTAGGTGATAACTTGGGAGTAAAGAGCCTTTTAGGTTTTGTTAAATATTTTAACTGCGAAAGATATTGTAGACTCTGTAGCCGCACAAAGTAACAAATGAAAGAAGATTTCATGGAATATTCACATTCTTTAAGAAATAGAGAAAGATCTTACCGAAAGTGATTCCAAAATTTCAGGAATAAATGAAAATAGTATATGTAATTCTATTCCCTATTTCCAGGTTGTAGACAATTTTTCTGTGATCTAATGCATGATATATTCGAGGGAATATGCCACTATGAAATTAGTAAAGTCGTTTTAAAATTAATTGGAACTAAAATTATTTCTTTAGAGCAGCTAAATAATAGAAAGATTATGTTTTCTTATAGAGTTTTAGAATCAAATAATTCATCATTGCCACTTGATTTAAAACGACTCAAAAAAATAATTTGAAAATGTCTTCTAGCGAAATGTGGCATTTCCTTCATTTTTTGCCTCTTTTGATCGGAAATGACATATTGGAAACTTCTCACTTTACTGATAAAAATTGTTGACAAATCCACCTGTTGTGAATTTACTATTTTCGACGTAAATAGCCTGCGAGAAGTAATTAAAGAACATCATATACTTTACGTGGAATTGTTTGGTCCTCTAAAACCAAAATATCACGTTTTGATACATTACCCAAGCGCTATTTTGAAGAGTGGGCCCCTCCGCAATTTATGGTGTTTCCGATTTGAGGCCAAGCATAAGAATTTTAAAACATATGCACATACGATATCTTCAAGAAAAAATATTGCGTATTCGTTAGCACTGAAATCATCGCTTAATTTTAAAAGTCTCATTCAGGAATGTGTAGGATTTCCACCAAAATTAATTTTTAAAAAGTCATCAAAATATAATTTAGTGAATTTTTCGAAATATTCTCGTATAGTTGTTGATGACATCTCAAAATATGTATCAGTTTATATGCCCGATAGTGTAGAATATAAAAACAAACATTACAAAAAAAAAACTTTTATTTAACTAGCTGTAAGTTTAATTGCTTCCGATTGTTTAAGATTATTGATATGGTTATAAATATTCAAAATTATTTCTATATCATTTGTAATGAAGTTTCTATTCTTAAATTTAATGAGCAATATCAAAGTTTTCATGTGGGAGACTCTATAGACATACCTTTAAGGTTAAATATTGAATTATTTACAAGTACTCCTATGCACACTTATACACTTCCAAATGGTGTAATATGAAGACAAAAACATTTGTGAATTTATATTACTATAAGATTTAAGTTTATGTTATTTTCTTTTATTTTTAATTGTAAACGCTTTCTAAGACTTAAGAATGAACTTGATTTTTTGTTTTTATAAGTTAATAACTGTTAATTAACTCAAAAATAAAAATATAATATAAAATATGAAAATAATTAAAATATTGTAGCTATTTGCTGTTTTGTAAATGAATAAATAAGTAAATAAAAATAT
Source organism: Dichetophora obliterata (assembly GCA_963920525.1). Classification (NCBI taxonomy): domain Eukaryota; kingdom Metazoa; phylum Arthropoda; class Insecta; order Diptera; family Sciomyzidae; genus Dichetophora; species Dichetophora obliterata. Next base: position 21,200,678 of record OY986440.1, on the reverse strand, counting down.
ATTATTTTTGTACACATGAAACACCCTGTGTTTTATTTCAGAGCCCTCATTCGGATCAAACTCAGAAATATTCAATTTAAATGTTTACATGTTTAATGTAAACGTTCATACCGTTTGATTTAAAAGCTTTTAAAAGTTTTTTCTTCAAATGTTTTTGCGTTTAGGTTGAAAGTCAAACAATTGAAAGTATAAATGTTTTAAATTTTAAATTCAAACGTTCAAATCTTTGCAATAAATGTAGAAACGTTTGTTTGTTATGACGTTTGAATTAAAAACCGAACGCGTTTGAAACGAAACGTTTAAACCATTGGAGCATTTTTAAACGTGAAAACATTTAGTTTACACCGACTTTTTGTTTTTTTGAATGTCACTTTTTTTTGCTTGTACCAAATAGACTAGCATACGGCCAAAACTGCTTGAAATATAATACTTTCACTGATTTGTGGGCGGAAAAAGGGGGCGTGGAAACAAATTTTTCGTACAGTTGGCGACAGTAACCATACAAACCAAATCTAAGTCTTATACGACAAAAAACCGTATTATATAAAGCATTTTTAATGGTCTCTGGGCTGTAAAAGGGAGCGTGGATACACATTTTTAGTACAGTTGTCGACAGTAACCATACAAACTAAATTACAAAATTTTAGCCTTATACGACCCATACCGTGTGAAATATAGCATTTTAATTGATTTGGAGGCGGCCACACCACTGGCAAACCATTTCTCTTTTTAAACCATCTCCTGTCTGAAACAAATCGACTGTCCAAATTTCAGATCAATCGGTCCAGTAGTTTTGGAGTCTATAGGCTTCAGACAGACAAACAGTGTTTTGCTTTTTATATATATAGATTAGAGCAGGACTTGGCGACTGTGCTTGTGATTTATTGCTGTTGTTCCTATGGCGCATGTCACACTTAGCGGACATGGACAAATTTGTTGTTGTTTTCACGGGTAAAAGAAGCTCTCAATTTCCAGTTTTTTATTTTACCCGTGACAACAACAACAAATTTGTCCGTGTCCGCTAAGAGTGACATGCCCCTATGCGTGCAGAGTTCTCAATAGGGAAATCGAGCATATGCTAGAGGGAGAGAGAAGACGTTCATGAAAACAAATGTTCAATCCCAGCAAACCAGAAACTCAGAAACTGTTCAGTTTCAGTTCCGAATTTGATACCGTTTTTCAAGTTGTTTGATAAGGGTAATTTATTAAAGATGCTGCGCAAGAATAACATGCAATAATTTATTTCATACCAATCGTTGAATTCGATTTGTTACCGTATTGCAAGAATAATTTTTTATAAATCATTTAATGGTATAAAATTTCAGCTGAATGCGCAGTTTTTTCAAAAATACGCATTCTTTTTCAGAGTTTTACATACAAGGTTGTTAAAGGTTCTTGAAATTGTGCGAGTAAATTGTGAAAAAAGTGCATCTTTGGACAATACACAAGAAAACCCTTAACAATTGATAGCTTATTGATAATAAAATGTGTATGTTATTTTAACATTATTATGGTAGTGTACACATGCAAAAAATATGAAAAAAATGTATACCTGAATTTATATTTTTTTATATATATATTAACTAGCTGATATACTCGGTGTAACTCGGGGGAAAAAACGTAAAATTTTTATGTTTAGGTTTTATTCACTCTGAAGATAACGATTTTTATCCAGAAAAAAATAAGCTTTTGACGTTAAGCGTATGGAAATATGCAAAATGGTTTTTTTTCATTCAAAGAAATCGGCATTATTAGAAAAAGACGTTGTACTAAAAATTTGTGAAATCTTGAAGATATGTGAATTTTTTTGGTGTCAAAATTACAGAATTTTTTTAAAATTAATTAAACTTATCTCTTCGCTAAAAAAGTATGCTAGTTGGTTGATTTCCCTTACTTGTAAAAGGGTGGAAACGGCGTGGTCAAAACTAATTATGCCAAAGCTTAATATAAGATTCAAGTAAAATGTGAGCCAATTTTGAGTTAAATCCGTCCAGCCGTTAAGATTTATTAATTTTATTAATATAAAATTTATTAATATTATTTATTAATATACAGTGAACCGATAAACTATTCGTCTCATTGAACCTAGTGATAAGAAGTCAAAATTTCTATAACAAGACTTGATAACTTAAACTCTATAAATTGTTATTTCTTAAGTTTCAAATATCTTCTTTATTTACCAAAAAACATAAGAGTATTTTCGAACAAATATCATTGTTTTTAAAGAAAAACTAAAATTGTATGTTTAATTCTTACCGATAAAGTATTCGTCTAGATAACTTAGAATTTATTAAGTGAATATTTACAGTGAATTAATAAGGATGTATGCTAGTATTTTTAAATTTTCTATTTATATTTTAATATTTTGTAGGCCCTCCTTTGCTTTTTATTATTGCTTCAAGTCTTCGAGGCATAGAATTAACAAGATTTTCAGTTTCGTTTTTTGATATCAACTGCCACTCTTCTAGCAACGCTGTTCTTAAGTCGCCTTTATTAGATATATGCCTTGTGCGGATTTTCCTTTCCAAAACATCCCAAAGAAGTTCAATCGGGTTTACATCTGGTGACTGCGGTGGTGTTTCCATCCAAGAGCGTGTATTATATAGTAACCATAACTTTGTATTTTGCGCAGTGTGTTTAGGGTCATTATCTTGGGTGAATATATAATCGTCAGATAAGCCCATTTTTTCGATGCTAGTATGCAGGTGATCTTTTAAAATGTTTATATAAAACTTGTGGTCCATGATGCCTTCAAAAACACATAAGTCACCTACCCCATTTGCACTCATACAGCCCCATACCATGAGCCCACCACCGCCATGTTTTACTGACGCTGTTAAATTTTTTTCAAGCATTTCACAATGCGGTTTTCTCCAAACCATAACCTTGCCATCAGATTGAAAAATGTTGAATTTACTTTCGTCAGTAAAAATTACCTTTTTCCAGAACTCAATTCCATTATTTTTGTACTTTTTGGCATACTCAAGTCGCTTTTTCTTATTTATTTTACCAATAAATGGCTTTCTACGGGCCACCCGACCATTGTAACCACGATATAGACTTGCTCGTCTCACTAAGAACTTCAGCAGCAATCTTCGGTGCACTCAATCGTGGATTTTTTTTAATTTTTCTGATAATATTGTTTTTTTCTCTTTCATTCAACTTCTGAGGACGACCTGTCCTTGGCGCATTTTTCACTGTTTTAGTTTTTTTAAATCTGTACACAATACTCTTGACGGTTGTTACTGATCTTTCAACAATTTCACTAATATCTTTGTAGCATTTACCCTGTTTAAACAAATTTATGATGATTTTTCGCTCTTCGGGAGTAGTTTCGCGTCCTTTTCGCCCCATATTTTAAACTTAAATCATTGTTTCTTTAAAAGTTAACGCAATCAACACTAATGTCACTGAAAAACAATGAAAAATAAATATAACAACAAATAAAACACTCATGAGACACACCGTTATATCTGTATCTTGTTATTGTTGCTTTGTGTTGATTTCATCGAGACGAATACTTTTTCGGCGAGTAGCTACTGACTTTATTTGCAATTAAAGCAACAACAAAACAAGATTTAATAATAATGGCGTTTGGTTTTTTGTTTAACATAGAAGAGAGTTCAAACTAAAGAAAAAACAATTTTAAGAGTTTCAGTTGTCAAGCGTAATTATAGCAATTTTTACTTTTTATCAGTAGGGGCAATGAGACGAATAGTTTATCGGTTCACTGTATATGCATATGACAAACACGATTGGTTTGTGTCTAAGAAAAATATTGTACACTGCTGTCATTTAGGGTATACACTTCACTTCGTAATTTTCCGAAATCGCAAATTTACGAAAATTTCAGTGCAATTGTTGTTGTTCTGGTTTTCCGAAGATGGGTTAAATTTAATCATCTATTGAGTTGATGAAAAATAATCGTCGGAAATTTACGAAGAAAGGATTTGTTCAGTGCGCACAAGCAACTGTGTCTCATGAGAAAAAAAGAGCATTCTGAAAGGTCTTCTTCAAAAATATTTCATATAATTTAGATTTTTCACTTATTTTCTTCATTTTTCACAATTAAACGGCAACAACAAATGTTTCAATAAATTAACAGATTGCGCGTTGTCAGTTTGACAAATATTTAAAAAAAAATTGAAAAGCAGTCGCTCACTTCAACTCGTCGTAAATTTGCGATTTCGGAAAATTACGAAGTGGAGTGTATACCCTAAATGTCATTTCACTGTTGTCATTTATTTTTATAGCAAATTCTAATAGGAAATTATTTTAGCACATTTCAACTTGAATAAATGTACTTTCGATAGCTCAGTCGGCTCAACCATCAGTTTTGAAGCCATGAGGTAGTGGGATCGATTCCCGCAATGAGCGGAACAAATGATTTTTAAAAAAATTTTTTTATTTTAATTTTTTTTTATTTTAATGCAACAAAACCAACTTTACCAAAAAGTAATAAAAATATAAATCTCTTTCAGTTGCAAAAGTTACGGTTTTAAAATTAAAAATCAAGACATTTTTATTCGTTTATAAGATTTGATTTTGATTATTAAATGCCAGAAAAAAGTTAGTTTTTGCAGTACGGTATATTGAATTGAATTTAGCTTGTGTGGGCGAAGCCACGCCAAGTTTCCAATGCCCGTGCCAGTTTTCCAGTAGAAATGCCTGACCAATAAGTAACTCCATACTAAATTTCATTGTTATGTGAAATATATTTCCAAAGCTATTCGATATCAAAAATTTGGCTTGTATGGGCGGAGCCACACCCCCTTGTTCAATGACCGTCTCAGTTTTCTAGTAGAAGGATATCACCCAATAGTAACTCCATACTGAATTTCGTTGTTATACGACATTTAGTTCCAAAGCTATATGATATCAAAAATGTTAAATGTATGGGCGGAGCCACACCCCCCTTTCCAAAGCTCATCCTAGTTTTCCAGTAGAAGGATATCTGATGCCAAGTGGCAACACCATACTGAATTTCATTATTATACGGCATTTACTTCCAAAGCTGTTCGATATCATAATTTTAAAGTAATACTGAAAATTTGGGCTGCTAAAAAGTGCCACGCCCTACGTCCAGCGCCCATAAAATTTTACCAGTAGAACGGCAAGTGAAAATTAAGGTCGAATACCGAACTCCGTTGCTGTGTGATCTATAATTCCAAAGCTATTCGATATAGAAGATTTGATTTGTATGGGAGGTGCCACGCCCCCTGAATTTTTTCGATATTGTAACAGTTATTCTGCTATTCGGGATGAACACAATTCCAACAAATAAAAGATCATTAAAATCGGTCCAGCCATTCTTGAGTTATAAATGGTGTAACAAGCCCGACTTTGTTTTATATATATAGATATATAAAGTTTTTCGACGTCAAAAATTGAAAACTTTTGAAAAGCTCAATAATTTTATTATTTTCAGAAGAGAATTGTTAAATCATTAGTTTTGATTGTCATTTGATTGTTAGCTAGCGGTAAAAAAATCATTTCACGCAAAATTTCCTGCATGGCTTTAAATGAAGCCAGTGGCAAAAATATGGCTTACTCGGCTTACACTAAACGGACAGACATTTTAAATCTACACACATTTTTACTTTTTTTTCCCTTAAAAATTTCTTTTGAACACACGTACACTCTATCTACCACCATTCTGGGTGTCCCTATACAAAAAACACACAAAAACGGAAAAAATATTTATTATAGTTCAAATAAAAAAATGTACATTCCCATATATTTCATATATATGTTGGAACGCTTTAAATATATAATCGTTAAAGAGTTAACGATTTTTTAGTTTTTTTTTTTTTGCTAAAAGATCTTAAAAAAACATCCATTTCTTTGCCATTTTCCAAAGGATCTAAAAGATTTGTATGTTTTGTAAGGATCTAAAAGATTTTGATATGCAATACTTGTATCATTGTGAACGTATTTGTAATTTTATAAGCAAAACTACGTCATATTTAAAAATTTGTAATTAAAAAACCGTTATTTTCTACTAAATTTGCTTTATTAAGGTACAAAAATTATATCTTATTTTTAAAGCTTACAATTTAACCTTTCATTTGATATATTAATATATATATACTAGCTTAAGCCCGGCACGTTGCTGCCGCGGCCCCGTTGCCAGACGATTCGATATCGCAAATTTGGGTTGTATGGGCGGTGCCACTCCCCCTTGTTTAACGCCCATAAAATGTTTTTAGTGAAACGGATTGTGTAAATTGTGGTCGAATACCTAATTCCGAGGCTGTGCGGCTTATAACTCCAAAGCTATTCGATATCGAAAAATTGAGTTGCATGAGAGGTGCCATGCCCACTGGGGGTAGGAGGGTGAAAAACACTTTACGTCCTGTCCTCACATCTACCAAATATACATACAAAAGTTCATGATAATCGGTCCAGCCGTTTCAGAGGAGTTCTGCCTCAAACACCGTGACACGAGATTTTTATTTATTAGATATTCTTTACAATTTACACTATATTACATAAAATTAATAAAAATGGAACAATTGAAGAATAGTTAAAACTCAAATTTTACATTTTTTTCAAAAAAATCATATATATTAAGACCTTCTTAGTCCAAATCCGGAAAAATTTCAGGTCGCTCTGAAGTCGTTTAGAAGTTAAAGGGGTCCAAAGTTGTAAAAATTGGCTTGAAAAACTCATGATTTTTTCCTCTACAAAACTACTAATTATGGGTATCAAAATAAAGGTGATGCTGTTACCTATTCAACGAGTCATCAATCTTAGAAATCCATGTATTACTTTCGAAGTTATTACATTTTACGTATTATGCAAACTTGTAATTTCGTAAAAGGGTGAACCATCAAGTGTGCATAATGCATGGATTTCTAAGATTGATAACTCGTTGAATAGGTAACAGATTCACCTTTCTTTTGATACCCGAAATTATTAGTGTAGAAAAAAAAATCACGAGTTCTTCTGGCCAATTTTTACAACATTGGACCTCTATAACTTCTAAACGACTTGAGAGCGACCTGAAATTTTCCCGGATTTGGACTTAGAAGATCTTAATAAATATAATTTTAAAAAAATGTAAAATTTGAGTTTTCACTATTCTTCAATTATGCCATAAAAATTGCTATTTGCTATTGCATTGTCCAAAACTGATTAACAAAAAATTTCAAATTTCTATTCATTCAAATACATTTTACAGCTACAATGTTGCCTTAAGAACAGTTATTTATTGTAATGGAGATATAAGAAAATATGGAATAAGAATACAAAACAACTTAGATAAATATGCTTGAATTAACAACTTTCCGTACAAGGACAAATCATTTCGTAATAAAGAAACACAAAAAGTTAAATAAATCAAATGTATTATATACCAAACGAAAGATAAATTTTCAGACTTTAATAATTTACTTGTCATAATCTATAGTAATTACGGTTTTTGAGAAAATAACGGTATACAAATAGCTATAAAATATGAAATACTGAACGGATTTGATTTATTTAAAATTTATGTAAAAGCCTTATGTATTACCTTTCAAATTACACCTTAATCAGCAATGTCGGTTATACACTTAGAAAAATATAGATCGATTAATCGATTTTTCCTTCGGCCATTTTTATTTTTTTTAAAGGCCTTCCTGAATCCATTGTCAAATCGCGGCGCCCCGGATATCGTAATCTCCCCGTATGTTCAATCCCTTATAATTTTCTAAATATAAATGTATTTGAAAAAATCTAAATTTATATAAGTCCTTAGAACTTACCAATTTACGTACGCTTATATTATGATGACGAGTAACCAAGAGAGGGGTTTTCTGCACCTAAAATATACCTACTAAATACATAAATGACAAATGTCACTTAAATTTATTTTTTTCTTTTTAGTTCACATCTTTTTTAAATAAAAGCTTATTTTTAAAAAAAAAATTTTTACTTTTTATTTATTTTTTACTTTTTAGTCTTAAAGGTTTATTATTAACATCTCTTATTTTCAAAACTTATGGAGACATAGCATTTTTATTGATTTGTGGGCGGTAAAAGGGGGTGTGGCAAAAAATTTTATTATAATATTGCATTGTAACCGGACTTATGTATGTTAAATTTCAGCTTAATCGGATACCAACAAGTTTGCAAAATTGCGAAAAATGGTTTGCAAATTTTGACGGACATACATACATACATACATACAAACTTACATATCTACGAACGAAGCAAGTTATAATCAGCTTATAACCAGCCCCGTAGTTTTTAAGATGTAGGATTTTTATTTATTTTTGGGCGGTAAAAGGGGGTGTGGCACCATTTTTCCTTAACTGGAAGGAAATTAACTGCCAAAATTTTAGCTGAATCAGCCCCGTAGTTTTGGAGATATAGCATTTTTATTGATTTGTGGGCGATAAGAGGGGTGTGGCTAAATGTTTTTTCATAAACCCCATGCTTTATTTGATAAAACTTTACTGTTTAAATTTCAGAGAGATGTAGCATTTTTATGGATTTGTGGGCGGTAAAAAGGGCAGTGACAAACAATTTTCCTTAATTGCCCTCTACTCGGAGGAAATTTACTGCCAAAAGTTCAGCTGAATCAGCCCAGTTGTTTTAGAGATATAGCATTTTTATTGATTTGTGTGCGGTAAAAGGGGGTGTGGCCAAATGTTTTTCATAAACCCCATGTCCTCAAAACTTGCAAGCCATTTTTCTACAACTTGTTGGTATCCGCTTAAGCTGAAATTTAGCATACATATGTAAGTCCGAAGACAATGCAATATTATGATAAAATTTTTTGCCACACCCCCTTTTACCGCCTTTTTACATATCAATATTAAATTTTCTCATGTAAATTCGTCATAAAAAATATTAAAAATTATATAAATATCATATCATATCTACATTTTATAATATCATAACTACATTAAATTCATTGAAATAATATTAAAATCATATTATTCCAACGTTTTGTTATATCGTTTTGAAAGTTCTTTACTATTAATATAAGTTTTTTCATATCAATGTCAGTTCTACGTAATTCACGTCATAATTTCATATCAAAATGATATTGGTTAAATATCAATTTTAATATTATTCACTTTCGGCTAAATATTGTAAACAAAAACTGTCAATTTTACGGTAGTTTCTATCAATTTTTTGGTTCAGTGTACACATAAAAACCGCGACAAACAAACATATGAACCGAGTCGCCTTATATTGAGTCGCAGCATTGCCAGGCTAAGTTTTTAGTTCAGGCCCGGGGGTTACAACATACGGGCCCCCAAAACACAAAAAATTCAATAATACAAGTATAAATCAGGGGAAGCTATTGCGAGGTCTATGCGAAAACTATTATTTAGTCCTTAGTTATTATTTATAGCACAAAGTGATCTTTAAGTCATGCACCATGACAAGTCAAACATATCCTTTAGTGGTTGTTGTCCATATTAATTGTCTCTATCCCTTCAATTCGAACTTCAATTATATTCAAAAAAAGTCTTAAAATCAAACTTTAACTGTTATTTTTCAATAGAAAAACAAAAATTTAACTCTTAGCAAGTGATTTTTATTGCAAAGAAAAAAATAACAATTATTTCGGACTTTTATTTTTTCGGCTTATTTAACTGTTACACGGAGAAAATTAATTTGCTTGAATCAAGCAAATGTTTTGCTTAAAAGCAAATCAGCAAAACTTTGCTCAATCACAATGTGATTTTAGAAAAAGATTGCTAAATTGCAATCACTTCAGGAAAAAGCAAAATTTTGATTAAATTCAAGCAAAATTTTGCTAAGTTATTATAAACTGAAAAGCAAATCTTTACTTAATTCAAGCAAATATTTGCTTAGTTATTATAAATTGGAATAGCAAATTTCTACCTTATTCAAGCAAATATTTGCTTAGTTATAATAAACTCAAATAGCAAATTTTTACTCAATTCAAGCAAATTTCTTCTAAACACACGACCGCACGTTTATTCTTAATGAAGAAAATTTGGCGACGATTGGTCGAAAAACAACTGCGATGGTCGAATGGATAAGCCCATGCAGGAATGTAGCCAGGGAGTGGCAAGGGGGGACAATTCCCCCCTACTACAACTGTTTCCCCCCTGGCCAAATCAGACAGTGAAAAATTTTAAATGAATAATTAAGATGCATTTTGTAAATATATTTGTTTATTGCTTTAAAATTAGTTTAGTTTAAAATAACAAAAAAAATATACACATTCATCTTATTCATGACTTGAATATGTATATGAAATTTGTTACACAAAACATTTCAGACAAATTGTTACAATTTTTCAAATTTCTACTGGGTCGCCAACATTTGCTACCAAAAAATAAGATTTGAATATTAATAATTTTTTAGCCCGCATCCATAAGAACTTTCTAGAAATGAAAAGCACTTTGTGCACCAATTTGATGCAAACACAAAAAGAATATATAATTCATTGAAATGTTTTTAATTTTTAAATTTTTTTTTATGCATGATGAATGTTTATTAATTTTAAAATAAGAAAAAACTGCAAATTTTAATTCTAGCAAAATTCTAGCAAAAGAAGCAAAAGATTTAAATCAAAACATGCATCTTTGTTCTTAATATATGAATCTGAACAAAAAATTTGCATCAATTTGATGCAATCGACGGATGCGGGTTAATTTAATTTTTTTATTTGTTTTACTTAAAAAATGTCTTACACATACGTTAGCCCATTTCGCTACTTTTTCTTATATTTCTAGCCACTTTAAATAAATCTTGTATTTTTACCCTCATTTTATTACAAAGTCCTGAATTAATTTTTATATTATTTTTTATGTATTAATCTCATGTATAAAAAGATGGTATGATACGTAGATATGTACATGTATATGTTATATAATTAACTGTTTTTTAATAAATATGTGTAATGTATTCATTTCACATGTGAAAAAACATTTTTTATTTAAATGAAAAAATAAAAAAATTTCCCCCCCAAGATTCATGCCTGCCCCTCTGTCTTCTTGGTCTGGCTACAGGCCTGAGCCCATGCACTTACACTCACGCGGCCGAGGTTCAAATCTCCAGATGGTGGTAGTTTTTCAATTTAATTAAATGTTAATAATATGCTAGATTTCAGCAAAAACTAATAAAAATTTGCTATTTCCATTTATAATAACTAAGCAAATACTTGCTTGAATTAAGTCAAAATTTGCTTTTGCAGTTTATAACAATTAAGCAAAATTTTGATTAAATTCTAGCAAATATTTGCTTAGTTATTATAAACTGCATTATCAAATTTCTACTTAATTCAAGTAAAAATTTGCTTAGTTATTATAAATTGAAATAGCAAAATTTGATTAGTTTTTGCTGAAATTTAGCATAATTTTGAAGCGGCTGAGAATCAAGCACAAGTTTTGCTTAACCACGATACAAATTTAGCAAACAGTTTTCTCAGTGTATTTTTCAAATTTTAATTTTCAGTCAAAAAATAGAAATCAGTTTCGGACTTTTATTTTTCTGTCTTTTAAAAAAATCATTTACAAACTTTTATTTTTTCTGTAAGAAATAAAAATCATGTTTTTGTAATTTCTTTAATATTGTAGCTAATTTAATTTTTTTTAAATTTGTGTTGAATATTTTCACCACCATATAATGGTTTTTTCCGAAAACCTCTTAAAAATAACTTTATACAGAATACACAACTGACAATACAAAATGTTTAATTAAAGGAAAACGCTGAGGTAATATATTTTGAGCAGGCATTGATGTATGGCTCCAAATAAATATTGCATTCACTGTTGCAAATTTTCTGTTTTCTCCCCAACTTTCAAAAACCAAACGCTTAAAAAATGACCCTTTATAAAGCCAGCATAAGAGAAATGGGTTTGTGTTTTGGTATTCTGTATAAAGTTTTCTTAGAGGTTTTCGGAAAAAACATATATATGGAGGGAAAATACACATACAACATAATTTACACAAATTTTACAAAAATTTAACTTATCTACAATATCTTAGAAATTACATAAAAAGGATTTTTATTTCCAACAGAAAAAATAAAAGTCCGTAAATGATTTTTTTAAAGACAGAATAAATAAAAGTCCGACACTGATCTTTATATTTTGACTAAAAAATAAAAGTTGAAAAAACACAGTTAAATTAGCCGAAAAAGTAAAAGTCCGAAATATTTGTTATTTTAAGCCCTAAAAGTCACGTTCAAGAGTTTAATTTTTTTCTGTTGAAAAATAACAATTAAAATTTGACTTTTTTAGAAAAAGTCGCAAAATAACCATTTCAATTAACTTTTTCGATATCTCTTTTAACAGTTACGGTCCCTGATACCAACGTATTAAATTCAAAAGCTCCCAAGCCACGAGAAAGTTTCATTATAAGTTTTGATATCGTCGATACAAAGCAAAGTAAGAAATATGAGAAATAATACTTTTCGGGGAAAAAAAAACACTTCTCTTCCTCAACAATAAATCAGCTTTTTGTTACTTTACTTTCCCGTCAATCCGGACCCGGGGGAAAACACCTCGTCGTCGTCGTCCCCTCTTGGCGGCCCTGACTAGAATTTGCTATTGACTGTATTAAAAACAAACAGTAATACAGAATTATACTTAAATTTAAACCAAAAAGCTAAAATGGATGTTGTAATATTTCTTTTAGTTTAAATTCTAGTACAGAAGAGTTTTTAGATATGAATTAGTATTTTAAAAGTTTAACTTTTAAACCGCAAGGTTTAATCCAAGATTTCTAACCGTGTAGTTATTTGAGTCTCGATGTGAGTAGGGCGGGGCATTGGCATAATAGGTGCTCCAGGATCTCCACTGTGCCTGGTTCCTTGCAATGTGTTTGGGGACCACTGATTTAAATCCTTTAATAATTATTCCTTGACCAGCCGTTATGGTTCTTTTCGTTCTAGGCTACAATAAATGGACTAACGGGAAAAGTGGATTTCCTAGAAGGAAGAAGAAATAAATTCAAAATCGACTTGTTAAAGCTAAAACACAAACGTATACAGAAAGTAGGCTTCTGGAATTCGGAAGAAGGCGTCAACATAACGGATCCGACAGCATTTTATGATGCAAACATAGCAAACATTACGTTGGTGGTCATGACACGTAAGGTAAAATGACTCGATGCCCCTTGAAATTGACGGTGTATGACTTATGCTTACCAATTTTTTTTTTTAGGAAAAACCTTACGTCATGGTTAAGGAGGATGCCAACTTGACCGGAAATGCACGCTACGAGGGTTTTTGTATTGATCTCTTACGAGCTATTGCAGCGCAGGTGGGCTTTCAGTATAAAATTGAACTGGTTCCGGATAATATGTATGGCGTTTTTAATCCGGAGACCAGCTCATGGAATGGCATTGTGCGCGAGCTTATGGAACGGGTAATTTAGGAACAGTGAAAAAAATTAAATTTTGTTGAGCTAATTGTTATAGCTATTTTAGCGTGCTGATCTAGCTGTCGCCTCCATGACCATCAACTATGCTCGAGAAAGTGTCATTGATTTCACTAAACCCTTTATGAATTTGGGCATTGGAATTCTTTTTAAGGTAGGTAAAGCCAGCAGTCAATAGTAGTTGTCCTTTGGCATTCCTTACTACCAAAGCTATAAGCCGTATATTATTTTGCTTACCGCCTAGGTTCCAACTAGTCAACCAACACGGCTATTCTCCTTTATGAATCCACTGGCTGTGGAAATTTGGTTGTACGTTTTGGCCGCTTACCTTTTAGTGTCGTTTACCCTATTTGTGATGGCCCGCTTTTCACCATACGAATGGAATAATCCACATCCATGCCTTAAAGAATCCGACATTGTGGAAAATCAATTTTCTGTCTCGAATAGCTTTTGGTTTATAACCGGGACATTTTTGCGGCAAGGATCTGGACTTAATCCAAAGGTATGTGCTCAATATGCTTTGATCAAGTGCCACTTTTACAAAAAAAAAGTACGTGTGTCAGCGCTGATGCACGACTAGAGCTTACTCCTCAAGATCGATTACTTTGGAATTTGAAACATGTACACACTGAGGGAAATAACAAATATAAAAATTGTTCACGCCCCTAGCATAAATTCAATTTTTAAATATCAACGTCGATAAATAAAATGAATTTTCAAAATTTATTAATTGTTTACAATCAAATAAATCACATTACCAATGGCACCAAATATAAAAATGATTTTATGTTTGCTGTAAGGTTCGGTAGTCTGTATTAGGTCAATTGGATTTATGGCCTAAAGTATTTAGCACGCTATGGCAAAGTACCAACATGCTGCTTATAGATACACTACCAAAAATCCAATTGAACCAATGATGCAAATGCAACTGGCAGACAAACGATAGCGGATAACTTTAAAATCAAGTTCGTAAATATTTTTATTTAAAATAAAGAACTTATTTTGGTGCCTTAGTAACAATGATGCTCTAACTAAAAAATATCATATTGCATTTTGGAAATTTGTTTTATAAAATTCTCTATTAATATGTTAATATTTTATTCAAAAATGAATTATTTAAAAAAGTTTTAATGTAACGCGCGGATAAATTAAATAAAATTATTTAAATTTATCTATTATTTATAAATATATTACTTGTATTACATAAATTCATTATAAAGTAAATTGATTTATTCACTATTAACTTTACACCTTTTTGCACTTTGAAAAAAATGTCAATATTGATAGAAACAAATGAAAATAAAAGTTATTATTCTAATAGATTCAATGAAAATGAAACTGTTAATAATCAAAACAAATTTCTTTTTCGATTCAAATATACATTTTATACGGATGTTGTCCAAGTATATATACATATATCGTCCCATTAATAATTCATTGGTAGCTCTCATAAATAGTTCTTGGTTAGACACTGAGGGAAGTAACGAATACTAAAATTGTTGACGCTCGTGCAAAAATTAAAGTTTAAATATTTACGTGGATAAATAAAATGAATTTTCAAAATTTATTAATTATTTACAATCAAATAAATCACATTACCAATGGCACCAAATATAAAAATGATTTTATGTTTGCTGTAAGGTTTGGTAGTCTGTATTAGGTCAATTGGCTTGTGGCCTAAAGTATTTAGCACGCTATGGCAAAGTACCAACATGCTGCTTATAGATACACCACCAAAAATCCAATTGAACCAATGATGCAAATGCAACTGGCAGACAAACGATAGCGGATAACTTTAAAATCAAGTTATATTTTATTAAAATAAAACATTTAGATATATTTTTATTTTAAATAAATAACAACTTTTTGGTGACTTAGCAGTAATGATGCTCTAACTAAAAAATATGATAATTTGCATTTTGAAAATTTTTTTTTGCTAAAATCTTTATAAGTACGTTCTTGTTTTACTAAAAATTAATTATTTAAAAAGTCTTATTAAAAAAGCGCAAGCTTAAATTAAACAAAAAAGCTATTTAAATTTATTTTTAATATATACAGTGGCTCACAACGAAAGTCGGGCAGGCATTTCTTAGCACTTTCTCATTGGTTTCAGAAATGAAAATGTAAGAAGAAACTTGGAGTAAATATTTTTTCAAAACGTTCTTTATTGGTGAGAAAAATTAAACAGAAACATAGTTAAAAAGTTAAAACATAACGCTAAAACAAAATTATCAAACCAAAGCTTTAAAAACGAGCTCACATTGAAAGTCGGGCAGATAAGGAATTCAATGCTAAAACTAAATGGGTGCAACCAAATTTTTACAAACATCAGCTCTAATCTGATTCCATTCTTCACTTAGGATACTTTGTTTTTTAGAATTGGATCTTTAGTTGCCCGTCTCTGATACTGCACTCAGGGTCCAAGTTCATCTTATAGATGTTCTATAACATTTTAATCTGGGCCTTGTGAGGTTGTTTTTATGACATTTGGACAAATATTAAGTTCACAATTCTTTACCAAGAGCGTCGTATGTTTCAGGTCATTGTCTTGGTAAAACCAAAAATTGTCTGCAATTCCTTACTTACCCGCACTTTCTTTTACTTGCGCCATGAGACTGTCAAGGAACATATTTTTGTCCATTATACCTTCAATAAAATGAATCCTTCAAACATCAGAAGCAGCCCCAACCCATGACTGATACTTTACCATGCTTAATCGTATGTTTAGAATTTTTATTGCAAAATTTTTCATTCGGTTTTCGCTTTCCATCTGAACCATATACATTAAATAAACTCTTATCGGTAAACAAAACCTGCACTAAAAAACACCTGTACTGTGTTTAAAAGTGCTAAAGATCCTAGTGTTTTCTGTTTTATTAACCTTGCTCCAGAACAGAAAGTCTGTGGTCATCTGCTCATGCACGAAATTAGGGCGTTCTATTTCATTTTTCTTGCTAATACATGGCTTTTTTCGTGTTACTCTTCTATTTAATCAATTTTTTACTCAAAACTCTTCAAATTGTTTGTGAGTGTACACTCTTTTTCAAATTGAGTTTTAACATGACCTCTAGTTTTAGTGCAAATAAAAATGGATCTTTTATTATTTCTCTTAAAAAATACCTTTCATCTTTGGAGATAAGTTTATTTTTAGCTACTGTACGTTCTTTATTGCATATTGCATATTCTCTTATCTAGTATATAATGCTTGACTATATCGTGCACTGTTCATTTACTTTTTAAGGCGATTTGTGAAATTTGTCGCTCGGATCTGCCTTTCTGCCAGTGTTGATTGATGCACTTTTCGAGAAATATTTACTTTTTTAAGTTTTGCGTTTGACTGAAGTTATTCCAACAGTAGTAAAAAGTTGTAAGCAGAAATAACGGTTAAATGACTATAATTTACATTTACAATGTGAGCTTGTTTTTATAGGTTTGTTTCGATTTAAATTTGTTTCACCGTTATGTTCTAATTTTTTAATTATATTTGTGTTTAATTTTGTTCACCAAAAAATAACGTTTTGAAAAAAATATATATTGCAATAATCTTCATACGTTTTCATTTCTGAAATCAATGCAAAAGTGCTAAGAAATGCCTGCCCGACTTTCGTTGTGAGCCACTGTACATATTTGTTTTATGCAAATGCGTTATTGGTTCAAAAACAACCATTTATTTTTTTTTTTGAAAAAATAAATACGATTTTGCATAAGTCTAATTATTCTTTTTTCCCTTAGTGCATATATAAAAAGCAGAGGATGTTAATGAAGGCATGAACTTAAAGAATTATATACTTTTATTCATATATAAAATATATTACATAAATACATTATAAAGTAAATTGATTTATTCACTATTGACGTTATGCTTTTTTTATTTAATAATTGTATGGCTTTTTAATGCTTAAAGCAGTGGTCGACAGCTTTTCCCAAAGCTCTTTTTGCTTTTACTTTGGTGGGAAAAGCTTTTGGGGCAAAGCTGTCGATTACTGGCTTTAAGATACGCTGAATGATCCCGTTTGAAATCCCCAGTATTTTCACTATCTCAAATAGCAGTAGTCATGTTACAATACGAGTTATTTTTTATCCTCAACCTCAAACTTTTCGAATGTCAAAACTTTACTGATCGCACTTGCAGAAATCAGAGCGTGCTCAGACGCGTTTCTTCTCATTCATGAATCCGTTAGCTGTTGAGATATGGTGCTACATAGCACTGGGCTATGTGTTGGTATCGCTGACCATATGGATGGTGGCACGCTTTTCACCAATAGAATGGGTATCTTCCAAACCACCCTGTTCAATGGCCTGTGATCATCTACTTGCTCAAATCAGACAAGCAGAATTCGAAAGAGAGCAAATCGAATTGCAGGAAGCTCGCAAACCATTTAAGAAACTACACTTCCCGGGGTCTGAGCTGTTGAGACAGTCAAAGTTGGCTGAAACTTATAGTGGAACTGGCGAAAATAATCCAAGCTGTGCTATCAGCAAGAACCGTTCAGACGAAGTTGCATGTCATAAACGAAGTGCAGCACCTGTAAAACGGCAACAGCCGCCACATGATGACATTGACGACAGTGACATTGTTTCCAGCCACAGCAGCGATAATGAACAAATCCACGAAGAGTTGTCAGTTGCTGGTGCTGAATCGCCAACAGCAATGACTGGCCTAAACTACGATTGGGATGAACTAGCAAATCATGAACATGAGAACGAAACTGAGCTTATAAACATTCAAAATGATTTCACTCTTAAGAATAGCTTCTGGTTCGCCATAGGAGCGCTTATGCAACAGGGCTCCGATTTATATCCGCGGGTCTGTATGCACTTCATTAAATTCCTATCTAAATCAGGCGACATTAAGACAAATTGCACATTTCACTCACTCAATAATTTTTCAAGCAAACGATCATTTTTTTGTTTCTTGCGATTCGCCTTTCTTTTCAGGCAACCTCAACGCGTATTGTAGGCGGTATCTGGTGGTTTTTTACTTTGATCATCATTTCATCCTACACCGCAAACCTGGCTGCATTTCTTACCGTGGAACGCATGATCACGCCAATCGAGAGCGCAGCCGATCTAGCCGAACAAACAGAGATTTCATACGGCACGCTGGAAGGTGGTTCAACAATGACTTTCTTTAGGGTATTGCTTACTAAACTAGATGCTAAACTATCTGCTTTCTTAATGAATATCTCTTTAAAGGACTCAAAAATCGGTATATATCAAAAGATGTGGCGCTACATGGAAAATCGTAAGCCTTCGGTTTTTGTGAAAACATATGAGGAGGGTATCAAGCGTGTCATGGAGGGAAACTACGCCTTTCTCATGGAATCCACCATGCTGGATTTTGCAGTGCAACGCGACTGCAATTTAACGCAAATAGGTGGATTGCTGGACTCCAAGGGCTATGGTATTGCCACGCCCAAGGGCTCGCAATGGCGTGACATCATTTCGTTGGCCATACTGGAGCTACAGGAGAAAGGCATCATTCAAATACTCTATGATAAATGGTGGAAGAATACCGGCGACGTCTGTAATCGAGATGACAAGAGCAAGGAGTCAAAAGCTAATGCATTGGGCGTGGAGAATATTGGTAATTATGATAAAGCTGACAAGGTTCTGCATGACATTTGACTAAACTAAACTTTTTCAAATCCGCTAGGTGGTGTTTTTGTCGTGCTCCTGTGTGGCCTAGCACTGGCTGTTGTTGTGGCCATTTTGGAATTTTGTTGGAACTCTAAGAAGAACGCGCAGACCGAACGTCAGTCGTTGTGTGCCGAAATGGCTGAAGAATTGAGATTTGCTATGCATTGTCATGCTTCCAAACAACGGCCAACCCTCAAGCGCAACTGTGCAAAATGCACGCCCGGTGCCACGACGTATGTACCGGCGGGTGTGGGCATGCCACACGGCAATGGCGTTCACTATAATTTCTTCAATTGACTTTTTCACATTATTGTGTAAACTTCAAATAGCATAAATCAACAATATATAAAACTCTAGTTAAACTTTAGTATTCCAAATATACTGTGTAAGATAAATAAATGATAAAATAAATGTGTAAGAAGATGGAATAGTATTCATGCATTGGCGACAAATGGGCATTGGCGATAAGATCTGGGAAAGCACCAGGCGAACATAATCCAGCAGCCGCAAAAATCGCCGACGCGATATCATGCGATAAATAGGTACTGGCGATAAATTGCCACTGGCGACAAAATCTGGGAAAATACCAGGCGAACATAATCCAGCAGCAGGTAGTTCTTAAAATCAGTGAGGTGAAAAACTAAGGAGGTTTGTGTACTAGGTGAGGTGGCTTTACTGAGGTGAGGTGACTTTACCAAGGCGAGGTGGATTTAATGAGGTGAGGTGGATTTACGGAGGTGAGGTGGATTTACTGAGGTGAGGTGGTTTTAATGAGGTGAGGTGGTTTACTGAGGTGAGGTGGCTGCAGCTGTGCCTAAAAGTATGCTCTCATAAATTTTTTGCGCTTTGTGCTCTATGGGCAAAAGTGTACAGATTTCAAACAAAAACTTTTATATGGTCCGCTTGGCCAATTTGGACAAATTTGGGCTTGTTGGAAAGCTCATTTCGACAGCCAATCAATACCAATTTTGTTTACCTTTCTTCTTCCAAAACTTTCGCGCAGTATAAGTATTCATGTTGCTGGGTTCTTGCATATTGCGCGCGCCAAATTCCCAATTTCTATTCGCTAGAACGCTTGACTTTTGCTATAGTTGCAAGATTTTTGTATCGAACGTGATGTATGATATGTTGCGCAATATTGCTGCAGTTATTGAGACTCCTTAAGCACTAATTAAAAGAGTTACCGCCTAATTTTGTATATCGAATACGCAAACCAACGACATTCAAGACACAAGGAGCAATAGTATTTTGTATAGAAAAAAGTATTACTTCTCGTATCTTACTTGTCGTTGGTATGCGTTTTCGATATACAAAATAAGGCAGTTAGTTGGTGTTCTTGTTTTTGAAAGTTTTATTTGATACGACAACAATATTACATTCAATTAATACAGTAATGATTAATTATGTACTTATATTATTAGCAATATTATTTTAAACAAGTGAAGCACGTTAAAGTTTGTAAACGTATCTTGACTGAGAGAGAGAGAGAGCTGACGAGAGAGCGTAAGAGAGAGAGAGAGAGAGAGAGTACACGGGAAATCAATTAAACTCGTTAATTTAGACGTTATAAACTTCAATCAAAAAAGGACAAGCAAAAGACAGAGTTACATAGCTTGTTAAAGCATAGTTAATACAACTTTTTCGCTTGCCATTTAAATGTTAAGTATTCAAGTATTTATATTAATGAAATGATAAGTCATAATCAACAAAATTATTAATCTTTTTACTTAATCGAAATGAAAATTGAATTTTAAAATTTTATATATATATAATGTTTAATATCAAAAGCTAACTGCTTCCTTTAATGTAATTGCATTTTTTTCATGCGAGAGAGAAAGATAAAAACGGTATATTGGTGCTTAGAAATCGGAGTAAGGCAGATGACTGGCAATAGCTATTGGTTTTGTAGCAACGTTTCTGCCTGCGCCCCAACCACGTGCTGCATTGTTGAAATTTTGACAATGAGCCAAATCAACAGTGCATGGCCTATAGCTCGAACTTGATGATCCATTCTCATAACTATGAGTGGCACCGTAGCTGCTATATTGCTGCGATGGAGGACGCGATGAGCCAGGTGTACCATAGTTTGGTGAGGCTGCACCAGCACCATTACCATAAGCAGCAGCTTGCGGCGATAAAGCCGGTGGGTATACTTGCGATGTGCTCGATGTGGGCCTGGCACCATAGGGTGCTGGGCTAACGTTACGGACCCTAGAGCCAGTACTAGGAACGCCCAATGCACGGTAGGGGCTATAGATGCGTCGAGGACTACTGATCTCAGGCGGCGACGGATTTTCAAACTTGGCCAACTTGTCATAAGGCAATGGCGAAGGATTAAAGCTTACTTGTGGTGCTTGGCTTGTAAGTTGTTGTACCTTCTGGTAGCTGTTTGGAGGCAAATGAGGTTGCCTAGGTGGTGCATAAGTTGAAGAGTAGCCGCTGCCAACAACTGCACTAGGCTTGCTCAATGGGAAGCTGCTTTGAGGCAATGCCTGTGGTGCTGATGAATAGCTAGGATAGCTGCTTGCATATTGCTGAGATGGTCCCGAAGCTGCTGATGGATAGCTAGATGCTGGTGCATAGGAAGATTGTGTTGGTGACCAGCTATGACTGCCACTATTTTGAGCCGACGAGGGCTTGTTGTAGATATTTGTCGACACCGCTGGTGGTGGCGCATAACTTTCCAATGGAATCTCCTTGGGAACATATAGTTCTGCAAAAGAGAAAAAAAAACAAAAAACCATTACAATAATAGCTCTAGAATAAGCATTATGGTGGGCCGATTTGATGAAATTATATATAAAAAATTAAACACAATTCTGAAGGTATGTTTTTTTCGAAAACGAAGTTACAGTAATTTATTTTTTTACTAATATAAAAAGTAAGACAAAAAAAGTAAGACTACTAAAAGTATAACTGATTTAGTTGTTATGTTGACAGACCTGAAGTGAAATTTTATGAGAAATGTTATGACTACTTTTAAGGGTATTTTTTCACCTCTTTTTCGAAAAGCCTTACAAAAGACCCGTAACATAACAACTATGTCAAGGGCATATCGCTCATTTCGTGCAAGACCGTCACAACTCAAAATTTGAAATTTGGGTTTTTTGAGTTAAATATACAGAAATATGCATTGTTATCATATCTTCAATTTGAGTAATTCTAGTCCTATTTGCTGTTAATTGACGGTTTTACAGATACTTGTATCGTTTTGACTTTTAGCGATTCTCTAGCTCAAAAGTATGTTATCATATTGTAGTAAAATCGTCACAACTCAAACAGACACTTGCAAAAATATGGCTTAAAAATTCACTATTGACGCAAAATGAAAAATTTATGATATTTCTGGTAGAAAATATAATGGACTAATACAAATAGTCTTAACTATTTTCAGTCTATCTTTACAATTACTGGTCGTGATGTCATTTTAAACTTTCATAAGGCTCTCCTGAAAAATACTAAATTTTGAGTTTTGACAGTCTTGCACGAAATGAGAGATATATAAAGTCATTAGGGCAGTTCACGATCTTGTTGCATCGTTGCAAATGCAAAATAAGCAGCTTTTACAAAAACAAAAAGCATATGATAGTGAACTGCCTTATTGTTTATGTTAGTAAAAAGCTGAATTGCATATTCAAAATTTGCATGGTAAAGTTTTTTGAGCTGTGGGTCTAATGTTTGAATTCAGTTTTCTAAAAAACCAATCAATTAGGGGGGACTCTAGCACAAAATGTTGAAAAAATTACAAAAAATTAAGAATGGAAGGGGGTACTTTTTGTTTCACAGAGAAAAGAAACATACCTCTAGAAATGTGTTTGTCCTTTAGTAAAAAATCCATGTAAAAACTGGATTTTATCAAATCGGCCTATCCCAATAAGCATACATATAATATGTGTCTACAAAAAAGGTGCTGGAAAAGACTTAACTTAAAAAATATATAAAAATGGATTGTTAATGGTAACAAATAACAACAAGATAAGGATTCACAATAATCATTACAGCAACAGAAAGAACATAAAAGACCCAGTGAACCATAATACTTTTTAACGAATTCATTTGCGAATCTTACGAATAGGAACGTTTATTTTTGAATAAGACAGGAGAAATAACCACTGAAGCACAAGCAAAGACAAGCAGTGAACGCTACGCGATCATTTTGTTTGTTGCTCAAATATATTTTTCCTACTTTTATTGTTATTTATTTCTTTTTTTTTTACTTAAAAGCAATAACACTGTGAGTGCTCAAATATCAAACAAGCTGGGGACATAGTACACTTAGGGAAAAAAGTATTAGATCTATGCAAAGTTGTATGTCACAAAAAACGTGGTTGTTTTTAACCAATAACGCATTTGCATAAAACAAATATGTAAATATTCAAAATAAATTTAACTAACTTTTTTATTCAATTTATATGCACGCGTTGTAGAGATTAACGTATTTATAAAGAATTTAATAAAACATCATTTAATCATCGTTATTTTAAATAAAAATATTTACGAACTTGATTTTAAAGTTATCCGCTGTCGTTTGTCTGTCAGTTGCATTGGCAACATTGGTTCAACTGGATTTTTGATGGTGTATCTATAAGCTGCATGTTGATACTTTGCCATAGCGTGCTAAATACTTTAGGCCACAAATAAATTGACCTAATACAGACTACCGAACCTTACAGCAAACATAAAATCATTTTTATTTTTGGTGCCATTGGTTATGTGATTTATTTGATTGTAAACATGAAATAACTTTTGAAAATATTATATACACATATTTATATTATACAATTATTTATAATATTACAATTATTTTTGTATTTAAATTAATTTTATTTGTCCCACGTTAATATTTACAAATTGAATTTATGCACGGGCGTGAACTAATTTTGATATTCGTCATTTCCCTCAGTGTACAAAAATTTAAATAATGACTTGAGATTTAAAATAAGCTTTGATTCAAATAAGCACAACTCCGAGTATGAATTTTGTCAATATCAGACGAAAACCGCACCTACCTCCCACATTACTAAAATACACTTTGGATGGGAGATGGGCTTGAATTCGATCCGATTCGACTCATTTTTGAATTGGGTCTTGAATTTTCCACAGAAACTTACTCGTATTTATATGGAATTACATTGTCATAGCTATACGATTACGTTTGCAA
Source organism: Dichetophora obliterata (assembly GCA_963920525.1). Taxonomy (NCBI): domain Eukaryota; kingdom Metazoa; phylum Arthropoda; class Insecta; order Diptera; family Sciomyzidae; genus Dichetophora; species Dichetophora obliterata. The sequence goes on along the minus strand of OY986440.1, from coordinate 21,176,522 downwards.
TCGTGATTCCAAATGGACCGACGGACAGTTGGACAGACTGATAAACGTACAGACAGACAAACAGGCAGACGGAAATGGCTAAATCGACTCAGAAGGTGATGCTGGTGATGCTTGTAAAAATTTTACAAATCAATTATTTTAACTTTGTTTTACATTTGTAGTTAAAGAACAAAACATCAGAAATTTAAGGGTGACTACCGGAAAACGGAAAATTTTTCGGTTTATTGCCTGGTGAGTTTTTAATTATTGAAAATTTTTTAGCTATGTTTTATCAATTTTTTTATACTTGTTTGAGCTGATTTCCAAAGAGCTGATTTCCAAAGATTCAAAAAGTTGTTAATTTCTGAGTGCCGAAAATGTACTTTTCTACACTAAAATGTCTATTAATGCATTAAAAAAAAAATAATTTTGGTTCACCGGGTGGGTTAAGGTGCAATAATTCATACACATTTATTTAATTTAATTGCAGAGTTGAAAAATTTCTCTTGAAAAACACCAACTCATGAAAATCATGCTTCTAGAATATATATTTAATTTTTTTGATGACAATGACAATGACAATGACACCTAGTAGCACACATTGCAGCAGATATTTTGTTTTTTAATTACACGCTGCAACAGTGGAAATGATCTTTTTAAGTGACATACTTAGTCTAGGTTGTAGATCTGATCGAGTACAATACGACGAGACCATATTTAAAATTGTTAATACGCCCGCAAAATTTGATTTTAAAAACCCGATTTTTAGTTACTTGACGCATTACACAATCAAACACTTAGCAATTTTTCAACTGATTTTCGATTTTAAAACCTTAAAATCGAACAAAAAACTCTAAGATATTGCTTTATTCATATAAGGAGTAGTTTAATGTTAAAGTAGTAATCTTGGAGTGTTTAAAAGATAATTTCCGAAAATGGGAAATAAAAAATGGTTCATTCGTATTAGAAAAAATTACATAAATTTTAAAAGAAATCATAAAAATATATATAATAGAACCGTATCACGAATGCTGCCAAGACCCATTGGCCAGTGAAGGCGTAATTTCTTATTTGTAAGCAAGTTCAATAACTCAGTCAATTTTCATTCGATTTTTATAAGGTAACATTCATTCCATTCGTAATACATTGCATTTCAAAAAATACTTACATTTATGGTAGTTTTTAACAAAACTTTGGCAGTAAATAATCGTCAAAGTTAAAAAAATTAGAAAAAAGGCAAATATGTCGATTTTAACTCGCAAAATTCTTATTCCAGCACTAAAGATGTGTACATATCCCTTGAAAGCTTTATTTTTCTTCTTTAGAAAACTGTTTGAAAATCGGTTGAAAAATTGCCGAGTTGTTGATCGTTTAATGCGTTAAGTACCTAAAAATCCATTTTTTAACGGTAAAATCAAATTTTGCGGGCGTATTAACAATTTCAAATATGGTTTCGTATTGTACTCGACCTGATCTACAACCTAGACTATGTCACTTGAAAAGTACATGCGATTTTTTTATTTGTAGCACTGTGTTATTAATCAAAAATTATAGAAGCGTATGAGAGTTTCAGGTATGCAGGTTACCTGAAGAAATCAGGAATGCCAGCAGGATGAGGGGGTGGTGGTGGGAGGGGGGGGGCTCATTGATAAACATAAATGGGTCAAAAAAAAAATTCCGAACAGCCAGATTTCGTGTTGCAGAAGCTTGCCTTGAAAATCATTTGCACCTGGCATCATTTCAGAGCTGTTGCTAGTGCTGCTTTCTGTGGTATCTTTGGGTATGCGGCTGTTACTAGCAATTAGTTGTTGATGCTGTTTATGTTCTTTCTGCTGTTGTTCCTTGCCAAGCAAGAATTCTTCATAACTCAATTGCTTTGTTTGCTTTAGCTGTAGAACTGGTGGCTGTTGTTGTTGTGGTGGTGCATGTTGCTGTTTGTAGTGCAACTGTTGCTGCTGCCTATCAGCTGCTCGTGTCGTATCTGAGGATTGTAGGTGTTGTTGCTGACGCACTTTCCACTCCAGCAACTTTCTCTGTTCTTTTTCAATTTGTTTTGCCTCAGCAGCTGATTGCTGCTCAAACGTGGTTATTAAGTCGCGTACAGCAACTTTGACATAATCCTCTTGCTCCTTTTGCTGCTGCTGCTGCTGTTCTTCCTTTAACTTCTCCAGCTGCTCAGCAGTGCATAGCGGCTGCTGCTGCTGCTGCTGCTGAGCCTTTGACACTTGTTGCTTGCGCCACTCACGCTGGTGTTGCAGCTCATTCTCACGCTCTCGTTGTCGAGATTTGCGTTGCTGCAACAATTGCTTCTCTTGCAGCTGCTGCATCGCCACGTATTGCTGATATTCCTTGAATTGATGCAATTGCTTGGCCACGTCAACCATGTCGTGTTTTTCATTTTGATTGACGGTAGCTTGTTGCTGTTGTTTGAGTTTTTCACTATCTTGCTGCTGCTGCTGCTGTTGTTGTGGTTTATTTAAAGCTTCCTGAAACTCATGCACAGCATTATCATACAGCAAAAGATTCTTGCGCGGTATTGGCGACATCAGTAGTTCTGGCGAACGCACCAAATGATTACCAAAATCATGCAAAGCTGCAGGTGGCACTAGCTTCGCCCGTTCCATATAACAAATTAGTTCCTCTTCGTCCTTGTTAGTTTGCACCTCACAACTCTTAGCTGCATCTGAGATTTGTTGCTGTTGCTGCCGCTGTTGAAATTCGAGTTGTTGTTGATGCTGTTGTTGTAGTTGTTGTAGTTGTTGTTGTTGTTGTTGTTGTTGTTGCTGTTGCTGTTGTTGTTGATAGTCTTGCGCCAATGATTGAAAGTCTAAATTTAAAGCATAGCCAAAAGCTGACATAAGCAATGATTATGTTTTAGAGTCAAAATGGCAATAATAATGATTATGATTATGCGATGTTCATTGTTGTTGTTGTTGTTGGCATTATTGTTACCAATCAATATGATAGAATGAATCAAAAATACTTAAATATGTTAAGAAAGCTGTAATAAAAAAACCACAAAAAATACTGCTTTCGCATCTCTAAGCAACACTAAAAGTTGCTTGCATAATTCAAGGGCTAAAACCATCAATCTAGAACCCTTTTAAAAATAGGTATTTTACAAAAAAAAATATTTTTTTGTTATAAAAACTACCAAACATTCGGTTTTGTACCATAAATATTTGGAAACACTAGAAAGCTTTCAAAAAACAGATATTTTATGATTCTTTAAACATTTTTATTTTACATATGCATTTGTTTAAACAAATTTTTTCCCAAAAATCTAAACTTCTCTGATGTGTGAAGAGCTTCGTGCATTTTAGGTTACAACATTTTAAAAATCTCTACTACTAAGCAATAAGCTTTTCTTCAGAGGATTAACTTTTTTGCTTCAAGTAATTAAAAAAGTACTGTTTTTCTTTATTTCCACCAAGCTGTAGACAAATCTGGTCTACAAAATGACTTCAAGTAAAAATTTTCATAGAATATTTTCATACCACGCTCTAAGTGCAAAAAAAAAATTAAGCCTTTGTTAAAAATGACTAAGACACAAACTTTTAACCCATTTTCGTCAGCTACCAGTTTCAGTTGTGCTAGAAACGTGGTATTTTCTAGCTTACCTATTTCTGGTCCAATGAGAAGATATACTAAAAACACTTAATAAATTCGGAAAAGTTTTAAGTTTCCTGAAAAATTCTGGAAAACATAATTTTAAGCTTTTAAAATACTCGGGTCGATTGACTTATTCTTGGAATTTTTCCGAAAAAGTTTTAACTATTTTAAAAAGGAGCAACCAAAAAAAAATGTTTTTTCAATTACTGTTGTGTTTAAAAAATCTTCGATAGTTTTCCAGAAAATTATTTAAAAGTTGGCAACATTGGTTCAATTGGATTTTTGGTGGTGTATCTATAAGCAGCATGTTGGTACTTTGCCATAGCGTGCTAAATACTTTAGGAAACAAATCAATTGACCTAATACAGGCTACCGAACCTTACAGCAAACATCAAATCATTTTTATATTTGGTGCCAATGGTAATGTGATTTATTTGAGTATAAACATGGAATAAATGTTGAAAATGTTATATACAACATTTTAGATCTATATCAATATTTAAATTATTTTTATATTTAAATTTATTTTATTTGTCCCACGTAAATATTTACAAATTGAATTAATGCACGGGAGTGAGCAATTTTAATATCCGTTAGTTCCTTCAGTGTAGATAAAAAATCTTGAGATTCAACATTTAAAATTAAATTTTCGATTGTGTATTTGAATGGTAGTTTTACCATTGTATGGTATTAAAAAATTTCTGATTTTTGTCTTTTGGATGAACCACTGAGCCACATTGCTACCTTAAGGCCCTATTCTCTTTCAGCAAAAAATTTTTTCGACTTTTTTTTGCATTTTTTTTATAGCTTGGACATTTAAGAATATAACCCTAAAAGGGTTTTTTGAAATTCGAAATACTTTAGAAGATATGGCCATTTTTGTGGGTCATGTCTTCGCTAAAATGAGTAGTTTTTATGTTGCTTAGTTTTTGAACGCAACGGCATCAATTAACCACCGAATTCCGTTGAATAGTTAATGGACAGGCAAAAACAGGTTTGAATACACATTTGCAGAAACATATGAATGAATATGAAATCAAAGCCGCATTTAGTTTAGTTTCGATTGAGTTGAATAGCGGACGCACGCTTGCGCTTACGGTTTGCGGAAAAGTACAGTTTTGAAAAAAATTTATTTTTGTGCGGTAAAATGGATAAAAAAAGTAATAAAACACGTCAAAAACCCGTAAACAAAGTGAACTATGTTCGCGCCGGTCGAATTAAAAAACGCAAATTTCGTGGAAATAAATTTGATAGAGTAGAGGACACTGCGTTTGCGAGTACTTCAGCCAAAAAATTCAAAAATAATCCCACGGAGGATATTGTCATCGAAAACAATTTGGAGAATTGCATCTTGGACTTCTATTCAGTATTCACAACACTTGCTACTTTCGTCATTTGTGCCACATGCAACGAAAAATTGGAATTCAAAAAAGCATCGTCGAATGGAGTTGCATTCAAAATCGCTGTGAACTGCGCTTGCCCAACCAGACTTATTCCTTCATCACGTTTCGCCGGCAAATCGTATGAAATAAATCGCCGCTTGGTTGTTGCCATGAGACTTTTGGGCATTGGTCCCAAAGGCATAGATATGTTTTGTGGCATTATGGACATAGGAGTAGGTCTGAGCAACAATTTGTTCTACAGCAGCCTTCAAAATTTGCATTCAGCTGCAGAGGCCGTTTATAATTTCCTTATTTCCAAGGCCGTTCGTGAAGAAAAAGAAGCCACCATGGAAGATAATGAAGGGTGCGATCCAACGCTATTGACTGTGTCGGGCGATGGCACGTGGAAAAAACGCGGCTTCGCATCTTTCTATGGTATAACGACATTGATCGGCAAGTACACCAAAAAAGTTGTTGACTCTGTGGTCAAGTCTGCTATTTGCAATAGCTGCAAATATTGGGAATCCCAGCAATATATCCATCCAGAGGGTTTCGAAGCTTGGAAGGAGTTGCACGAAGAGGAATGCCGTAAAAATCATGAAGGCAGCGCAGGAAAAATGGAACTCGATGCGGTTAAGGAGATGTTTGCAAGATCAATGGAAAAACACGGCGTCAAGTATGAAAAATATATCGGCGACGGCGATTCTAAAACTTTCAAAGCAATTCTCACCGAAGACCCCTACGATGGTGACCCCACTGTGGTAAAAAAAGAATGCGTTGGCCACGTTCAAAAAAGAATGGGGTCCAGGCTGCGCAAAGTCAAAAAGGAGAACAAAGGTATAGGTGGCAAGGGCGCTGGAAAGCTGACAGATAAGCTTATAAGTGAACTGACGACCTACTACGGTTTGGCGATTCGCCGTCATACGAAATCCCTAGAAGAGATGAAGAAGGCGGTTTGGGCTACGTATTTTCACAAAGTATCTACCGACGAAAATCCCCAACACCAAAATTGCCCGACCGGTGAGTCAAGCTGGTGCACGTATCAAAAGGCCATGGCGCAGGGTAACGTGGATGACTTTAAACATAATTACGATCCGCTCAACCCAAAGGTCGCCGAAGCGATAAAACCCGTCTACGAAGCGCTGTCATCGGACGAGTTGTTGAGTAGATGCCTCGGGTCTGAGACTCAAAACAGCAATGAAGGTTTCAACAGTATCGCCTGGACCTTTGCACCAAAACATATGCACGCTGGAGCGCGGACAGTGGAGATCGCAAATTACATGGCAACCGCCATTTTCAACGATGGTTTTCAGCCAATACTCAAAATTATGAGGTTGATGGGAATCGCCATTGGAAACCAAGCCTACAATTTTGCGTTATCACGTGATGAACTTCGCCTCAACCGCTCGGAAGCTTACGCTGTGGATGCATCAAAGGAGGGCAGAATTGCTCGCAGAGCTCAAAGAGCCAAAGATCAAAGCTTTTTTTAAGAAGAAGAAGGTGGTTTATATGGACCTGGCATCGCTGAATAATTTGGGTAAGTATTCCAAAAACAGTTTTTTTCTTTCATAAAAGAGTGAGTTTTGTTTTGTCCAAATCGCGTCTTTCCAACTATCAAGCCACTTTTCTCCGGTTCTACTGAACCGATTTTGATAAAATAATTTTTTTTTCGAAAAATAAACTTCAAACTTTGAACGCGTTTATCTCGAAACCACGTTTTTCGAGCTGGCGGCCACGATTCCGCCAGTTCTACTAAACCGATTTGGATGAAACAAAGTTTAATCGACGTAGAATTGTCACCATTCTGGCCCGTAGTAAAAAAAAATTTTTTTTACTATTTTTTTTTACACTAAACTACAAAAAAATGGGTCCAAATTCGATTTGTCAATTTCAAGTGGCCGCCATTTTGTCAAAAAAAATCGCAAAATTTTTATTTTACTACGGGCCAGAATTACATCTATGCTGATCATAACCCTATATTTTTTTTTTCAGACGCTCTTGAGGGCCGGAATCGTGGCCGCCAGCACCATGCCTTTTTTTTCGAGGGCCAACTTTGACGGTGCCATCATCTATGGACAGCCCCTATATCGCGGCGAAAAAATTTTTTTTATTTTCTTTCATTCATTACTAATTCAATAAAAAAAACAAAATTCAAATATCTTTTTGCGTTTTCAAATGAGAATTTTTTCAAAAAGGGTCCAAAAACAGCAAGCTGAAAGAGAATAGGGCCTTAATACTAAATTGTTATTTTTTTAAATTTTTTTATTCGCAAAAACGTTTCACATGAAAACTATTCGAAAATGATATTAAAAATTAATATTGTTAAGTATTGCAAATTAAAGATAAAAAAAAATAAATTTTTTACATTTTGATTAAAATTACTTTAAATTACTTTAACTATTCATAAACTCTTTCGTTGTACTATACTATGAAAGATTTGTTTTTTTGTACACCTATTTAAATCTAAAAATAAAATAAAAAAATTTCTCCAAAATTTTAAGATTTCAAATTGTAAGCGCATTATTGTTAAAACCACATTTTTTTTCTTGTAGAGCGACCAACTAGCACCATCAATTTGCAACCGATGAACTCTTAATTTTTATAGTAAAGTACCTAGGATTTTTTGGATTGACAAAGAATTAGCGATTTTTTCGTGAAAACTAACTTTTTTGTTCCAGACTAAAAATTTTGACCTCCGAGTGGTCGCCCGCAGCAAAATTTTTTTGTATACTTTATGAATATTCTTGTAGAGTTATATGCATATTAACATGCATGAAAAACCGAAATAAAAAATTTCATTTTATTTTTCCTATATGAATTGAAGATTTCAGGCTAGTCGAGAAATTTTTCATGAAACTCAAAGTGATTCATGATCAAAAAGTGCTTCATTTATTAGCTTTGTAAAAATCTTTTCTAAAAATAAAGAATTCATTTGAAAATTTCACACCAATATATATTTCTATGGACTTTATTTGTTAATATTTCACTTGCATAACTGCTTTTTGTTTACGACTTTTTTTTTTTGGAAGATTTTGTCAAAACATTCTTCTCTCGCTTGAGCGAACTTTTCCAATTAAGCATCGTCTACCAAAAACCAATTTCTCCAAACAAATCTATAGTTTATGTTTAAAAATTAAGATTCCACGACAGTTAGTTTTAAAAAATAAAATTGCATTTTTGATAATCAAAATAAGTTCAAGACTTATTGCATTTTTCAGTATTTTGGCATTTGGCAATGCAAGATGATGAATGAAGCAATGATGCAATGAAGTTCATATGCGCCCATTTATACCACCATACCTACGTTACTGATGTTCAGTTTAGGTCGTATTACGATTTCCTAGAAATTTTTTTCGAAAAAAGCACTATTTTTGGGTCTCTTGAGTAGTTTTACCCCTTAACTTATGAACCTCAACTTAAGTCGTTAAAAAAGATATACGAAAAACACTTACCCTTCGGTAAAGTCATGCTTGGTGCCTTCCAGCCCTGCGCTATATTCGGTTTGTACGCCAGATCACGCTGACTGTTGTAGGCACTCGGTTTCGTTGGATGGTACTGAGTCTGTGGCAGCTTCTAATTAAAGACAACAAAGACATAATCATCTTACAATAGAAGCATCAGGAGGCAGAAGAGGATAACTTACAGTTTGTGGCTGCTGCTGCTGATATGGTTGTGGAGCAAAGTCTGCATAGCTGCCGCCGTCAGTGGCGCTACTAACAGCGGGATACGGTGATGGTGCACGGTTATCCAGATACAAGGGAGCTGGTGCCGGTGATATAGTTGGAGTTGGCTGATTGGAGTACGGTGAGAGCTTATGATCCTCAACGAAGGCAGCACTGGCCGAACCGGTTTCCAGTGCAGCTTCCCAAGGCGTCTTTACCACCTTGAGTCCGGGCTTAGCATACTTTTCGAGCATCTGCTCCTGGTGCATATTCAGCTGGACGCGATGTTTACCTGCATCGGAGTAAGCAGGCACAATGCTTGGAGATGTTGGTGGTCTCGGCTGATATTGATGATAATCTGGAAGACCAGATGGACTTTGAGTGCCCGCATTTGTTTCATCAACAACCCATTTTTCGGCTTTCCTGCGGCGTTTGGCAAAGAGCTCAGCACCTGGCGTGCGGCAAAGTTTGGCAAAGCGTGTTTAGCGTAGCAGCAGCAGGTAAAACAGCAGTTAAAACAAGTAAGATATAAAATAAATGTTATTCTATGATTAAAATGCGGTTTAAATCAAGATACTGAATGGCCATTTTCTAAGACAATAGAGAGGAGAAGGAAGACTCTTAACTTTTTTATTGACGATATATATACATATATATATATATATCTCGTATAGGCTTAATAGGTGAAAAGTATCTGAAATGGTTAAATTGCTAAAGAGGCATGTGATCTCGAGAATATGTCTTCTAATGCCATTTTTAAAAAAACCTTAGTCAATAAAAACTTGCAATGTCATAGCCAAAACAGAAATGTGTCTACATGTAGCAAAGCCCAAATTGACTGGGTCTAAAAATTTGATAGATTGTGAACCGCAGGCCTTGTTTCTTATTAAATGAAAAAAAACATTGAAGTTTGAAACCTTCAACTGGTTTCGGAAACACTTTCGGTATTAGTTTGACTTTTTTTTTGTGATTGAAAAAATTTGTATGATCTTAGTAATGATGTATATGACGTAGTATTGATGGCAATATAGCAATATCTCTTGTATTTGGAGTTTTGAAATATCTTGTTTTTCGCGTTTAAAAGCTCAGCATTCTACCTGCGGTCAACGAATGTCAAACAAAAGAACGTAACAACGAGAGCGTGGTATGGTTGCTATGGCAGCTGATGCAAAATGGAGACATCAACACATTTTTTGTGTCAATATTTTTTTTAGTTTTCTTTTGTTTGACACATGCTGACCGCAGAACGTGAGCAAATAGGTAGTTGTCAAGGCTACCTAATATATTGTTTTATCATGTGTTGAACATCCTTGCCATCTGCCATTCAAAATCAATCAGAAGTATGAGAAAAATTAAAGTCTTTTATAAAGTGCCTTTGACCGATTAAATGCATGCAAGTCGGTCAAAAACAGTTACGACTGAATTCACTTTTATTTCCCCTTCCACCAACTGTTAGTATTTTATTAATTTTGAATATGCGAAACGAATCAAATAAGTTTTTAATATAAAGGCATTGTTCATTGCAGTACAACAAATAAAGCTGATGATCAGAAAACATAGCCTTTTATTTTAAATTGATTTTTTTTTCTCATGATTTTAATGATGATGTGATGAAGGATTTTTTTTCTATCAACGATCAATGTTTTTGATGAAAATGTGTAACAGTTCGTTCAGTCAGTCGTCTGAAACAGGGGCTCCGAATTAAAGTAAAAATTCTTTTTTAAGAATTTATTCTTAGATCTTGAACTTGTAAATTTAAGTAAGTAAGCTGGCTAAGTTATCTTGTTTTCTTGGCTAAGTAATTAGATCAAGATAAATAAAATCTGCTAATATTTTCTATTAAGTTTTTACATGTTCGTGTACTTGCGTATTCTTAACTGCTGAATTTTACTAAATTTTTGTGTTACTGAATTATTTCTACTGAAATAAATCTTATATCTATGTATATATTAATACGTAGAAAAAATTACCATTTTACCTGTGTTAACGTCAACATATTTACAAAAATCTTATATCGATAAAACGGTATTTTCGAGTAGATTTGCAATATATAATTTTTATTTGAATTTATATTTGTCATTTAAATAGATAAAACTAATCGAATGTAAAACTTTTTTCTCAGTGGGACAATGAGAACAACAACAAAATACATAGCGATACAACTGCTCTGTTGAACCATAGTATAATAATGCAAGTAGTAGCAACAGTTCTACCTGCGGTCAACGAATGTCAAACAAAAGAACATCAAAACGAGAAAATAGATAGTTGTCAAGGCTACCTAACAGATTGTTTTATCATGTGTTGAACATCCTTGCTGTAGCAAACACGAGACAGAGTAGAGTGCGAGAGTGACTCAGACACTTTAACAGAGAATAAACTTGCCACAGCGTCAGCATAAAAAAACTTCGATGAAAGGGTGTTTACGAAAAGCATTGTTTACACATAATTGTTTAATAGCAAAACAATATAATTATTACCATCTGTGATCATTGTAGAATTAAATGTAGTTTTATTTGATTATATTAGCATCGATTATGTAATTTATTGATAAAATTAGCTGTATTCATTGTATAAAATATATCAGTAATTCATGAATGATTCTGATTACGGGAGGCATACATTGCTAAGTATGGTGATTACGTAAAATGCGTTGTGAAGTTACATTATCCAAAAGAATTTATCAATGTAATGTTTTTTAACTTTGCAAAACATTTTTCAATAAAAATAAAACCGAAAAATAGAAAAATCGATGGTGATATGGTCGAATTTCGACCACAGGCGATACTAGTAATAAATAAGTAACGGGGCAACCGAAGTCTGCTCGTACCCAAGGTATCGGTGAACCAATTTTTAGAAACAATATGTGTTTATGACATTACAAATTGTTTCAAGAGGTTTACAGAGCTTTCGGCTATTCAAGATTAAGCAAAACATTTAGTTAAAGCCAAAATAGTCACCATGCCCTTAAGCCCCGTCTACAAAATCGGATAAGAGGTTTTGCAGTTTTTTTTCACTTTTTACTCGCTTTTTACAGCGCCCTCTTGTGTTCGAGATAGAGAAAATCAAATAATACCAAAATACTTGGCATAACCAAACACATCCAAACAAATTTTAATGCTAGCTGGATAAATAATTTAGTATATACTAGCTGAAGCCGGTGTGCTTCGCTACTCCCCTCGTTATAAAATAAAATTAAAAGTATTTATATATTTTTCACGCCATCGAATTTTCGAAATAAGTCCACCCCAGCACCACCTACCGTGTCCATTTATACACAAATTATTTTCTTATGATCAAACATACATTCTGAATTTCAGTTAAATTGGTCCATAAATTCAAATTTTCGATATAAGTCCACCCCAGCGCCACCTATCAGGTCCAAATATAGCCTATGTTACCCACCGTACCAAGATGAACATTACCTGAAAATTTCATCAAAATCGGCCTAGCCGTTTTGGAGTCCATACGTTACATACATACACACATCCTATTTTATATATATAGATCTAGGGGCGGATTCACCATAAAGCTGAGTAGACTGGAACCTAAGGCGGCAAATTTTTAGGGGCGGCGCAATATTTTCGTGGCGGTAAGTTTTAATTAATTTACCATGATGATCAAATCGTCGCTCAAATCGATCAAATGTAGTTTTTATTTTTCGTAAATGTTTAGTAAATGTTTCGTAAACTTTATTGTATTGCAAACTAGTGTATTGTATTGTGTAAATAAGCAAACTTTTAATTTTACACAATAAATTGCATAAACCATTTATTATTATTCAATATATGTATGATATTTAATACGCGCTGCCACACAAAAAAAAAATAAATAAAAACATGAAAAAAAAATTAAATATAAATAAAATAACCTGGTCGTTATGAAAGTTTTTTCTAGAAGTATACAATTTCAATTTTCAATTTTTTATTCACAATTCTCTTACAGTTAATACAATATTTCTTACTTAATTAAAACTATGTAATTAGAGAAATGGTAGATAGGTGGAGTAATACATATATAAGTACTGAGTTACCTATCACGAGTTCAGATAGTTCATGTAGTGTGCGAGAGGAAGTGTTTGGTAGAGTGATACTGGGGAGAGGGAGGGGGAGAGGAGAAAGAATAGAAAAGGAAGGAGAGAAAGAACAGAGAGAGAGAGAGAGAGATATAAGTAAAAAAATCTTTAAATATATAAACTAAACTATAGCTCGAAGTAATTCTTCAATGTTTATTAAATTATGACTAAATAGCCATGATTTTATTTGATTCAGGAACGAACTCTCACGTTTGATTATCTTTATGTGATTTGGCAGTTTATTAAACAATCTGCGTGCTACAATTGAGTAGCTTTTGCAAAAATTTGTAGTTCGGAAGGAAGGAATAACGACAGATTCCACTCGTCTAAAATTATACCGTCTTTCTGTGTTGTTTAACAAGTTGCTTTGGTCTTTAAAAAATCTTTTAAAAACTTTGTAGTAAAATAGGTGTTTTATTGGTAAAATTTGCAAAGATTTAAATAAATCGAACGAAGATGTTACACGTTTTACTCCACAGATTTGTCAAACGATGCATTTTTGCAAAGTAAGTAAAGGCTTCAATTTACCATTGTAAGCACCGCCCCAGCAACATATGCCATAATTAAGTTTAGAGTGGAATAAACCAAAATATAAAATTTTTTGACTTTTCTTGAGCACAAATTACGCAGCCGATAAAACTTTCTGACAACAGATTGAAAGTAGATTTTGAGCGAAGTCGTATAGTCGTTCCAATTCAGCCTATTGTCCACTAGTACACCTAAATACTTAAAATTATTAACTATTTCAAAGCAATCCGCACTGCAGGTGGTTTCTGATTGAAAGGATATATGGGTGTCAGGACAGAGCGTAAACTTTGAACAAAAAGGATCGTGATATAGAAATTTAATTTCTGTCAGATCTTGATGTGAAAATTTATAAAACATAAGTTTTGTTTTTTTGCTTATAATAAGCTTGTGAGAACAGAACCATTTTCGCAGAATATCAGCATCAGGTTTTTGTCAGCTGTAAGATCAAACTTAGACAAGGACTTATATGAGATACCAAGATTATCTGCAAAAGCAGTTACTCTATCACGTAAATTCTGCAGGAAAACTGAGTTTATGTATTGTATATGAGGAATAAAATCGGTCCAAGTACAGAGCCCTGCGGCACACCTACATTTATGTGAGTTGCATTACTATAAGCAGCCCCAATTTTCACCCTTTTCGTGCGATTGCTAAGATACGAGCTTAACCAAATGTGAATAGCACCTCTGAATCCAATGGAATACAACTTTCGCAGAAGAATCGTATGGTCCACCATATCGAATGCTTTAGTTATGTAAACAAAAAGTGACGCAGTATGCATTTTATAATCCAATTCTTTATTGGATTTAATTCTATTATAACAAAAGTAAGGAAATCAATCAGAGCATCTTCTGTTGATAACCCTTTTCTGAAGCCAAATTGCTTTGGACTAAGAAACTATATCATTGACAGAAACGTAAGAATTCGTTTTTGTCTTTGCTTTTTCAAAAACTTTTGCAATAGTTGGCAAAAGTGAAATGGGCCTGTAATTTTTATATTTACCTTTTTTATAAAAAGGAATGATAATTGCGCTTTTAAGTTCGGTAGGGAACACACCAGACTGACCCTAAAAACATCCGATATATTGAATGCAACTTTTTTAGAAGAGCGTTTGGGATTTCGTCAATGCCACAAGCATTACTATTATCAAGAGAATAAATTATTTTAACTATTTCGATGGCGGAAATATATTCTCAAAGAAATAACTCTGTAAAGGAGACGCGTCATTAATAATATTACTATTTGTAAAGTTTGAATTGTGTATAGGAGCAGCTTTAGCTACTGACCCAAAAATGAATGCATTTGCAATTTTATAAGCAGCATGAATTAAATTTTTAAATTCGATTAAGAACTTACTATAAGCAAGAGAAACATTTTGTGAAATATAGATATCGTTCCACGACTCAAATAATCTTATATATTAATAAGCAAACATCAACTGTTGTCTTACACTTTTTCGATATTAATTTTAGAATAAGGGCAATGAAACTTATATCATTCGAAAGGTACTGCGCCCTATATGTGCATATTATCATTTTAGATTTTAAATTTATGACCTCTGACCCGAAATATTAACGTTGAAAATTTGTATTATTTTTAGTAAGGAATCTCAAGGCTAGGAAGAGGTAGAATGGTAAATGAGGTATCAAATGAAAGATCTGGCTGCACAGTATGATTATATTTTAGATTGGTGATCTTCGACCTGAAATATGAGCGTAAAAAGAGCATTTATTAAATAAAAGCTTCACTGTAACAGTTGGAAGAATATACTGTAAAAGGGAATTTTAGACATTGATAAGGTGTGTCCTCTTACGGATACCCTACAGTAAGAATTTTTTTGTGTAACATGTGTGAATATATATTGTGATGGTGAAATTTCTTACAAATAGTAAATTCTATAAAAATTCTCTCTATTTTGACATTAAAGTTATGACGATATCTCGAAAACTATAACTTTTCTCAGTACAACCTATTTTTGCATGAAAAGCTCTTGTTGAGAAAAACAACGTTGTACAAAAGTTTTTTTTTTTGTATAATGTTTTTACAGATAATATTTTTTAAAAAATGTCGGCTATTTTGATATCAAAATTATTGCGATCATTTAAAACTTAAGATTTTCTTAGTACAACACATTTTCTTAAAGCAAGGTCATCGACTTAGAATGAGAAAAAAACGATTGAAATTTCAGAAAGTTGGTCAAATTTCGGCCACAGGCGATACTAGTAGAAGGTTATTGAGCTTTGCGTGATCAATATTACAAAAAGAATTGATTGCATTATTTTTATTGCATGCAGCAAGTTTAGTGTTTAACACAACCCCTGTCATGCAATGGTCGGATATATCTAATTCAAGATTAAGACACTCCAGAGCATTTTCATTTGTAACGCCTTGTACACCAGCAATATCTATCAATGCAATTTTTTAGTTTGCTTTGCTCGACGTAGTTGACTTTATTCTCCAGTTGAGAGACTTTCTTGTTGAGCATATGGTTATCGTTTTGCAGCCGTTGAATAGTGAGCAAGCATTCAGCATTAATGTTCTTCAAGCTTATTTATTCAGCATACAACATTTGGAGAGTCACTTCTCCCGAAGTAGCGCCAACTGGAGCTACAGTATTGCTGTTCATGCTTTGCTTGTTCGCTGAGGCAATTAAGTTGATGTCGATTATAACAGGGCTCGCGCTACATTGTTTTTACGAATTGCTTTCTTGATGAAGAGATTTGCGTCGGAGAGCAATGCACTTGTCACAACGAAAAGTAATATTAATAGCACGCATTTAATCAACGTCATTTATCTTAACTTTAGCGCAATTTATGTGATAAATTAAATTGCATTCCGAATACGTCACTTTTGAAGAATCAGATCGATCTATTTTTCTGTTGCACGAAGAGCATAGCATATTGGAAGATGAAAGATGAATGATAGAAATTACAGAAGTAAATAGAAGAAGTAGTTAATTATAGCGATTTAGATGGTTTCAACTAATAAGCGCGAGCCGCTTAGACGTCCGTACGGCTCAATGACAAAGTAAGAACTGAAGTTCAGTTCTTAAAATTGCAAGTCTAGTATTTTTTCTAACAAAAAAAATAACAAATATACAAAATTTTATAAAACAACATATGTGGTTATGACATAGTCTTGAGCTGTGCAAAAAAAAAACAAAATTAGGAAAAATGGATTAGGAAAAAATCGGAAGAAAATCAAAAATATTTTTTTTAAATTTCCTTAACCCACTTAGCGCAACCGTCTTTTTAAAAGGCCACCAAAAACGGCAACATAAATGAGAAAAAAATACTTTCCGGCGCTATGTGGGTTAAGTCATTTCTAATGAGGGTATAATTCAAGAATAGCGACAACTCTCTTTTTTTTAATTTTTTGTTGGATTATACGGATTTAAGCCTCCTAAGTCCGAATCTGGAAAAATTTCAGGCGGCTCGCAGCTGGTTTAGAAGTTATAGGCGTCCATAGTTGCAAGCTTTTTTTTAGTGCTCCGCATTATGCGAATCAAAAGAAAGGTAATGCTAGTGCCTTTTCAACGAGGTATCAAACATGAAAATCCATTCATAACTTTTTAAGATATACCTATTCCTATATTTACAATTTGTCTGACAAACTAGTGGTTTCCCTTTTACGGAAGCACTACACTAAAAATGTTTACATCTTTTTAATTTATGCATGGATTTTCATGTTTGACACCATGTTGAATAGGTACTTTAATTACCTTTCTTATGATACCCATAAAGTGTAGTTTTGTTGAAAAATTTAAAAAATAGCAAGATTTGTAGGACATTTTTTCCAACCTTGGAGGCCTATAACTTCTATACCAATTGCGAGCGGCCTGCAATTTTTTCAAATTTTAGAGTTAGGAGGCCAAAATCCATATAATCTGAAAATTAAACATTAGAGTTGTAGCTGTTCTTGAAATGTTTCCTAATGAGAATTATATGTTTTCCGATGTTTTATGATTTTTTTTGTGGGCTTCTTCTATAAAATGTTTTTTGAAGCGCTACTTACAATTACTTTAAACAACTTACTGCTCTCACCCTACTTTGAAGCTTATACCACGGAAGAATTTGTGTAGAATGAGACCTAGTTAGATAGATTTTCGCCACCGTAAGCCACTATTTCGAAAATTTTCGAAATCGCTTGGACCGTTTTCGAGAACTCATTTACAAATAAATATGTTTATAGCAATAAATATTGCTCGTATAATAGTACAAGATATCTTTGTTAAACGAAGCTTAGTTGGGTTTTCTGTTTCGAAAAATGGTAAAAGTGCGAAATCATCACTTTTTTGGCAGAAAACCGAAATTAGATACCGTTAGTACTTCATCAACCATTAGCACTTAGTTAGTTTTAGTTGGCAAAAAAGGTGTGAAAATAGACAAAAACTTTTCCCTTTTCACCATTTTCCTCGAACATACGTAACCCCAAACTCCGACGACCTCTAAGGGGGCCCCATAAAATTTACGTTACCCACCACTCTTTAAAGAACCCTCTAAAAGATTAGGTTTTATGACCAATCCGAAATATTGTCTATCCTTCAATATAATACTGAAAACACTTGCCCCTATCTCCAACCCTTAACGCGGCTAATACAAAAAGTGGACGTCGCACAGTGAATTGTCTCCAAATAATGATAATGCAATTTTGTAATCTTAATAAGTTAAAGCCAATTAAGAAACATTTCAAAAACGGTAGAAGTCGGTTAGACCCTAGGGTTACCTCCCTTGGACCTATATTAATTTTTTACTTGATTTGATAATATCATATATTGCAATCTCTTAAATATATATCACATTTTATATTTTCTAAGATTTCGCAATTTGATTTATTTACTCAAATATTTTTAATAATAAAAAAATATGCTTAGCTCAGTTAAGTCAAAACACACATTTTTGACAATTGTTTGCTTAAGAGAACCCTTTAAGGGTAAAGTGCACCACTATCGCTCTCTTTTTTTTTAATAACTTTTTATGCCGGATCCGAAAATCGCCCAGGCAACATAGGTTTGCAAATTGACCCAGCCTAATATATATATAACTCCCTCCTCATCCTCTGCTAGAGGTCATCCCTCTTTCCTCTTTGGGGAAAAAACAGATGACGTGTTTTCCAATAAATTTCCCTTCAAAATACCTATTTTTTTTACACGTTAATTTATTTGGGCAAGTTGATTTGGGCAAGGGTGATGGGTAGTGGGAGGTCAGGTATAGAAAATGTATTGTTATATTACCTTTGCCTTTTTGCGTATTCAATGCAGTTACTAGTTCCGCACATTTATCGGGTGACATAAGGCCTGTTTCGGTATTCAAAGATTCGCGCACCGAATTGAAATCACGAATTTGTCCTCGGGGATTCATAACCAATTTAAGTGGTACTTTGGTAAGTGGCAACTGACCAGTTGTGCTTGTTGTTTCAGTTGTTGCAGTTGTGACATCATTGTTATGATAGTCGGCATTTTCTTTACTGGTCTCCTCGTATTCATAATCATGTAACGACGAAGTATCCATTTTAGCTATTTGATGAGATCAAACCAGACAACAATCAAAGATTCGGTGGAATGTGTGTGTGTGTGTGCGTGTGTGTGTGTGTGTGTGTGTGTGTGTGCGTGTGTGTGTGTGTGTGTGTGTGTGTGTGTGTGTGTGTGTGCGTGTGTGTGTGTGTGTGTGTGTGTGTGTGTGTGTGTGTGTGTGTGTGTGTGTGTGTGTGTGTGTGTGTGTGTGTGTGTGTGTGTGTGTGTGTGTGTGTGTGTGTGTGTGTGTGTGTGTGTGTGTGTGTGTGTGTGTGTGTGTGTGTGTGTGTGTGTGTGTGTGTGTGTGTGTGTGTGTGTGTGTTTTATAATACGAACTTAAGAGGGTTATAAGCTATGTTTCTCGAGTAGAAGGGAAAGGCATCGATCGACACGAGGAAGGCTTTGACAATGACAGTTTTTGACATTTCTCTTCACACTTGTTGGTGCGCGCAATTGTCAAAAAATTTCTCAGTGCAACTCGGCAAATGCCTTTGAGTCGTGATTTTGTATTTTTCCAACATGTTACTGTAATATTTGCTTATTGCTTTTTTATGTGAAACTCGTTTAATATAATAATAAACTTTTTGTTTCTTTTGTGCAGGTCCTTAAGAACTCTATATTGCTGTAAATACAGTTTTTAAAGGTTTGTTAAATAAACAGTAGAAACATTCGAAATTTCACAAATTGTGAAATTAATAGACAAGGCAGTATTTGTCAAATTTAGATGGGAGGCTTCGACAAAGAAATGTCCGTGGCATTTCTTTACAAATAGATATTGTGTTTATTCTGCCATCTCCTAATCATCCACCAGAATGATCTTCCCGGATTCGTTTATAATAAATTTTCAGCATTGATTTCACCAACATAAACGAACGATAAAAATACATAATATTAACCTTCCTTCCTCACCTCTTTTTTATGAAGTCTTTCTATATCTAATTAACTTAGTACATTTAAGGTAAATATTAAGAAATAAAAGTAAGATACCTCTGAATAAAACATACCATTATGTATATGGTACATTCTTTATCAAAACGGTCAACAAAAAGATCGATCGACAACATGTAACGACCAATTTTGTCCCTTACAAAATTGAGCGTACATACAACAAAATAACATAGTTTGATTTTAACTTAGATATTTATACACAACTATTAATAATTCAATTTTAATATTTTAAATTTTAATTTTCTTTGGTTTCATTGATGAAAGCCAACCACCCTGTACGTGCTTAATACAATAACGAAACAATCGAACGATTGAACGAGAAGAAACTGGATGGTCACCCAGCCTACGATGGACCCAATTGACCCACGAACTGCTTGTCGAAGATGTGGACAAAGTGGTCACTTTTGGCGAGGGTGTAGGAATGCAAAAGTATACTTTTGTTGGGTCTGCGGTTATAGAGGTTAAACCACAACCACGCGCGTCGGAATCGAATTTCATCTGGGGGGGGGCAGTACAAATGGGAGGGGCAGTACAAATGGTGGTGCAAAAAAAGTTCACCAAAATTTCTTCAAAGAAACATGAATGTGAATACACAAATTTTTTATAAAAAAATATAAAAATATATAAAAAATATTAAAATTTCATTCTTTTTAAAAGTTCTTCCAATTTCAATATTAGACATCATTCTTTAAAGGATCTTTCATATGGTAATATGAAAATATAAGAAATAATGGTTGCTTTTATAAAGCAAGACTAGGTATATCTTTACATGGTTTAAATGCAATAAGGTACAAAAAGTAATATCAATTTAAATTATTCCAAAATGTTTCTTTCTGTCCTTGCGAGAAACAAACTCTTTCACCACCTCCATCGAATTCAATTCTTCGGTTTTATCTTTGTGAATGTGTATAAGTGCCGCATGAGTGAGTCGTTTCTGTGTCATAGTTGCTCGAAGATACGTTTTAAGTCGTCTTAGTGCACTAAAAAACGCTCAGATGAAGCTACTGATGCAGGAACAGTCAAAAGCAAAGCAATAAGTTTTTCAACTTAATTTAATATTTTTTTTTAAAGTATCCGAATTTTTTGCAAATTGGGATACAATGCCACTATAATTTGAAGGTGTTTGACCAGGCAATTGCTTCAGCAATTTAAGTTTCGCGTGGAGGTCGCTCACATCAAAGTCATCTGCATAAAGATCTAGTTTTGTTTTTAGATTTTGTTCAGAAGGCACTTTTCCGTTGAAGGCTTCGATTACAATATTACAGTATTAAGCTTCATACTTAAGGGTGCTTTTAAACTGAAGTGGTGGGTTTGCAGTAGAAACTCTACATTTTGTTCTATCTTTTTGCAAACACAGAGAAAGAAAATGGTTATCCGCAAGCATGCTTATGAAGAAGAGAGAAAGAAGAGGAAAATATCTAATACAAAAATATTATCGTTGTAAAAAAAACTGACATTTTTAATAACTTTTTAAGTTTTCTTTTTAAATTGTAAATCTAGCTAAAAAAGTGGAGGCAACTGCCCCCCTTTCCCATCCCGCTTCCGACGCCAATGACCACAACTGAATGCTGTAGGCAACAACAAACACGAAGCAATAGCTTGGGGCACTGCTCAAAGGCGAGGAGAGGCAGGGCCCAGTCATCAGGACCCTCGAAGCAGTTAAATATTTTAAAATATGATCATACGCGAATTTTTGCGAATGTGGAAGTAGAAGGACATCAAATAGAAGCAGCCGTTGATACAGGAGCAACCCGAAGCTTTGCGAGCCAAAAACTCGCCCATGAATTACGAACACACGAAAACAGGCAGGACATCAGTACTGATGTTCGAATGGCTGATGGAACAGTTAGAACTGTAATCGAGTCGTTTCTAGTTGAGATAAAATTAGGCTCCGCAAACATGTAAAATCTGTCTGCTTGTCCTTCCGGATGCTACTGATGATTTGTTGCTCGGCATGGATTTCCTACTCAGGACTGGTGCATTTTTTAGTTGCGGAGGACAAACGAAAAAACTATGTCATAGCGATTCAGGTCGACGAGAGACTCAGGAAGTATCTCAACAGGAAATAAATACTAATATAAACAAACATAAAAATATAGAGACAGGTGACGTAGATCGCAAGCCACGCTACTGTCCTAAAAACCCAATAACGCAAATAAAAACAAATAAAGAAGTAAAGGAATTCCAGGCGAAAGAATGCAACGATTCATCAACCAGTTATTGCAGTCACCCAATAGTAACCAATAGAAAAAGGAAAAAACACAGGAAAGGCAAATCAAACGCGGTCGCTGATACACTGCCCTGCAAGCAATTGGCTATCATCCGACAAGCCACAATCTTGCTAAAGACCGGTGATAATAGTTTATTCAATGACGGTTCTAAGGTCAACCGAGGCACCCTTACGGAAGGTGGTGAAAATTACGAGGAAGATTATCATCTATCGCTAGGAGCGAGCGGCACTGGAAAGAAAAAATACCGAGCCAGAAGGAAGCTGGCCGGAACAACTACTCCAGGAAATTGAATTAAGAAAGCAAAATCGGATACCAGACACTTCGATGCCATTTCGACAGATACTCGATGGTCAGGCCTTTCGCATAAACATAAATCGAAGTGGTGGGGTCTGCATTTTTCATCTTTCGGGGGGAAAAAAAGGGAAATGTAACGACAAATTTTGTCCCTTACAAAATTGAGCGTACATACAACAAAATAACATAGTTTGATTTTAACTCAGATATTTATACACAACTATTAATAATTCAATTTTAATATTTTAAATTTTAATTTTCTTTGGTTTCATTGATGAAATCCAACCACCCTGTACGTGCTTAATACAATAACGGAACAATCGAACGATTGAACAAGTAGAGTAAACAAGCAACAACAACTAACACATAGTCACGTAGGCCATACGCTGATCGCCATGACAACGACAAAATAAGCGTTGGTTGGACATGATAGTATAAAAGGAAGGTACAAGCATGAAACGACAGTTGCTAAAGACCTGCAGAGAAGTGAACACCTAAAGTTGAGTGCTAAAAGCCATCACGTTACAGTCACAGGAAAAGTCGACAGAGGTACTAACCGCGACGTCAAGAGCCATAACAGAGACGCAGGCAGAACTAGTAACAGAGACGCTGGCAGAACTAGTGGCAGAGCTAGTACAGAGACGCAAGCAGAGCTCGCAGCAGAAACACCGACAGAGACGCAGGCAGAGCTCGCAGCAGAAACAACGACAGAGACGCAATCAGAGATCGCAGCAGAGACATCGACAGAGCCCGCAGCAGAACCAGAAGCAGCAATTCGTTGCAGAGGAATATAAAACACAGTGACGTGCAGGAAGGTAAGAAAAAAAACAAATTATCATAGCTTGCTTCGAAAGTTAGATTATTGTTATATTGATTTTTAGTTTTCGCTTGTTTATCAGTTTTCTAGTCTCTACTGGGCTGATAAAGAAGACTCCTTGGTCTTACACAAACATACCTGGATCTTTAATTTATTTTTATTTTTAGTTTAGTTTTCGCTTGTTTATCAGTTTTCTAGCCTCTACTGGGCTGATAAAGAAGACTCCTTGGTCTATTAGGTACCCTCTAAGAAACCATAGATAGCAACATTATAAGTTTACTGACTATATGAGTACGTCACCCGTCACTGTGTTCTGAAGTAACCGTAGGATACGCAGCTACAAGTAATTTTACAAGCAAGGAGTAAAATCCAAGGATACGGTGATATAAATAATTATATATGTAATATATAAATTAATATTTCAATATTTTTATAACGTTTAAGAAAGAAAATAAAGAATAGAATTAAATAAGCCTAAAATCAGTGTCTCTATCTAAATAAATAATTGTGCGACCCTGGACACAGGCTGATCTATCCCAGCTATAGATCCTGGGAAACAGGAAGTCGTTACAAACAAAATCTTCAGCAAAATAGTTTCTATTATTCTGACCAACAGCTTTGCTGAACTGATAGACCGAGTGGGTCTTACAAAAAGTCTAAATTAAAGTCAGCATATGTTGCAACGGAAAAAAATTATATCCTTTGGCGTATGAGTAGCATTAATTGCTTGTAAGGATTGAAAGCAGGCCAGACATAGTATGTATGTGGCTTGTAAAAGTTTTTACGACAATTTCAAAAGCTGTTTCATATTTATTTGTTCAGCAAAGTTGTTGGTCAAAATAATAGGAACAACTTTGCTAAAGAACGATGAAGTTATCAAATACAGGGAAAAAGGGTACATACAAGCGCACAGTGTAATCATGAATTTTACATAAAAACAGTCATGTCATTGAAAAACCCGAAGAACCAAAAATGAAATATTGTTGGCATATAGTACTCATAGTATGTTCAAGTAACTACTCTGAGTTTTAAAAATCGAAAATTTATGATGACGTATTCTCAGAATGATTTTTCAAAAAGTTCTAGTTTTTATTCATTATGACCTTTCGGTGACCTTGAACCTTGACTGTTGTGTAATCTTTGTGTAGTCTAACACCAGTAGATAGTATTTACATAGAATAACTCAAGACTGAACGAAAGCAGCGTTAGTTTGCGGTGTTTTTAATTAAAAGTCCTTAACAAATTATTTAAAATCGTTAATTAGACGATTATGTTAAATTTTAAATTAATTTTTTTATGTTAAATTGCCATTTGGGAACTAAAAATATTCACATCCGCACGATAGGCGTCGGCCGATCGTTTTGTTGGCCGTTTCGACGAAGAGTGTTCCATACACAAAAAAAAAATTAATCAAAAAAATCCAATGATTAAGTGAAGAGGAAAATTAATATTTTTTGCTAGCCAATTAATTTAAAACAATTTTCCCCCTTTGCATTAAAAAGAAATAGGGTACCGAAGCCTCCCTCTTCAACCCTTTGTGCTTCACAATTACTTTTGTCTAAACATTGTAATTGTTAAAATGTGTGATTGTTAAAATGTAACAATGATAAACATTGTTAGAATGTGTGATCTGTAAGCAAAAGAAGCGCGGTTCGAACCCCACTTCAGAGAGAATGTTTTTTCAATTGGAATAATAGTATGTCTGTTCGACCGCCATCCTCTGCAGACAATGGCAAACCTCAAAGAGTAAAATTGCCAAGTTAAGGGGCACAACCAGTTAGAACTTTTCTAAAAGTAGAATATTTCAAAATTATTCTATAAAAATTTCAGACTAATGAAGATAAATAACTTTTAGTAGGGTTTTTTTTTATCTGCATGCTCATTAGAGTGGACCTTATTTGTATGGGGAAAATTTTTTTCCCCAACATTATCCAGTTTAATCACTACAAATTACTTGAATAACTCAGGGGCACAATATATATCATTTTGGAATTTTCCATCAATAATAGCATCATTTTTGACTAAGCTTGGTGCGCTGATTTCGCTTGTGAATATATACCAACTTTGTAAAATTTATTACGGCTTATAGATATGAAAATTTAGCGTTACAGAAACACAAATGCATACTCTACAGTGTAGCTTCACCGTGAAGCCCTGGGAACGCAATTTGTGCTAGTTCCGCTCAACTTTAAATACTAACCAGTTATGGAAGTATTTTTTTAATTTAAACGACTTTTGTTACTTTGAATTAATATTTTCTTAATTTCAATCGATAGTTTGTTTCTTGGTAGCGTTTGATGTTTTCGGAATTAAAAGTTTTAATGGAATTTCTAAATTTAAATACAGCGTTTCTGCTTTTCTGTACTTTAATTAATTTTTTTGTTTTAATTTTAAACAGAATTAATGGATTTTAAATAGAACTTCTAAATACTAATTTTGTTTTTTTTAACTACAAATTGAATTACGCAATATCAAATGAAATTTTTTAATTTCAATGACTTCGAAATTAAATGATTGCCTTTCAATTGCATTTTTTTTCTGAATTGCACTTGGAAATGGTGTAATTGGAAGTGGGTAGGAATTGTACATACATATATAGAAAGTATCTTAATTTTACGAAAGAAAGGCGGTCACCTTATTTATTACATTTGTATAACAACTTAAGACTGAAGCTGTTGGGAACTATTTTGATGGTGTATAGGATATTTTTAGATTAAAAAAAAACTTTAATGTTAGTACAGAATGTATAAAATGGGTTGACATCCATAAGCCTTTTTATATCATTACTTGAAAGCAATTGTTTGAGTTTGTAGGCAAATCGTGGTGAGTTTACCTGCATTTTGGTGATGAAGTGGAAAGAGAACACTTGCTCTGCACCGGCAATTTTTTGTACTAAAAAATTGCTTTCAAGTCTTGAACAATATAAAAGGGGTCCATGAATAGGTTCTTTTTTGCTGTCCGATTGTAAAGGAGTATTGTAAACAGTTTGTGTATTTGTCTGAAGGATTTGATCGCTGGTTGTCATGTTTGTATACACGTGTTTGTTTCACTTTTTTTTATGCATGTATGTATGTATAAATGTACATGTTTAATGTATAATAAGTAAAAGCTTGTTGCATTGTATGTAATAAGATGGTTATTAACTTTTTTTGTGCTTTGCTTTTATTCATAGTGTTGTTTTGTTCATCATACCTTTGCCAGCACCTTCGTGCACCCATTTGACCGAACGCTTCTTGCGATTCACATACATGGACTGACCCTTCGATTGATGGTTGCTGATATCGCTTAAAGAGTGCGATATCCTGCGTGCAAGCTCAACTTGGTCCTCCACAGTGGGGTGGAGCGACGGTGAATAAAATGCTGATGAAGCATATAGTTTTCCTTAAATCCGCAAAATTTAATTATTGTTGAAATGCCAAAATATTTGTAGTGTTATATTGTTTTTAAAATATATGTTTGCAGCGCACGTCAAAAGTCTTAGTGGTCTTTTTGCGTTATGTTGTTGGTATATAAATTGTCTGCGTTTAATTTTTAACTCTGCTTATTTTTTTTATTTTTTTATGTCACCAATTGAACAAATCTAAGGTAGTTCTGCAAATCTTTTAAGTTTGCAGCAAATACTTTTGGTAACTGCTTTGCGGTTGACGCTTGCTTATTAACAAGAGTCAATGTTTCAATTGAAAATTCTACATTTTACATGGTCGATTTTACTTTCAATGTAAATGATAGTATATGACATGAGCACAATGTGTAAATGTGTTTAGTAAAGAAGTATTAAATTACAATAAAATAATAAAGCAGTCTAAAAATGCAACTAAGTTAGAAGCCAGTTTTAAAAAACTAAGAAAAACATTGCATACAAAAGGGCTTGAAACAGTAAAAACAACACAAACTCATAACATTATAATTTTATAACGACTTTTATAAAATAACTTAGAAGCAAGCTTAAAGCACAAGCGTCGCCGCAACGCAGTTTTGCCAAAGTTCAGAAAACCACCTCTATGTATTGTAGCAATATTTAAAAAAAAAGAAGAAAAAACACCACTGCAATTTTTTTTAACGTCACGTTAAACGGTCAGTCCTAACACGTAACGCACATCCATTTTGCTACTTACGATTTTTCGGCAAAATTTCCTCAGCATCTGTGGCTGGTGTGAAAATTTTCTGCAAATCTATTCTTTTAGATACATTTGAAGATTCCTAATGAATGATTTCAATTTGTCAAATTTTTTTTTATTCACCGATTGCATGTTTTTTCATTTAATGTATAGAAAATAAAGAGAGAAAGAGAGAGACATAGATGTTAAAAAAAATTTAGTAGATTTTGCATATATAAATATCGTTAACGTTTAAATAATCTTAAAAAAAATTACAAAAAACCTAACAAACTTCATTTTTCATAATACTAAAATTACAATATAAATTTGTCTTAAGAAAACTCCTTACGAGTCAATAAATATTCAAACGGTCAATATTTCGGTCTCTATTTGAAAATTCAAATCTAAATTACAAACGCACTGTCTTTAACGCAGTTCAAAAAGTTCTCAACTCAGCAGAGAGAAAAGGCAAAATTTAGCTTTTCTAGTGGAAAAATTCAAAAACCAAAATGGTGGAAGTAATTTAGCTTACTTCTAATATGGCACATTATAGCACATAAAAAATTACTGACTTCTATCAATGATTCTGATAGAAGAAACAAACAAATATTTAACATGTATCAGGGTTTATAAGTGCACCGCTTTGTTTTGTTTCATAAAAAAGCTCACTAGCGGCAAAAAAGACACGAGAAGTGACTCTATCTCCTGCACTATATTTAAAGCTTCTCGTGTCTTGCTTGTCATTGGTATGCATTTTCTGGGGAGATTACGATTTCTTGGGCGCCTCAATTTGACAATGGATTCGTAAACTACTTTCAATAACTATATTTTTCTTATTATATTACCGATTGAGATGGTTGAGCTATTATTTTAAAGAGTAACTTGAAGTCAGAGACCGTACTAAGTATGCATTTTATAATGAAAAGCAAGAAATAATAATTATCTTGTGACTTTTAATATTTTGAGCAAAATATAGTTATTTCTGCTTTTTATTTTTTTTAAGGCAAAAATAAAATAACTGGTAAGTTTTGTGACCAAAAATTATCGGGCAAGTTTTGATTTTTATTTTTGCCTTAACAAATAAAAATCCGAAATTACTGGTTATTTTGTGCTTAAAAAATATCGCGCAAATTTCGATTTTTATTTTTGCCTTAAAAAAATAAAAAGCAGAAATAATTATTATTTCTTGCTCAAAATTTTAACAATTAAAATTTTAAAAATCAATAGAAAATCAAGTTTTACAATGTGAGAGGATTCTAACGGTACCTTCAAAACGGCGGTGCGACAATTTCTTCATAAGGCTTTTTTGGTTTAAAAATCTAAAAATAATTATTATTTACAGTCTCTGCTTGAAGTTGCTTGAAAGCGTTGTTTTACAAGTTGTTGAAGCTCGAGAGAGAAGCATAACATGCAAAATGTCACTCTCTATTCTATTACAATTACTTGAAGTTAATACGGAAACAGACCAAACATGTCACTTTAAACGTACATTTTACACTGTAATACCGTGTTATTAAAATTAAAAATTTATGCAATAAGACTCGTGTAGATGTTTTAATGTACAGTCATTAGACATTTTTTAACGCAAATTGTGATTATTGGACTTTTGAAACTCATTACAAGACAAAGAAACAAAACTACACCATCTTTAAGTGCATACGGAGAGAAATAGTATTCTTATATTAAGCAAATATTTTACTTGATTTAAACAAAAATTTTAAATTAAACCTCATTTGCTCAAATCAAGCATTATAAACTAAAGTTAAGAAAAAAAATTTTATAATGAGCATTTATTTCTATAATTAAGTAAATTAAAGTATTACTTGAAGCTAAAATAAAATACTTGATTCTAGCACCTGGAACAAGACTTAAATCAAGAAAATATTTTCTTAATTTAAGCAAACGCAGAGTTGGTTATTAAAAAATAACTAAATTAAAAATATTTCAGTATTAAGAAACTTGTGTAAGCAGTCAAGGAAGTAGTCACTTTTCCGAACTTTTTCTCTTTGCAAAATAGTAGAAAAACATGCCATTGAAAGGTAAAAAAATGCACAAATAATTCTGTTTTTATTAAACAGAAGTTGTGCGAATTAGCTTATCAAAGTGGATAAACTGCAGAAACCACAGAAGACTACTGAAGAGTTGCTGTAAAGATCAACGAAACAGACTGTCTGGTCTCCTAGGTGGTTTGTTATGCAAAAAGCTTGTTGTTGTTGCAATCTACTGCTTCATTAACGTATTTGGCATTAAGCTCAAAAATTATTTTAAAAAATTATTTATTTTTTAGAAATATAAAAATAATACATCAAAGAAAATAAATTACTCAAATCAAGCCAATTATTCGTATTTTCAGGAAATTTTTCTCACTTCAAGCACATTTCAGTCTTGAATCTGTAAAAACATATTCTAGAGTCTTAAGCAAATGTTTCTTGAATTAAAAATTTTTTCTTACTATCATGTGTTTAAAATTTGCTCAATTCTAGCAAAATAATGCTAGAATTGAAAAAATAAACGCTTTAGTGTAAATTGATAGCCTATTTGCTTGATTCAAACATAGAATGCTTGATTTTTTCTCTCCGTGAAGTTCAGAAAATATCAATTGAATTAAAAAATTTTAATTCAAAATTTAGAAAAGATTATTTGAAATTCAGAACTCTATTTCATATTCAAAAAATAGATCAATTGAAATTCAAAAACTCCATTTGAAATTCAAAATAGATCAATTGAAATTCAGAAACTCCATTTGAAATTCAGAAAAAATTTACTGAAATCCGGTTTCTATTCGATACCATATCGTAATGGTATGGTAATGGTATGGTAATGGTATGGTAATGGTATGGTAATGGTATGGTAATGGTATGGTAATGGTATGGTAATGGTATGGTAATGGTATGGTAATGGTATGGTAATGGTATGGTAATGGTATGGTAATGGTATGGTAATGGTATGGTAATGGTATGGTAATGGTATGGTAGTATGGTAATGGTATGGTAATGGTATGGTAATGGTATGGTAATGGTATGGTAATGGTATGGTAATGGTATGGTAATGGTATGGTAATGGTATGGTAATGGTATGGTAATGGTATGGTAATGGTATGGTAATGGTATGGTAATGGTATGGTAATGGTATGGTAATGGTATGGTAATGGTATGGTAATGGTATGGTAATGGTATGGTAATGGTATGGTAATGGTATGGTAATGGTATGGTAATGGTATGGTAATGGTATGGTAATGGTATGGTAATGGTATGGTAATGGTATGGTAATGGTATGGTAATGGTATGGTAATGGTATGGTAATGGTATGGTAATGGTATGGTAATGGTATGGTAATGGTATGGTAATGGTATGGTAATGGTATGGTAATGGTATGGTAATGGTATGGTAATGGTATGGTAATGGTATGGTAATGGTATGGTAATGGTATGGTAATGGTATGGTAATGGTATGGTAATGGTATGGTAATGGTATGGTAATGGTATGGTAATGGTATGGTAATGGTATGGTAATGGTATGGTAATGGTATGGTAATGGTATGGTAATGGTATGGTAATGGTATGGTAATGGTATGGTAATGGTATGGTAATGGTATGGTAATGGTATGGTAATGGTATGGTAATGGTATGGTAATGGTATGGTAATGGTATGGTAATGGTATGGTAATGGTATGGTAATGGTATGGTAATGGTATGGTAATGGTATGGTAATGGTATGGTAATGGTATGGTAATGGTATGGTAATGGTATGGTAATGGTATGGTAATGGTATGGTAATGGTATGGTAATGGTATGGTAATGGTATGGTAATGGTATGGTAATGGTATGGTAATGGTATGGTAATGGTATGGTAATGGTATGGTAATGGTATGGTAATGGTATGGTAATGGTATGGTAATGGTATGGTAATGGTATGGTAATGGTATGGTAATGGTATGGTAATGGTATGGTAATGGTATGGTAATGGTATGGTAATGGTATGGTAATGGTATGGTAATGGTATGGTAATGGTATGGTAATGGTATGGTAATGGTATGGTAATGGTATGGTAATGGTATGGTAATGGTATGGTAATGGTATGGTAATGGTATGGTAATGGTATGGTAATGGTATGGTAATGGTATGGTAATGGTATGGTAATGGTATGGTAATGGTATGGTAATGGTATGGTAATGGTATGGTAATGGTATGGTAATGGTATGGTAATGGTATGGTAATGGTATGGTAATGGTATGGTAATGGTATGGTAATGGTATGGTAATGGTATGGTAATGGTATGGTAATGGTATGGTAATGGTATGGTAATGGTATGGTAATGGTATGGTAATGGTATGGTAATGGTATGGTAATGGTATGGTAATGGTATGGTAATGGTATGGTAATGGTATGGTAATGGTATGGTAATGGTATGGTAATGGTATGGTAATGGTATGGTAATGGTATGGTAATGGTATGGTAATGGTATGGTAATGGTATGGTAATGGTATGGTAATGGTATGGTAATGGTATGGTAATGGTATGGTAATGGTATGGTAATGGTATGGTAATGGTATGGTAATGGTATGGTAATGGTATGGTAATGGTATGGTAATGGTATGGTAATGGTATGGTAATGGTATGGTAATGGTATGGTAATGGTATGGTAATGGTATGGTAATGGTATGGTAATGGTATGGTAATGGTATGGTAATGGTATGGTAATGGTATGGTAATGGTATGGTAATGGTATGGTAATGGTATGGTAATGGTATGGTAATGGTATGGTAATGGTATGGTAATGGTATGGTAATGGTATGGTAATGGTATGGTAATGGTATGGTAATGGTATGGTAATGGTATGGTAATGGTATGGTAATGGTATGGTAATGGTATGGTAATGGTATGGTAATGGTATGGTAATGGTATGGTAATGGTATGGTAATGGTATGGTAATGGTATGGTAATGGTATGGTAATGGTATGGTAATGGTATGGTAATGGTATGGTAATGGTATGGTAATGGTATGGTAATGGTATGGTAATGGTATGGTAATGGTATGGTAATGGTATGGTAATGGTATGGTAATGGTATGGTAATGGTATGGTATGGAAATGGTATGGTAACGGTATGGTAATGGTATGGTAATGGTATGGTAATGGTATGGAAATGGTATGGTAATGGTATGGTAATGGTATGGTAATGAATTTCAATTGCTTTTTTTACAATTTAAAATAATAATACATCTAAAATTTTAATGGAGTTGCCCGGTCTTATTTAAATGGTTAATGAGTTTTCTAATTGAAGAAAAGTAATAATAATAATAACAATAATAATAATAATAATAATAATAATAATAATAATAATAATAATAATAATAATAATAATAATAATAATAATAATAATAATAATAATAATAATAATAATAATAATAATAATAATAATAATAATAATAATAATAATAATAATAATAATAATAATAATAATAATAATAATAATAATAATAATAATAATAATAATAATAATAATAATAATAATAATAATAATAATAATAATAATAATAATAATAATAATAATAATAATAATAATAATAATAATAATAATAATAATAATAATAATAATAATAATAATAATAATAATAATAATAATAATAATAATAATAATAATAATAATAATAATAATAATAATAATAATAATAATAATAATAATAATAATAATAATAATAATAATAATAATAATAATAATAATAATAATAATAATAATAATAATAATAATAATAATAATAATAATAATAATAATAATAATAATAATAATAATAATAATAATAATAATAATAATAATAATAATAATAATAATAATAATAATAATAATAATAATAATAATAATAATAATAATAATAATAATAATAATAATAATAATAATAATAATAATAATAATAATAATAATAATAATAATAATAATAATAATAATAATAATAATAATAATAATAATAATAATAATAATAATAATAATAATAATAATAATAATAATAATAATAATAATAATAATAATAATAATAATAATAATAATAATAATAATAATAATAATAATAATAATAATAATAATAATAATAATAATAATAATAATAATAATAATAATAATAATAATAATAATAATAATAATAATAATAATAATAATAATAATAATAATAATAATAATAATAATAATAATAATAATAATAATAATAATAATAATAATAATAATAATAATAATAATAATAATAATAATAATAATAATAATAATAATAATAATAATAATAATAATAATAATAATAATAATAATAATAATAATAATAATAATAATAATAATAATAATAATAATAATAATAATAATAATAATAATAATAATAATAATAATAATAATAATAATAATAATAATAATAATAATAATAATAATAATAATAATAATAATAATAATAATAATAATAATAATAATAATAATAATAATAATAATAATAATAATAATAATAATAATAATAATAATAATAATAATAATAATAATAATAATAATAATAATAATAATAATAATAATAATAATAATAATAATAATAATAATAATAATAATAATAATAATAATAATAATAATAATAATAATAATAATAATAATAATAATAATAATAATAATAATAATAATAATAATAATAATAATAATAATAATAATAATAATAATAATAATAATAATAATAATAATAATAATAATAATAATAATAATAATAATAATAATAATAATAATAATAATAATAATAATAATAATAATAATAATAATAATAATAATAATAATAATAATAATAATAATAATAATAATAATAATAATAATAATAATAATAATAATAATAATAATAATAATAATAATAATAATAATAATAATAATAATAATAATAATAATAATAATAATAATAATAATAATAATAATAATAATAATAATAATAATAATAATAATAATAATAATAATAATAATAATAATAATAATAATAATAATAATAATAATAATAATAATAATAATAATAATAATAATAATAATAATAATAATAATAATAATAATAATAATAATAATAATAATAATAATAATAATAATAATAATAATAATAATAATAATAATAATAATAATAATAATAATAATAATAATAATAATAATAATAATAATAATAATAATAATAATAATAATAATAATAATAATAATAATAATAATAATAATAATAATAATAATAATAATAATAATAATAATAATAATAATAATAATAATAATAATAATAATAATAATAATAATAATAATAATAATAATAATAATAATAATAATAATAATAATAATAATAATAATAATAATAATAATAATAATAATAATAATAATAATAATAATAATAATAATAATAATAATAATAATAATAATAATAATAATAATAATAATAATAATAATAATAATAATAATAATAATAATAATAATAATAATAATAATAATAATAATAATAATAATAATAATAATAATAATAATAATAATAATAATAATAATAATAATAATAATAATAATAATAATAATAATAATAATAATAATAATAATAATAATAATAATAATAATAATAATAATAATAATAATAATAATAATAATAATAATAATAATAATAATAATAATAATAATAATAATAATAATAATAATAATAATAATAATAATAATAATAATAATAATAATAATAATAATAATAATAATAATAATAATAATAATAATAATAATAATAATAATAATAATAATAATAATAATAATAATAATAATAATAATAATAATAATAATAATAATAATAATAATAATAATAATAATAATAATAATAATAATAATAATAATAATAATAATAATAATAATAATAATAATAATAATAATAATAATAATAATAATAATAATAATAATAATAATAATAATAATAATAATAATAATAATAATAATAATAATAATAATAATAATAATAATAATAATAATAATAATAATAATAATAATAATAATAATAATAATAATAATAATAATAATAATAATAATAATAATAATAATAATAATAATAATAATAATAATAATAATAATAATAATAATAATAATAATAATAATAATAATAATAATAATAATAATAATAATAATAATAATAATAATAATAATAATAATAATAATAATAATAATAATAATAATAATAATAATAATAATAATAATAATAATAATAATAATAATAATAATAATAATAATAATAATAATAATAATAATAATAATAATAATAATAATAATAATAATAATAATAATAATAATAATAATAATAATAATAATAATAATAATAATAATAATAATAATAATAATAATAATAATAATAATAATAATAATAATAATAATAATAATAATAATAATAATAATAATAATAATAATAATAATAATAATAATAATAATAATAATAATAATAATAATAATAATAATAATAATAATAATAATAATAATAATAATAATAATAATAATAATAATAATAATAATAATAATAATAATAATAATAATAATAATAATAATAATAATAATAATAATAATAATAATAATAATAATAATAATAATAATAATAATAATAATAATAATAATAATAATAATAATAATAATAATAATAATAATAATAATAATAATAATAATAATAATAATAATAATAATAATAATAATAATAATAATAATAATAATAATAATAATAATAATAATAATAATAATAATAATAATAATAATAATAATAATAATAATAATAATAATAATAATAATAATAATAATAATAATAATAATAATAATAATAATAATAATAATAATAATAATAATAATAATAATAATAATAATAATAATAATAATAATAATAATAATAATAATAATAATAATAATAATAATAATAATAATAATAATAATAATAATAATAATAATAATAATAATAATAATAATAATAATAATAATAATAATAATAATAATAATAATAATAATAATAATAATAATAATAATAATAATAATAATAATAATAATAATAATAATAATAATAATAATAATAATAATAATAATAATAATAATAATAATAATAATAATAATAATAATAATAATAATAATAATAATAATAATAATAATAATAATAATAATAATAATAATAATAATAATAATAATAATAATAATAATAATAATAATAATAATAATAATAATAATAATAATAATAATAATAATAATAATAATAATAATAATAATAATAATAATAATAATAATAATAATAATAATAATAATAATAATAATAATAATAATAATAATAATAATAATAATAATAATAATAATAATAATAATAATAATAATAATAATAATAATAATAATAATAATAATAATAATAATAATAATAATAATAATAATAATAATAATAATAATAATAATAATAATAATAATAATAATAATAATAATAATAATAATAATAATGATAATAATAATAATAACAATAATGATAGTTTTAATAATAATATTAATAATGATTATAATAATAATAATTTGTGAATCATTACTTTTACTGTTAAGTGCTTCTTAACAGTTTTTTCACGTCTTTCAGTTTTTCTCTTTCAAAGGCATTTTTCTGATTTGAATCTGATTTTCTTTCTGGATCAAAATCACGAAAATTTCTTACTGTTTCGAAAACGTCGGGCTTACTGTTGTTAATGTCTCTAAGATACTTACATAAAATAACACGGATTTGAAAATGAAAGAGAGAGCGTGTTTGGAATCTAATTTGTCGAAAATAATTTTTAAATAATATTTTTTATACGGTCATACTCATAGAAAACTTTGATAAAAGACTTTTTTCCGAAACATAGTTGATTATTCAAATTTAGAAATTGGTCACTTTTGTTTCCAAATTCTTTACTTCCTTTGCTATTAAAACTCTGAATCCATCTCAATTTTTTACTATAATAAGTCGTTATTTGTGTCATTTTTAGGCTTTAAAGTTTCATTTCTCGCAACGGTAAGAGTTTTAATTTTTATCTGTCACACACAACATACTCCTATTAGATAAATGCTCACTTTGGAATTGTGTTTTTGCCAGATTTGCTGGCTCAACTCAGTAAGGAACTGCCGTTTGTTGGGATCATATCGATCGCTGGGCTTGAAGCCACGCTTCTTCTCCACCACACAATTGGCTAAAGAGCGCGATTTTTGCAAATGGTGCGTAGCTGCAGTTGATGATGCATTCGCGTAAATATTATGCAAACTTGCACTTTTTGTATACATTTTCTGCAGATTTATTTTCTTAAAACTATTTTCGTACAGCTACTCGCTAAATTTTCTATTTATTCAATTTATTAAATTATTTATTCAATTAAGAGTATTAAATTATTTTTTTATGCCGCTTTACATAGGTGGAAAGATGTTTTGTGTTTTTTGTTATTTAATTATTCGATTCATATTTTTTTTTTTCCTTTTTCCAATTTTTCGCGAATAGATTTTTCAATACAAAAACAGCAACAAATATAAAAAAATAATCAAATAATTCGTTCGCGGCTGCTGCTGCTGCTTGTTGCTCTTTGCTTTATAACGAATGTGCGAACGAACGAGTAGGCAATACAACGAATATTGAACGAGCACCGCAGCCGCGCGTTCGTTTACTAAACTTTGCCAAGGATCTTTAAAATTTTGGGCAATTATATTGAGAGCACAGCGTGCGGATTTGAAGATCACAGTAGCAGCAGCAGTACTAACGACATGCAGCAACAACAACTTCAATATAGATTAAAAGCATATGTGTGTATTTTTTATTATTTGAAAATTTTTTTTCTTTTCTCTTTTTTGTTGCATTTTATTTTTATCGTAGCAACAAATTCTTTATTACAAAGTCGATGTTTATTTTTTTTTTTGCCGCAGCAACGAGTTCACACATATTTCTTTTGTTATGTTGGCGTTGTGTTTGTTGTATTAGAAAGTTCTTGGCTACTGAAAGCTAAAAATCGCATTTTTTCTACTTTGAAGAACTACAAGTAAAACAGGCAATCAGAAATTGGCATTAAGAAAATTATGAAATCTTTTTAGCGACAGGTTTAAGCATTTTTTAACACTAATCGATCACTGACCATCGTTAGCACGCTCATCAAGTTCATGATAAAGTTATACGAGGAAGAAGTGACAGCTGACTTTTTTTTCTCACCAAGGCGGGTACTATCATTTGCTTGTATATATTATATTTCAACTTTAATTTTTTTAACCGTTGCTATTTTATTTTTGACTTATGTCAAAGTTTAGTTAATAACACTGTAGAAAAATTTTCAACTTTTGAAAAGACACAAAAAAACGCCGAGACAAGTTTTCGTTCGTAGACTTTAGTGGCATACTCAGATTTTTGATATTTGACCTTTATATGACCTTCATTTAAAAAAATGTATTTAGTGTTTTTACAATCACTTTTTATTGTCTTTTTAAAAATACCTCCAACGTGAAAAACGAGTGAATCTTAGATATTTCAAAAGTTAAACAATTTCGCTTTTTCTTCCATTTTGACCAAATTTGAACATTGAACGTAAAGACTTTAAAAAAATAACTTCACATTGTTTAACTCAAATTAGTTTTTTTATTTAATAAGTAGATTTAATTCTGAAAGTTTAAACAAAATCTGAGGTAGTCAACATTTTTTTCTCCAAAAATAAGGAAAATTTATCTAAAAATGGATGTAGAAGTGACTAAGTTTCAGTTGCAAATATCTCGAAATTTTAATCTGATTGGGAAAAACTGAGTATGCCACTGAATTCTACGACCAAAAAATAAGTTAATGTGTCTCGGCATTTTCGTGCGTCTTTTTGACGTCCCTACAGTGTAATGAACGCCAAAAGAACTGCCACTAACTACTGTTTTGTATAATTTTGCCATTATCAAGATGTTTTAAATGGTCGTTTTCGCTATATCCTCTCTCTCCACTGTCAACGAGAGTAGAGAGAGATAATAATTTTAATGTTTGCAGAAATCTGCTCAAGGCGTGAATCCCTTAATCAATGAGTGAATCCCGCTTAACGTTTATGTTACTGGTAAAAAAACAACGCACGTTACTGACAGGGTACCCGGGTACCCAACGATTTATATGGAAATGCAATCCAAGGGAATGTGAACATATAAATACATTAAGGTGGCCCTTATTTTCAAAAGTGTTATTTTTTAATCTTTTCCCCATAAAATATACAAATAGATGAGAAATGACGAATTATGAAATTTCATATCCATCTGAAGTGATTTAGAGGTCGCTCATGTTGGTGTCATATACGAAAACATATGATAATTTTTTTTCAAAAAATCGCAAAATTCAAGTATTACAGTTCTTTAATAAAATGTGGTTGAAATATTTTCTGAAACTATAACTAATATTGGCACATAAAAGATGTGATTAAGTGGTATAACCTGGTCGATATGAAAGTTTTTCCTAGAAGTGTAACGTATTAAAAATTTCGGGATTGAGTATTTTTACGAGAAAAATTCCAAAAATACAAAAATGCAAAATTTTAAAAACATCATCATTGGTAGTTGTAAAATAGTATTGAGTCATTTCGTGCAAAAAATTAAAAAAAAAACTAAAATTCGAAAAAGTTATAGCTGTTGAGCTCAGCTAGTATAAATAGTATAGCTATAGCTTTCTGAGGAGCCTCAAATGTTTGACTCATAATAGTTTTAAATTGACTTCTACAGGACCTACAGCTGGAACATGTGGTTTAAGCGTTGTGGATACTCTCAAATTATTTATGTCCAAGGAAATTTGCTACATAATAATCTGTGAAACCAACTGAAAAGGTTCTAAAAGCTTCACAAGCTGGTGTATAGAACATCCTGAAAATAAACCACTCGTATGGCAGCCTTTGACCCAAACTGAGGTTGATGATAAAGAACATGGAGGGAGTACTCATGCAAGAAGCGTACAAATTGGTTGCAACTAGCATTTTTTTATAATAGTGTTGATGTTGCAGCACTAGCCACATATACATATTATTTATGTGGAACAAAATAGTAAATTTAAAAATTCAATGAATAGGCCACGAAAATGTTTGCAGGATTTGGTTCGACAGTTGGTGATGACAGTAGTTTTCAGAAGTTTCGAAAATACAGGAATTACTCTGCACTCCAGTACCAAAAATGCAATTGAAAGCATTATTGATCACACGATAATCTCAAGCGAGCTCGGTGCCTCTGATTCGGGAGTTAGTGAAGAGTGGAGCACTATTGGAATATTGACAGTTAAAGTGAAATTTTTTTCTTTGCATCTACTTTATTTTGAAAAACCTGAAAGGTGTGCTCAGTTTGTAAGAAATCAGTATGTGTTACGCATGGAAAATATGTGCAATTTAATTTTCTTATTTTTTTATCCACTTTCCTTTTTAATTTAAGTTATTATATTTTTATAGAAATTGCTTTCTGTAAATTAAATTATTTTTTTCAGTTCAGCATAAATGAAAAAACTAAATTTTTCGCGCTTTAATCAGGGTACCCGGGTACCCGTCAGTAACTAGAGGGGTATATTCCAAAAATGTTAGAAATTTCTAACTTTCAAAAATTTTATCCTAACTTTCTGGACATAAATCAGCTAAGAATAGTTTTTTAGGAAAATAATAAATATTTTAGCTCGATCCGACCACAAGAAACGAAGTTATTTGCATTTAAAAGTGAAAAAGGCACCCGGGTACCCTATCAGTAACATAAAGGTTAAAGGCCAGTCCCACTCTTTTTTTTATCTGAAATACGGATCATTAGAATTGAGAAAAATTGGACTTATGTTGACATTTACAGGTAGTTTCTTCTCAATTATTTATTTTGACCGAAATGACTTGAGCGAGCTTGTCTTTAGGTAATAACTACTTTTTAACATATGCTTTGAAAAAATTACCCAATTTTTACATCAATTCATTTTGTTTGGTTTGTTCAGTTGAATTTGTAATAATAGGAATTAATTGCGAAAACAAGATAATGTTAATTTAACTAAAATTTGTTTGAAGGAAAAAAACAGCTGATTCTTTGCACAGTGTCTCCACTTACAATATTTGATTGCATGGGAACTGTCAAATTGAATTTCATGATAAATATCTCAAGTGTAGACCACTCATATCATGAAATTGTTCATATCATGAAAGAACTTTTCAAGCAAAAAATATTGCAAAAGCATTAAAAGAGTGAAAAAACATAAAATGGAATGGCGAATGGAAGAAATTATTAATTTACTAAACTTTTACAAACAATTCCAAAATGAAATTTCATGAGATGAAGTGCCCACCTAATTATTATGGCATGAAATCTGGATATCATGAAATTCAATTTGACAGTTCGCATGCAATCAAATATTGTAAGTGGAGACAGTGTGTTATGCCCATATAACACGATATCCGTTTGCTCGGCGTACACTTGGCCGTACAATATGGTTGTTGTATTCTCCAAAATGTTTGACAGTTTCGCATTGAAACCAACAACAAAATTATTTGTACGCCGAGCAAACGGACATCGTGTAATAGGGGCATTACGGAACATTCGATTTGAATTGTTTTGGCTGCAGCCAGATCAAGTTAACGAAACTTAACGAAAAAGCTGGCTTGAGCAATTATGGGTTATACGTATAAAATTTGACATTAGCTGCAGTCAGCTCGAGCCTTTTATGTTCGGGCCTTTAGTTTTCTTCTTAAGTATTTAAGGCTTGTTTTAAGTTTTTCAATATTTTTTAAAGTTTCTGATAACGTTTGATGATAAGTTGCTGATTATTTTATAAATATTGGAAGTTGTGGTTTTTAAATAACCACATATCATAACAGTTCTGTGGTCCCAATAGCATAATATATCTAAACTTCTCAACTTTTTAGGTGAACATTTAAACCGTAGCATACTGATTAAAAAGTGTGACCCATCTACCAAAGAGATGCAAAAAGATCACATGCAAAATCTTATCTTAAACATAAGTTTCAGAACATTTTTAATTGAATTAATATATATTTTGTATATATAGTTCGGCCGTCACCCCTCTGCAGATGACGGCGAACCTTAGAGACTAAAAAGTGCCATGAAAAGCTTCTTGAAACTGAAAAGGCTGAAATGGCCAATTGGTTTTTTTTTTTTAAATCAAACAAGTTAGTTCTTGCTTTGACTTAGTTATCTCAAAATATTATAATTTGAATAACTTTTGCACAAATCAAATTTTGTTATTGATTTAAAAGGTTTGCTGTTACGCCATGACTACAGTTATGTATGTTCATCGATGTCACTGAACTTGTGACAATTTTGAAGCAATAAATACGCCAGAAAGGTAAAAATATATGTTATATTTATAATTCTGGTGTATCTATAAATATTTCTGGTGTATTTATTACCTTTTTTATTGTTTTAACTTTCAAGCTGCACAGCAATCAAAGCTTTTAATTGAGTAAATTTTTGACAGTTCTAGCTGTGTACACACCGGTCTGGCCAAATTTTTTTTCAAATTTTCTATTACCAAGTCTTATTCATCAGTATTTGTTTTAGAGTTTGTTTTTTAGGTTTTTTATTTTGTTATCATGCGGCCATGGAACATGTAGCTGTTTTGATGTTCTCATTTATTAATTTTTTTTTTGTTTTTAATGCCTCGCTGTCTGTATCTATAAAAATATATTTTTAAATATTTTTTTTTGTTTCTGGTAGAAGAGCGCATTCTAACAACAGCTGCGTTGAAATATGAGCTCAACTGAGAATCTGAATTTTTTTATGAATTGTATTTTTTTTTATCCGCAACCATCAGCGAAT
Organism: Dichetophora obliterata; assembly: GCA_963920525.1. Classification (NCBI taxonomy): domain Eukaryota; kingdom Metazoa; phylum Arthropoda; class Insecta; order Diptera; family Sciomyzidae; genus Dichetophora; species Dichetophora obliterata. The sequence continues at coordinate 21,133,631 of OY986440.1, read as the reverse complement.
TTTTTTTTATGGCAATTATGTATACTTTTTTTATTGTTATTGATTCTTTTTATTTATTATTATTATTAATTCTAAATAACTGTTTTTTGTGTGCGTGTATATATATATATATATATATATATATGTGTGTGTGTGTGTGTATATGTATGTATATATTTGTGTGTGTGTGTCTGTAAAGCTATTTCTCACGTACTATATTGTATAACCTTCACCTACAAAAAATGTCTCAAACAAATGTATTTTTATAACATTTAGCAATGTTTTCTATAAATTTTAAGTAAAACATTTTAGCCCAATTTTTTCACTGCTTGAGCCATTAACAAAAAGATAAACAATCATTTTAGCTTAGGAAGCAGCGAATTTAATACATAAACATACATATATATATATATATATATATATATATATATATATATATATATATATATATATATATATAGATATATATATATATATATATATATATATATATATATATATATATATATATATCTTAAAATGCTAACAAATTTATACTTGCAACATATAAAAATTTGCTGATGTTAGAAAAAAGCATTTGGAAATTTGAATTTGACTTACTTTAATTTTAAGAAATTACTTTTTTAACTCCAACTTTCATTATTTCGAGTGCATTTCTGTCTAACTTTTTAAAAACCGCAATCTTTAGTTTGGCGGCCGTAGCCTAGTGGGTAGAGTGCGTGGCTTAAGCTTAAGAACCGTGGTAGCCCGGTTTCAATTCCAGCTCAGACAGAAAGTTTTTTCAACTGAATTCATTTTTCTGTTCGGCCGTCACCTCTCTGCAGACAATGGCAAACCTCATTGAGTAAAAATTGCCATGTAAAAGCTTCTTGAGAACATAAGCCGTTCGGAGTCGGCATAAAACACGTAGGTCCAGTTCTCGGTCATTTGTGATCAAACATTTAATAACACGCACAACACAATTGGTCAATAGAAGCTAGGTCAAAGTCCTGCCAAGGGCTGAAATGGCCGTTTGTTTATTTATTTATTTTAATCTTTAGTTTGTAGTTTTTTTTTCAACTTCTATTTGACAATCAGTAGTGTTAACAATTCGCTCAAACATCTTCTATTGGGAACAGATCTTTGGAGATTCTAAGCACAGAGCACCGTTCTATGTTTTCAATTAATTTTTTTTCTTATGCTCATACGCACAGCGTTTCAATAGGTTAGAGTCAGTCAAATTTCTATATATTCATTAGGGTGGGCTGATTTGATAGAATTAAGTTTTTACATTCATTTTTTATTAGAGGACAAAGAAACAATACTGTTTTGTCAATTTCTTAGTCCTTTATCGGATTACTTAATGTTGTTATATTTTCATGATCAACATTGTATATTAGAGAGGGCCGATTTCATTAAATTTGGTTTTTACATAGATTTTTTTATAAGAATACAAAAAATTCTGGAAGCATATTTTTTTAATGTGAAATAAAACGTACCATCTGTACCAACGAACTGTTTTGCAATTATTTCAAAATTTTTACAAGAGGGGTCCTGTTTTATCCTTCGGATTTATTTTAACTGATGGCAAAAATTAATGGTTAAAAAACTTTACCAGACAAATTTTGAACTAAATCGTTGTGTCAAAAATTAAGTTACAGCAAGCACATCCAATGTAAAAAAATTGCATTTTTACTACCATCTTTTCAATTTAGCTATTTACCAACATACACTGTAGACAAATCCTTAACATCATATTTGCCTTTGACACAGGTTGTTGTGCTCACAGATCTATAATATAATTTTATGAGAAATATTTTATACATTATTTTAACCCCAAGGGCATTTATTTATGGGTCTTTTTGGCTTTTTTCAAAAAAGGATTAAAAAAGCACTCCTCAACCTAGTCCTAGAGGGTTTAAATATATTAACTTAATAAATATATATAAATATATTAAGTAGTTTTTGTGTTAATAAAAATGTAATTTGTCAAAAGTATGAATGCAATTTTTTTTACTTTCGATGCTGTAACTCTGTTTTCGACAAATTGAATGCGTTCAAAATTTGCAAGGTAAGATTTTTCGAGCTGATGAATTTATTTTTGGTACCAGCTTAAAAAAAAAACAAATAATTAAATTCAAAATTTCCGAAAAATAACAAAAAATACAAAAAAATTTATTCCATCAAATCGATCCACTGCTATAACATAGTGCTGGCCATGAATAAGAAAAGGTATACGCTATTGTAAATTTTTTACATGTTTTCGAAAGGCAGGCAAAAGGCACATAATTCTGTTTTGATTAAACAGAAGTTGTGCGTATTAGCTTGTGAAAGTGGATGGAGCTGCAGAGGGCACAGAAAACTACTGAAGCGTTGATGTAGCGATCAACAAAGCAGCTTTCTAGTCTGCTTGGTAGTTTGTTCTGTAGAAAATTTGCTGTTGTTGCAAGCTATTGCTTCATGAAATTATTTGGCATACAGCTTTTTTTTAAATTCTATTTTTGAAAAATTATAAAACAAAAAACTTGAGAAATTTCACTTATTGTGATAAAATGTTTTCCTTACGGTATTATTAAATTATTATCTCAAAAAATTTTAAACCTTTTTCTTAAATTTTTGGACTTTTTGTAGGGAGGTGTAAAAAGGAAAACTCCTCTAGCTGTCACCCTGTGTAAGCTGGGAATTATTTTCGATATTTTTCTTAATTTTTTGTGTTTTTTGCTTTATGGGGGGATCACAAAAGGGTGAAAGATTATTACGATTATTTTTAAATAATTTTTCCAAGGATGCAGTCTTGTGTCTAGAGTGTCTTTTATTTCACTGTTCTTTCAGTTGTGTGCTAGTGCGCGCACATGTGAGAGCGACAGAGACAGACAAGGTTCACAATGCCCTTGAGATCATGGTAGAAGAATACAGGTATATGCACCAGATGAGAGCATACTGCCGGAATTATCAAAACGAAGCAAAACTTTTTCTTTATTTTCTTTTGTTTCCATTCGCCACACAGCTAATTTTGACAGACATGGCAGTATGGAAAGAGAGCACAGTCAGCGCTGCATATAACTCTATCCTTCTACCCATGGTAGAACTAGTAAAGGTATATGCATTTCAGACTGCTCTCTTTTTCTCATAGCCAGAATTGTCAAACTCAAGCATTTTGCTATTCTTGCCTATTTTCGCTTTCTTATCGCATTCTCATCGTTTTCAGATTTTGTATGAGCTGTCAACTTCGTTTTGACAGTTGCGGCAGTCTCCCTCTCCGAAATGCATACACCTTTTCTAATTCTGCCATGCTTCTACCATGCTTGAGGTTGTTGCATTGTTGCACTTGAGAGCGAGCTCGGTCGACTTGTCAGAATAAATGAAAAGAAATCAAGAAAATGAATGCATAGAACAAAGAAAAGCACAGTGACAGTTCAAGCAAAGGCGGAAAAAGAGTGAATTTCTCTCAAGTGCCAGAACCTTATAAATCTAGTCTAGAGTGATCACTGGTCTAGAGTAATATATAAACAAACATTTTAGTGTATTTTTATACACTAAAATGTCCTTGTATTCAAAATTAATAGCAGTTGGTTATGTTTGTAGGAATTCTAAGGGGTTATAAAACAATAGGTTCAGCTTATATATTTAACACTCTAACTATGACCCCGTGGAAGCTTTAAATTATTTTCAAAATTTTTCTTAATTTTTTGTAAGGGTTGGTGGTTGATCAAGGTGGGATATGTTGGTAAGAAATGTTAAGGGGGAAATAGGCTCATACATTTGACCTCTCTAACTAACACGCCGTGGAAGCAATAAATTATTTTCATGAATTAGTCTTAATTTTTTTGTGATAGAAGTTAGACCTTAGTTTAAGATTTATTTAAAAAAAAAAAAACTAAAATACACAGCAGCCTTCAACTATTTCTACATGTAGCGGAGCACAACAAAATTATTGGTGTCGGATTTTGGAAAAACACGATTTTTTAAAAAACATTTTGATAAGTAAAAAAATTAATTGAATTTATTTTTTAATTCCCGGATCAAATTCGAAATTCAAATATTTTTCCATTTCGAAACCGGAAGTTGAATCTCGCGCATGTCGTAGTACTATAATACCAACAGCGAGAATGCCAACTCAGACAGGCAGGCAGACAGGCGCAGGCAAAATGTATGAACAAGCGAGATTAGAGTCAGCTTGGCTTTATTTCTATCTCGTTGCTCTGCAAGTTACTGCCTGCGCATGTATGTCTGCCTGTCTGAATCGGCGTTTGATCTGACCGCAACCTAAGCATGTGCTGGCGAGTGCGCAGTACTACGACATGCGCGATATGCATGTAATTAAAAACTCATAACTTCTAAGAAATTGCGAATCTCACTATGACACTTTTTGTGAATTATCAACATATTTCAGGCTTCAATTAAAAAATGTTTAAAAAAATCGCAAAATGGTGGAATTCTTCGATTTTTTTATTCCAAATTCAAACTTCGAGTTTCGAAATGGGAAAAAATTTCGAATTTCGAATTTGATTCCAGCATTCGCAAATACAATCAATTTTCAATTTTATACAATCCATAAACAAATATATTTTTTAATTTTTTACCTTCAAAAATGTTTTTTTTAAAAAGCGTGTTTTCAACCACTCCAATCTTTAGAAGCCAAGGCAGCAACCAAGGCAGATAAAAAAAAGTCAATTAATGTAGTCCTTCTATGAGAATATTATGGCAACATTTGGAAAAAATCCGACACCCATCATTTTTTTTTACGTAGAATACGCCAATACAAGACAAAAACAATATTCTAAAATAAGTTGTTTTTTTCCGATAAAAATTCATCCCGCTACGTGGCGTAAAAAAAACTGGTTTCCAAGAAGCGTCAGGAAATTTCAATCTCAAGTTAGCTGAGACAAAAACAATCTTAGTGCATATTTCTTGACGCTTCCTGAAAATCAGTTGTTTTCCGACGTCACCTAGCGGGAAGAATATAGTTGTTTTTAAAAAAAAAATTTAGGATATTGTTTTTTGCATTCTATATGTCAAAACAAATTTAAAGTTGCTAAGTATTTTAGTATTTTTAGCATACATTTTAAAAATTAAGTCTATTTTTTTAAATTCTAACTCTACATGCTACCCTACATTTTTTTTATATATATATTGAGTTTTACATTTGTCACTATGGAATCTTATGAATGAATTATTATTATTTTGCCATAGTTTCGAAGAAAGTACAATATTATGGAAAAATTGTCTGATTAGAATCGTCCGTGAATCGTATCTCCCATACATTAAAAAAAGCCAAAACTCAGCAAGTATAAAAGCTTTAAACACCGGTCATTTTAAGAGAAATAAATATTGTAAAAAATATGAGTGGAAATGCTCAACGAGGCTTAGCGCTGCTCACATACAATCCAGACATTAAAAAAGCAACAGTTTTATAGATATGAATGTTTAAAACTTCAAATATGTTAGATGTGTGCCTTTTATAAGAAATAATACACTGTACAAAATATGGGATTGAGCGTCAAGCAGAGCATCTCTCTTATGCACTTTCTTAACATGATAAAAAATAATTTTTAAGTAAAAATATTTTTTGTTTCAAGAATGTCTTGCAGCACGGAATAGAATTGCGTACAGCTTGAAGTGCATGTTATACACTAATAAAATAAAGATATTTTATTCCCTTCTGGAAAACATTCTAGAACATAAAATATTTTTACTTGAAAATTATTTTGCATAATTTTTTTATACATATTAAAAAATAAGAGTTCAATTGTATGCATTATGCTTAATACGTAAATTTAACAGAGATAAAAATGTTAAATAACATTTGAAAAAAATTATTATTTTTCTAAATGTTTACATACATTCATTCATACAAAAAACTATGTATGATATAAGTGGGGTGAGTGTGTGTGTATTAGTCTTTATATATATAGATTGATTTGTTTGTGTTAACATGCATGCATATGAAGCTACCTCAGTATGTGTGCTATTGCTGGTGTTTTGCCATGAATGTTGATAAGGCATCGCTGTTGCAGCTGTTGATGTGCCATAACGGTCAAAGAAAGCCGGCCTGGGAGCAGGAATACCAGCTATCGGTGGCAAGCCACCTGATGTATGACTCTCCTGTACCGTTGACTTAGTAAGTCGAGTCAAGAGTAGACCATCTTTTTCCTGTTGCGGTTGGGAATTATTTGTAGGTTATTAACATAAATATTGACTCAGGTTTTAATAAATGTATGAGATATGGTAGTGATTATGATGATGTATGTGTCATTATATATATGTGGGTGTGTGTGTGTGTGTGTGCATTTTTTTGTATTTCTTATGTTACGGTGTTGTACAGAACTATAGTAATTTTATAAATCTTACCTATACTGAGAAGACAATTTTCATAAAAACATTTTGAAATGTGTTCAGAAATCACGTAAGTGAATGTAAAAGTTTTTACAATTAAATTAAATGTTCTACTTACAAACAGAACCAATACTCCTCTTAATTTAAAGAACTATAAAATGATTCTAGAATGATTCTTTCGTGAATGATGATCATATACCAATGGTATTGCTTTATGGTTCAGCTCGGCTTTTTTTCGGCGTTATTTGTATAGTTTTCTCAAACCGTTGAAACCATGAAACATTACAATAAAAAACAAATTTATGTTTTAACATTAATTTATTGTCACTTTTTTTAATTGTAATCTAGTTTTCTTAATTATAACATTTCATATATACATATGTATATATTTTTTAAGGTATGACATGCGGTTCAAGCCCACAAATATAACGTTTTTTAAAATTGATGTAGCTCAGTCGTTTTTCACTTTATCAACTTTGGGTTATTTTTACGTGAAATTACACGTAATTTTCTAATTTTTTCTGTACTTTTTTATGTTTCGATGCTTTTTTATCCCCCCCTCCCAGAGCGATGAAAATGGGTACGTAAAAATGAGAAGGCAAACGGGGTGTCGTTTTTTTTTTATAATCAGATGTCAAATTGAAATTCTGCTGGCGGCATTTTGTTGGTAATCACAGGTAAAAACAGGTCTTGAACTAAAATATAAAAAATTAACAAAATGGCGCAATTACTAAAAAAGAGTTCAAAAATTAGCCTTTTTGGGGGGTTTTGCCGCACCCCTCCCTCGGTAGTAGAGTTAGCCCAATTATACTAGTTCAGGACCTGCCTGACGTGATTACCTACAAAACGCCGCCCACCGCATCTTCATACGACTTCTGGTTCTCGAGAAAAACGACACCCCAGTTTGAAAAAGTGATTTCAAGAAAAACGCATTTAAAATTTTACTACTGCACTTTGGCGCAAGTGTGTACATAATATAGCTCTGTAACTCCAAAAATAATTCGAGTTTTAAAAAATCCTTTTAAGACATTATTTTTAAAGGATTTTTTAAAAGACATTTATGAAAAAAAAAAACCAAACAAAATTTTTTTTAACCGCAGGTCATACCTTAAACACAAACCGAATGTGATTTGGCAAAAAGTTCTTCAGAATCTCAAGAACCTATTAAAAACAAGCACCTTATTTTAATCGAATTTTCTAAAAGTAATTTTCTTTTTGCCAATGGGTTTGGATTCTCATATAATTAGCAGTAACCGTACATTTTTAACAGACTTCAAAGAGTTGGTTGATTTTTTTTTAAAAATGTATTTACATCGATAACTCCTAAAGTACTTGCCCGATTGCCTCAATTTTTTGTCAACAGATAGAGATACAAAGTGGGCGGTATCCGACACAGGGGCGTGACAATATAGGAAATACTCTGTATATCGAATAATATTAACACTAGATTACTGAAATTTGGTACAGGGGTAGGCACAATTATTTAAAAATATGTTCAAAAAGTGGGCGTTATTCGATAAAAGGCGTGGCAATATTAGAAAAACGCTGTAACTCGAGTAATATTGACACTAGGGTACTGAAATGAGTAACAGGGGTAGGCATAGTTATTCAAATTTACTGTGCAGAAAGTCGGCATTGTTGGACAAAAGGGCGTGGCAATATAAGAAAAATACTGTATCTCAGTCAATATTGACACAAGGGTACTGAAAATTGGTACAGGGTTAGGAACAATTATTACAAATTATGGTCAAAAAAGTGGGCGTTATTCGATAAAGGGCGTGGCAATATAAGAAAAACGCTGTAACTCGAATAATATTGACACTAGGAAATTATGTACAGGGTTAGGCATAGTAATGAAAATGTGATATCAAGAAAGAAGCCGTCGTTGGAAAAAGGGCGTGGCAATATAAGAAAAATACTGTTTCTCAGTAAATGTTGACACTAGGATACTGGAAATTGGTACAGGGATTGGAACAACTATTACAAATTGCGGTCAATAAAGTGGGCGTTATTCGACAAAGGCGTGGCAATATTGGAAAAACGCCGTAACTCGAATAATATTGGCGCTAAGAGACTGAAATTAGATACAGGAGTAGGCATAGTTATGAAAATTTACTGTGAAGAAAGTGGGAGTTGTTGGACAAAAGGGCGTGGTAATATAAAAAAATACTGTTTCTCAGTTAATATTGACACTACGGTACCAAAATTCGGAACAAGAATGGGCAAAATTGTTTCCAATTTCTCTAAAAAGGAAGAAATAAAAACTTGTTAACAAAAAAAAACCAACTTCAAAACCACTGCAAAGTAAAAAATAATTTTAAATTACTTTTCACCTTAATTCTTGATCAAATTTGATAATTTATTTATATATATTTTTAAATTGGAAATCTTATTATTATAATTATTATTGTTATCATATTATTATTATTATTATCATATTATTTTTATTATCTGTTTTGTATTATTATCATGAATATATTAATTTCTCCATGAATATAAAACCTTTAAAGCCGCAGCGTTTATTTTATAAAAGTCTGATTATATAAGCGCCGACTTTAATGGTTTTATATTCATGGAGAAATATATTTATGATAATAATACATATATATATTTATGATAATAATACAAATTAGAAAAAAAATTATAATAATAAGATTTCCAATTTAATAATATATATAAATAAATTATCAAATTTGACCAAGAATTAATATAAAAAGTAATTCATTTTTTCAAATTAGGATTTAAATCCTATCGACAATGTCTGGCACAACCTTAAACACCTTCGGAATAACCCATCCATAACTATTTGGAAAGAAAATACCATTGATGTTTGGAGAAATTCTTCGAAAATAAAATCATGTATTAAGGCTTCGATTGAAAGTATACTCAAAAGAGTGCGAGCTGCGTAAAAGCTAGAGGCGGAAATACACGTTACTGACAAAACTCTAATCAAAATACTTTCTAGTGACAAACAATTAATATTTTTAACTAACTCATTTATTTTATTTATCATTGAAATAAAAACAAAATTATAATTTGACACTTGAAACTTGAAAATTTAGTTTAATTACTCTGCGTTCTAATAGCTTGACCACCTACTGTACACCTTATATGTAAGGCAGAAAATGGAGTACAATTCGCACTGGGCAGGGGCTTCAAGATCTTATCTGGAGCTTCTGGATCGGATTCAACGTCGTGCGGTATATATGATAGGGGATGAAATACTTTCATCCACTCTTAACTCTCTTGAGCATAGACGCAATGTTGGTTGCCTAAGCCTTCTGTACAGGTACTAGCATGGGAAGTGTTCAAGGGAGATACATGGCATGACGCCACCAGCTCGTGTGTTTGCCAGGTCCACTCGGGCAGCCCACCCCTTTACCATTGCCTCGATGTCCAACAGAACTTCGCATTACCGAGATAATTCGAGATAATTCGCTTAATTCGAAAATGCTTAAATATAAGAGCTTTTGAAATTTTGTATATAAAACTACTGCCAGATTCTGAAAGAGCACACTCCAAAACACCTGATTTTAAAGTTTGGCATGACGTAAGCTAATTTTGAATTAGCCGTTTTTACAGGAACTAGCGTGCATAAGAATTTTGCGTGTAAAGTTCAATCACAGTGCTTGAAAAAATAACACGTACAACACTTTTTTTAAACCTGACATATGGACATATTAAAAAGGTGTTTGTGCACACACACTTACCTCTACTTCATAAGACTCGTTTTTGCGTGTGAAGCCGTTTTCGTGTTTTGATTCTTCGATAGTCGTTGATTTCGAAACGGTGCCAGGTGCTGTTGCTGTCGGCTGTGGCTGCTGTTGCTGCAGCTGCTGCTCCTGCAATTTATTTTGCGCAGCTAATTGCTGTGAAAGCAATTGTTGCTGGCGTATTTGTTGCGCCAGCGCTTGTTGTTGCTTGAGCAGTTCCAATTGTTGCGCTTTGAGTTTGGCCACATCTTCCTGTTGCTCGATATCGCGGTCGATATCCGAAATGATTTCCTTTAACGTATTGTTTAGATTATCCTGATTAGACAACAACAACAAGTTGGTTCAAGTTGCTTTGTTTTTAAAGGCATTTTGTTTTTTTTTTTTAATTCGTAAGTGTTAATTCGTGGCGTCCGCATGACAGTCAAAACGGTCATGTGGAATTTTTTTTGATTTAGTTTGCAAGCAGAATGGGCAGGCAGGCGTTAAAAAGCTTTAATAAGTTTTAGTACCAATTTTGGCCACATTAACTTTATCTTACCTGTTTGTGTTGCTGTTGTTGCTGTTGTTGCTGTTGTTGCTGCTGTGCAGCATCTGCTGGTGCTGCGGCTGCCACGGGTGTTACCTCTGGTGCTGCTACTGCTGCTTCTGGTTCTTTAGCTGGTTCTGTTTCATTCTGTGATTTTGTGATAGCAATAGAAGAAGCATTAGTTTGTGCAACTGCCACGCCATCGTCCTTGGCATCCTCCACTTCCTCTTCTTCCTCTTCCTCCACCTCCTCCTCCTCTTCTTCCCCCTCTATTACTTCAGCTTCTTCAACTACCTTAGCAGCCTGCTGTTGCTGCTGCTTTGGCTCAACAACAGCTTCTTTCTTTTCATTTACAGTTGTTGCTGCTGCTATTTGTGTTTGTGTTGGTGTAGTTGATGTAGGTGTAGGTGTAGGTGTAGGTGTAGGTGTAGGTGTTGGTGTTGTTGCTGTTGTTGTGATGGTTTTTTTGACTGTTGTGGTTTGTGTGGGTTTTGTCTGTTCGTCAGCAGTTGCAGTGGCATCTGGCGCTGGCTCCGCCACCGATGCTTTTCTAACAACCGTTGTTGTGGTTGTGGTTGTGGTTTTGCTGCCATCGCCCACGCTACCATCCTGCTTCTTGACAACGGTGACAGTAGTTGTTGTTGTGGGTGCAGCCACTTCTTGCTGCTTGACAACTTGCACAGTTTCGGTGACTTCAACTGTTTCCCCATCAGCGTCACCTTCAACCACTTCAATAACTTCCTCCTCTTCTTCTTCATCCCCAGATGCATCATCAGCTGCAGCGATTACTGTTGCCGCTGGCTGCTTAGATAATTTTATGGTGACAGTAGCTTCGGCATCGCCAGTTTCAGGACAATCTTCAATTGTAACTTGTGGCTCGGCTTTGCCATTCTGTAAAGTCTTTATTTTGGCAGCGAATCAAGGCAGATAGATGGCGTTCACAATAGCGCACCACAAAAAAGCACCCAAGGACACACAATTGTCAAAAATGCAAGGTAGCGGTAGTCAGCCCAATACACACACACATACGGCAGTTGGGTAGCAAACGGTTAACAGGAAACAAAATGGTAAAAAAAATTATATAAATAATACTTTTAATTAGAAAACATAAGACGTTACATATCTTGCTCGCAGCTTGAGCATTCTACAATTAAAAGGTAGTGAGAAACTGGCAGCGGTAGAGGCAATTGGAAGCATAAGTTGTTGTGCGCAAAGTTACATATATACGAGTAAATATCTAGAACTAAAAACCCTTACTTAACTTATGCGTTGCGCCGGCCTAAAATTTAAGGCTTGTTTCTTGCAGCAAAATCAGTCAAAAGCAGTTAAAATTAAGCCGCTGTAGGCTATCAATAATTCAGGGCCTCTAGGAAAGTGCTTACCTTTGCTAATCAGCTGATAGCTTATAAAGTAGACAAAAATACTGCGCTGATACACCAATCTAAGCGCAGTTAACTGTAACAACGCAATGCCTTAACGCAATTGCGTTATAACGTAGTTTGAAATGCTATGATTCCAGTATCAATTTGGAATATCGTATTAGCTGTACCATCAGGCATAACAACAACGCAGTGAGATTTTGTATTGAATAGTGCATTGAATAATGAGGTAAATTTATTGAGTGTGGTGAGTTGAGTAGCGCATTGCATTATGGTAGTAGTGTAAGTAATATGTTTAATCTAAATCAGGTTAGTTTACATAAATAAAGACTGGATAATTTTCACACATTGGTTAATTTGACCTCATTTCAATTTGGGCTAATTGAAGCGAGCGAGTGAAGCTCCCATGGAACAGCTTGTTTGAAAAATGTTTGACTAAGCATGTCTCTGAAATGGGTTGACCGATTTTAATTTTTTTCTCAACTGTTCTTCGCTTCTAACATTAAATCTAAATCTAAAATCGGAAAGTGAGCATAAAATAATTGTTATTTTTTAAGTTTTCTTTTAAGCATTTAAGCATTATGGGTATCAAAGGAAATGTTAAAAAATCGAGGGTTAAAGAATAAATTACAAAAGGAGGTTGGCTAAAAAAAGAGAAGAAATAAATAAACGTAATATTTATTAGTTCGGGTTAATTTTTTCATTACACACATCTCCCTTACAAACATGACAAAACGTAGTAAGTCCATTTTTTTGAAACAACCTAACATAATATCTCTTGAAAACTTACTTGATCTAAAGCTCACAATCTTAATTCACATAATATCTCTACTTTTATTGTTTTGAGAAAAGTTCATTGGAACGAGCGACCAAACTTTTATTTGCTAAACAACTGCTACACCTAGTTTTTATGTGAGATAAGGTTTTTGTTGCTATTGGATGCTAATACGAGTAAGCAATTTGGTTCCAAAGCAAAATCGAGAAAACTCATAATCTACAAGAAGCTCGTTATACCTGCGCTTCTTATCAAATCAAGCATCGCAAACAGACGCAGCCGCTGTGGAGGTATTCGAAAAAAGGTTCTGTGCTGTTTGAGTTGTCGACGATTATCGTATCGTATAACGTTAGTGCAGTTAAGCGTAAAACTATACGTTGGCTGGATCATGTCCATCGTATGGATAAAGAAACTCTAGCGAAGAAGTGTTCGAAGTGAAGGTCGATCGTCGAAGCAGAGGCGCCCAGCGAACGCTAATAAGGTCGGCCGTAGAGCATCTACTGGTTATTATGGTCACATAAGTAAGTAAGTCAGTTTTGTGTAATATAGCTAGTTCTGTAGCCTGCGTACGACAGGCTAAATAGTAATGCCATACGACATCGTCATCCTTATTAAAATAAGAAAACAATATTGGACAAAAATTTATAAAAAAGCTCATTTTTTTTAAGAAAGCACCAAGCACAACAAACACTTAAAATTTAGAAAAATCTATGACTGTACTATAATTCGTTAAAAGTTGATATAATCAATCACAACAGTCACATGCAATTTCTTATCTGATAAACAAGTTAGAATTTAAAGTTAGATTCAAGTTTGCTAATACTTTTGAAATCAAACACATTCGGCTTGACGTAGAAAGCAGAATGAGTAAAAAGTTTTGTAGAACTGCGCTTTTGTGTTAATTTTGAAAAATAAAGTTTACTGGCGCAATAACGCAGTTGAGTCCTTCAACTCAATAACGCAACGAAGCGCTACATAACACATGTCAACTATACAGTCGAGTGGGTCGAAAAAAACTTTGAAAAAACCACCCCCTATATCACAGCTGACCTCGAGAGGATTCCAAAAACAAAAAATTTTTTACCACCAGAAAAACAGCCAAAATGGTATTTTTTTCCATAACTTCAGTATAGATAACATGCCCGATCGTACGTCGTTAAAACGTGCTTAACACCGTGCTTAACTCCGTTAGCGCCCGATTTACCCCCCTTGAATTTTTTAATATTTCTCATAAAACTAAAAACTATGCTAAATAGTTTGCTAAACACCGGTTAACTTCCGGTTTGCTTAAACCCCGGAAGAGATTCGGCCAGTTTCCCATTTAACCGCTTCTAAAAAAACTGCCCAGTCTGGAAGTTCCCGAGTTTTTACAAGTTCGATTAAGAAGAAAAAGGTGGAAGAGTAAAAAATCTAGAATCAATGCACAATTAGTGGAAAAGAACTTACAGTTTTCAGACAATTAAAAAACTCAAAATTCGTCGAAATCTCGTAAAAATAACAATAGCTACAGTATTGAAAAGAACCAGCGAAAGAAACCTAAAAAAGTAAGGTATATAGTTCGAAAAGAAGTTTCTTTCTCTGATGAAAGTGATACGCATATGACATTTGCAGGCAGTGATCAGACAGTTGGATCTTTTCTCGAAAGAAAGCGAATTTTCAATATATAAATTGACTGATGACATTGATATTTCCCCTGTATTAAGAAGCGAAATTAAATTGAAGTTCCGAAAACCCCTTAAATCCAGCTTCAACGTCACGTTGTCGAAAAAAAAAACATTTTCGAAGTCGATTTGCACAACTTTAACATCAGATAATTATTTTCAATGCACATTACCCTATATAAGATCATCCTTACCTTTTCACCTTTTCAGTATAATATTCTTCTTTTTTTTAAATTCTAAGATATTATTTTTTTTATTTTTATATATAACCAGCTGAAATTGGCGCGTTGCTGCCACACTTAATTGTCAAACGCCTATAAAATGTGATCAATAAATCTGCATGTATAAATTGAGGTCGAATACTGAATTTCAACGCTGTGCGACCTATAATTCTAAAGCTATTAAAGCTAAACAAAACAATCCTTGTTTTCGTCGTTTGATTTTTACACTCGCTATGTTGCTCGTCGCGCCTTTATTTATGGTTCGGTCGGTATTCTCGCTGCAAGTGGTTGGTTAAGTGTTGAAAGTGAAGTGATTCAATTTTTAATAAATAAAACTTGTGTAGTTGAAATAAATCTAATTTATTTCTTCTTAAAAATATGCAAATTTGCAAAATTAGCATCAACAAAGCACGTTTATTTTCATCGTTTATTTTTCACACTCGTAAGTCGAAACGATGGGAAGACTTGGTTCATATAACTGACATCTGGTAAGCGCGATAAACAGTTCGTTGCGCACAACCGAATGGCTCAAAAGCTTGTCTGCAGTTCCATTCTCGGAACGAAATGACGCAATTTTCTCAATTGGGAAATTGGCGATTGTGGCAATTGCATTTAGAAAATTGCCGACAATCGACAAAGTTAGTAGGGCAATTTTTCGGTTTCGGCAATGGGTTTAGTTCTGTGAGTGTACTAGTCTATAAATTTCGTATCCGGTAAACCCATTATCATTCCTATATGATGAATATCATTTAAAAATCGAGATAAAACTGAAATTTTGAACCCGACCACCTCAGATATCGATGAAATTTTGTTCATAGCTAAATTTGATCAATACAAACAAACTCTCATTTTTAGAAATGACTATTTTGCGATTTTTTAAGCGTGGCACAGTGGGAAAGTTTTCGAAAAAACGCGAAAATGGTCAAAAAGAGCTCCATTTAAACTGCAATAACTCAGAATCGGCTGAACCGATTTCCATGATCTTGGTATCATTAAAAAGATATTTTAACAGGCTTTACACTGTAAAAAGTTTATAAAAAAAAGAAAATTTTAACTAACGAAAAATTCAAAAAGATCAAGGGTTTTTTACAGTGTATTACTTTTTTAGGAAGGTTTATCCTTCACCTATACCATATCAAAAAATAAAAATGGGTTCTTTTTTAGTTTTTTTTATATAATTTTTTAAGTAGTGTCACTTCTAGTAATAGCCCTTATATTTTATATTTAAGTTTCGAGAAGCCAAGATATCCCATTACAATTTTTACGCGTATATTTTAAAAATTTGAGTGAATATGAATTCAAACAATAAGTACAGATGCATAAAAATATATAATAAGTGTTGCGCTTCGCTTCGTAAAATAAGTGAAAACGAGGCTGCAAATATAATTGAATATTTTCCAGCTGTCGCCAGCATTCATTGTAGCCGTATTTGCGAAACTTGCCGGAATACACTGAGAAAAGCGCGCAGTCGTAATGAATCCAACGTGGAGCAGAATGAAGTCTCAAATTATTTACCAACAACGCCCAGCGATGAAATTAGGGAAGAATTGAATGAACTTCCAACTTGCAATGCAAACATCGAAAGCAACGAACTCATTGAAAATATAAATGATCATATTATTCCTCATCTACCAAACCAAATGTCGCCTCTTAAGAGGAAATATATCAAACGAGATGCATACAGAAATAGAAAATCACTGCAAATTTTGGAAAATGTAGCAGATTCACTTGGAGCTGATCCATTGTCTGATTTGTCAGCGCAACTTGAAAACGTCAAAGCCATTTACGAAGAAATTTTGCAAAACATCAAATATCAAATAGAGAACAGCTCAAATCTTTTGGAAAAGCAAAAACTTTTATCTCTCTTACCAATCAATATCAGTCACGCAGAAATTAAAGATCGTTTTGGGGATGATATATCTCACGATTGTATCAAAAAAAGTAAAGATATCCAAAGGAATAAAACGAAGTTTGCAGATATCAATCTTTTAAAAATGAGCACACGTAGTTTACCAACCGAAACTCTAAGCACAGTCAAGTTATTTTATGAAGATGATGAAATTAGCCGAATGACGCCAGGATCGCAAGATTCAATTACTGTTAAACAAGGAAACTTACGTGAAAAAGTTCAAAAAAGACTGATGTTATCTTCACTACGCGAATCTTACTACGAATTTAAAAAAAAACATCCCTTGGCCAAAGTGGGTTTTACAAAATTTACAATGTTAAGGCCAAAAAATTTTATGAAACTTGGAGTTGGAAACCAGCAAAATATCTGTGTATGCACATTGCATCAGAATATGAAATTGATGTTTGAAAAAAGTGGCTTAAAATCAATTTGTATTGAAAGAGAATGCACATTTACCGACTACAAAGATGTTCTCAAATTCGTTGTTTGTGATGGTGACATAGAAAAAAGCGAGTGTTGCGTTTCAATGTGTGGTCACTGCTTCAAAAATTTAAATAATCTAAAAACGCATATGCTAAAACATTTTGAAAATAACCAAACTGAAGAAATAATATACAAAAAGTGGAATACAACGATTAGATGTGTTCTGGAAACGTTAACCACCAACCCAGAATCATTTGTCAGCGATTTTACTAAACACATCAAAGTTCTGATTCCGCACCATTTCATAGCAAAGCGACAATCTGAATTTATCAGCAATAAAAGAGCGGCGCTGTTATCAGGAGAAATGTTAATTCAAATGGACTTTGCTGAAAATTATGAATTTCTTGTACAAAATGCCGTGCAAGGATACCATTGGAATAATGATCAGGCTACAATACATCCGTTCGTTATTTATTACAAAGGTAATTGTTTTAATATTTTGGTATTAGTAAACACATCCATCCACACTCATCAAAATATTTAATATTTTTTATTTATTTATTTTCAGTTAACGATAAATTAACTCATAAAAGCTTCGCCATAATATCTGATTGCAATACCCATGATAGTATAGCAGTTCATCTATATATTTCAAAAATGATACAGTTCGTGAAGGCCAATATAACCAACAATATTAATAAAATCATTAACGTATCAGATGGTGCAGGAGCACAATATAAAAATAAATATAACTTCATTAATTTATGCCATCACAAATCTGATTTTGGTATTGACGCTGAATGGCACTTTTATGCTACCAGTCACGGAAAATTTGCATGTGATGGAATCGGAGGAACATTGAAGAGAGGTGCTCAAAATTATAGTATTGCAAATAAAAATGAAATTCAGACAACGAGGCAACTCTATCACTGGGCATCAGAAACATATAAGACTACCATACAAGTTGCTTACGCAGATGCTGACGAATACAACAACGTTAAAGAAAAGCTATTTTCAAGATATAAAGAAGCTCAAACTATAACAGGAACTCAAGGCTTTCATTCATTCATTCCGATAAATGAAACTTTTGTACATGTGCGCAGAAATTCTGACTGTGTCAAATTTGAGCAGCACAAAATTTCTTACAAATAATTAACTTAAAAAAAATGTAAATAAAATAAAACACAAATTAATAAACACATGGCAAATAATATAAACAATTGTTGATGGTTTTTTATTTGTAAACATTTAAAAAATGTTATAATTGTTGAACTATTTTGTAAATGTGTAAGAATGTGACCTGATATTTTCGCTCTTATTCGAATTATTTCGAAAACTTTCGGTACGTATTACTAGAAGTGACACTACTTAAAAAATTGGGGTTAAAACATATTCGTAATTTTCCTAGGCCTATGTTTATTTATTTAACCTGTAAATATAAAATATAAGGGCAATTACTAGAAGTGACGCTACTTAAAAAATTATATAAAAAAAACTAAAAAAGAACCTATTTTTATTTTTTGATATGGTATAGGTGAAGGATAAACCTTTCTAAAAAAGTAATACACTTTAAAAAAAACCCTTGATCTTTTTGGATTTTTCGTTAGTTAAAATTTTCTTTTTTTTATAAATTTTTTACAGTGTAATTTTTTTTGTGTCATAAAACGTGTCATAAAGCCTGATAAAATATCTTTTTAATGATACCAAGATCATGGAAATCGGTTCAGCCGATTCTGAGTTATTGTAGTTTAAATGGAGCTCTTTTTGACCATTTTCGCGTTTTTTCGAAAACTTTCCCACTGTGCCACGCCCAAAAAATCGCAAAACAGTCATTTCTAAAAATGAGAGTTTGTTTGTATTAATCAAATTTAGCTATGAACAAAATTTCATCGATATCTGAGGGGGTCGGGTTCAATGCATCTCTATTTTTACATGAAATTCATCATATGTACGTCTAACCCTGGTTTGACATCTATACTCAGTTTCCTTTTATATTGTAACATTTTTAATTTACAGGGTGTTTACCGTTTTTGGCACGTGTTTAGAATTATTGATCTAGAATCTGAACTACTCACCATAAAATAAAAAATTAAATTTTGTATTTGAGAAAAAATATCAGCTAGTAAAATATCACAAAGACAATACCCAGCTAGCACAAAAAGATTGTTAAAGTGTCGCAAAAGAGTAGCCAATACAGATATCAATCGTAATTGTAACGTTATAACAGCTGAAAAAGCAGATATTTACGCTTATTTTGTAACAACTTAGGTTGCAACTAGGCGAAAAATGTGTTATTGGGGGTTGGAATTAGTTTTAAAGGTTTTCTAAGAGATGGCGTAACTATCAATAGTTCGCATCGGGCACACCTGTGACTATATTCATTTCAAAGCACATTGTCTAAGCTTCATTTTTTAGTATGTGTCATTCCACTGAAGTGTAAACAACATATATTTTTTTTCTCTGTGAACATGTCGACTTTCGTTTCAACAAAACGCAATTTGCGGGAAGGTTTACTTTTGTGCTTCCATTTGAAGAAAAAAGCGGTTGAGGCACAACGCACGCTTACTGAGGCTTACGGGGACTATGCTCCATCGATTTCTACTTGTGAGTACTGGTTCCGTCGGTTTAAAAGTGGTGATTTTGATACGGAATACAAAGAGCGTCCGGGCCAGCCGAAAAAGTTTTAAGATGAGGAATTGGAGGCTTTGCTCGATGAAGACCCGTGTCAAACCCTTCAAGAATTGTCAGAATCATTGGGAGTCGACTTATCAACGGTCGGCAAACGCTTGAAGGCCATGGGAATGATTCAAAAGCAAGGAAATTGGGTGCCGTACCAGTTGAAGCCGAGAGACGTTGAACGGCGATTTTGCATGTGCGAACAACTGCTTCAACGGCATAAAAGGAAGAGTTTTTTGCATCGTATTGTCACTGGCGATGAAAAGTGGATCCATTACGATAATCCTAAGCGAAAAAAATCGTGGGTACCACCCGGCCATGCATCAACATCGAGGGCCAAGCCGAATATTCATGGCGCCAAGCTTATGCTGTGTATTTGGTGGGATCAGAAGGGTGTCGTGTACTATGAGCTGCTAAAACCTAACGAAACCATCACTGGGGAACGCTACCAACAACAATTGATGCAATTGAGCCGAGCATTAAAGGTTAAACGGCCGGAATATGCCAAAAGACACGACAAAGTGGTTTTTCAACATGACAACGCACGGCCACATGTTGCAAGAACCGTCAAGGAAACGTTGGAGGCGCTGAATTGGGATGTGCTACCCCACCCGCCTTATAGCCCAGACATAGCCCCTTCCGACTACCACCTATTCAGATCGATGACGCATGGCTTGGCTGAACAGCGCTTCACTTCTTACGAGGATACCAAAAAATGGGTCGATTCGTGGATTGCCTCAAAAGACGAATCGTTCTTCCGGCGCGGAGTCCATATGCTGCCAGAAAGATGGGAAAATGTTGTAGCTAACGATGGACAATACTTTGAATAATATACATTGTACCGTTGTTTCTAAATAAATGCTCAAAAACCGAAAAAAAACCTTTAAAATTAATTCCAACCCCCAATATTATAATGTTATAAATGTGTAACAAGACAAAATATACTTGAAACATCCAAAAACATTGTTATTGTGTTCTTACGCTACAATTCAGGTAAAATAACGTTAATGTAACAAATATTTTGTTTTATTGAAGTTATTTTTTGTTATAATGACAGATTTTTAACAAGAAAGTAGTACTGATGACATAAATATTCCTGATTGAAAAAAAAAAGTTCTTAAAAAGTTTTTAAATGATTTGCATACACAATTCCTTAAATTAATTTTCATTAAATCGGTGATAATTAATTTTTTGGAGTGAATTTTAAAAGTCAAAGACAAATTGGTCAAATACACTAAAATTTTACAACAAAGTCCATTTTGTCGATGAATATTTGTGTTTTACCTCTAGAAAACTCACGCGCCACCCAAAAAAAATAACATTTTTAAAATAATTTGGAAATAAGAAATATTTCGAGCTTTTAGTTTCCACGTAATAATGTTTAATATATAGCTAAATATATTATATAGTGTCATATTGCACTGAAAATTTTAAAAGAAAATAATAAAAACCAAAGAAAATCGTATTTAAATTTATTCCAATCAAAATTCATAATGTAGAAAAAAAATCAAATATGACGAGTATGAAGTTTTAGATTTTTTTTTCCAAAGTTCTTGCAACTGAATAATACATAGTTCTTGCAACGTACTAAATATCAACAGACACAAATATTTTTAAAAGTTGTTGCAACTGAACAATAACTATAATGCAGCATTGACTTACAACAATTTTATTCAAAACGTCTTGCAACTGAATTTTAACGCCAATACAACGTTCATGTCACTAATTACATTATAAAAGTTGCAATGGTTTTTTCTAAAGTTCTTGCCACATAGTAATAACCTCAATACATCGTTCTTATATTAAGTTACAATTATGTTTTCTAAACTTGCATCAACTGAATAATAACCTTGATACATCCAAAGTTTGTAATGAATATTTTCAATGTTCTTGCAACTTAATATAAACCTCAATTCAACTTTATTTTTCCTAGCTATATTTTTAGAGTTATAATAATGTTTCCTAAAGTTGTAGCAACTGAATAATAGCCTCAATACAGCATAAGGTTGCAATGACTATTTCCAATGTTCTTGTAACTGAATAAAAACCTCATTTCAACTTTCTTGCAAGAAAACAAATTCTCATACTTTCACAATGATTCATTGCCATTCCACGAAAAATTTGTTCAATTCGGTAGTTTCGTTGAACGCTGAAATAAAACAAAAGTGGATTACATGGTAGAAGAAGCCTACGCAAAGAAATTTACAAGCAACACAGAATTTTTTGTGAACAATAAAATTTATATTTTGCTTATGGCATTTTAGAGCGTCACAGCAAAATTGGAAACATTTAGCTGTAGTGACTTCTCTATAACTTAGTAAAAATATCTTCAAACCGAAGTTTTGAACATTTAGTTGTTGTGACATTGATATAACTTAATATAAACATACAGCAACTTAGTCGCATCTAAGTTGCTAACTCGTTACTGTATTTGTTACAATTACAATACACAAACATTTTTTATAGGTGCTACAAAAAGAAATGTTGTTATAATCTTAATTTAATGTAAAAATTACCTAGTTTTTTTAAAACTTTATGAAACATTTTTATAACAAGTGCATTTATTGCAACAAAACGAATGATTTGTTACAAATTACTTATTTGAAACTTTAATACAACCCATTTGTGACTAAGTATGTTTAAAAAACTGAAATACCAACGAATTATAACATATTTTTGTTACAAATCGAAATCTGTGTTAGCTAAGTGTATATTGTTTTGTATAAAAATTGTTTTTATATACAATTTTAGGCATATTATTCATATTTACTATAAAATGTAAAACGAAATTAGCGAATTAATTCAAATTGAGATTGGTTATGCAAGTGGCGTTGTTTTTTGTATTCACTTATTTATGATTTCTTTTTAATTTTTTTTTAAGTTTCAATAGATATGCAATTAGTGTTCATGAATTTGTTATTTTTCTTTCAAAATATTATTAGATTACTTCAATTAGCACGATTTTTTGTTATTGAAATTAGTTCAACAAAGCAATGCTTGCTGTTTGTGTTAAGGGTTGCTTGAGCACAGAATTTCACTTTCTAATACTTTTTGCTACTTTTTTGATGCTATTATGCAAAATGACTAAAGGCAACACTGGAAAGTTCGGCATGTTTGGTGTTTCAATCAGCAATCAAAGACCCCTTTTACATTGATCAAGACTTGAAGTCAAGTTTTTTTGACGTTCTCTTTTGAACTTGACGAAAGCTTTCACATTGGTCAAGACTTGAATTCAAGTTCTTGTCTTCTTTCCTTGTTTTCTAAAAATAAAACGAGATAGGTAGCAAGCAAATGAATTATAGTTTATAGAAATTTGCAAACTGAATTTTATTTTTTTACCACGATGGAAGTTAACAAAACGTTTTTGCTTAAAAATTTAATGCAAAATTAAATTATATTAAATGCAAAAAAATTTTAATGCAACCGAAGTCTAGCAAACTCACATTGATATGCGAAAAATAAAATAAAAAGCACTGTCAACAACGCGAAAATAGCAAAAGGAACACGAAAAAACACGAAAAATTGCCGGTACAGCTTCAAGTTTCTTTTTCCCTTCCGTCGCTTCCGATGTGCGGCGAATTGCCTACAAACTCTGAAACTTGACTTCAAGTCTTGACCAATATAAAAGGGGTCAAAAATGTTTGCTGTCTGAGAGCGAGAGAATGAATATGAGAAAAAGTTCATTTTTCATTTTATACGTGAAACAATAACAATAAGAAATGTTCGGCAAACATGTTTGGCTAGCATAACCACGGCATAAGCTACCTTTATTTAACGTGTAGAAGTGTTATGTGTGGACAGGACATGCACGTGGCAGACGTTCACAGACAGTTACGGACGTAATTGTTTTTCTATATATTTTTCAGTTTAAGCAACACTAATTAAAAAAGTACTTGCATTTTTTCCTTTTTTGACAGTAAAATAAAAAATGCATAAACTTTCTTTGGCAAAATTTTTTTATTGCAAGCAATTTATTTTTATTTTTTGTGTTTACAATGAAAATATTTTTAAATAATTATGTATGTATATAATATTTACATGTTGCATCTTTCGTTCACTGAATTGAATTCAATCACAAGACAAAACAATAAATAAATTTGCAACATTGAAAAATAACAATAGTAACTTTTGTGTTCATATTGAAACAGCTAATACATTGTAATTAAAATTCTTTAAAAGGTTAAAATATACATTTTAAAAATACTCAAAGCTTTAAGTCAAAGATTTTTTTAATTAGTGTGCCAAGAGCTTTTATCTAATTTTTTTTTATGTTTTTTGTATATTTTGTTAAATTTTCTACTTGTCTTACGTGTGAATAGGAACTGTGTGTTTAATATATGTATGTCTTTTATGAGTCTCAAAATGAGAGTTTTTGCGAGTTTCTTTGTGTGTATTTGTGTGAATGTTATCAAATTAAATTACATGTTGAACTTTAAAATCCTGTGATCGTTACTAATATTTTGAGTGGATAACATATTTTTAAAGTTCATCAAGTATAAGATAAATATATTAATGCATAAATTTGAAAAATATGTATTTTCCTGTGCTGGCGAGTACGAAGTACTACGACATGCGAGAGATGCATGTTCTTAAAAATTCATAACTTCTAAAACATTGCTAATCCCACTATGAAATTTCTTGTGTATTATCTACATATTTCAGGCTTCACTCCAAAAATGTAAAAAATATCTCAAAAATGACGAAATTCTTCGAATTTTTAATCCAAATTCGAACTTCCGGTTTTGGAATGGAAAAAATTTTTCGAATTTCAAATTTGATTCCGGTATTCGCAATTACAACCAGTTTTCTAGATAAATCCATAAACAAATATCTTTTTTTTTAATTTTTTTTTTAAATACAAGATTGTTCCACTCGATCCATTGTGCAGCGCATTAAGATTTTAAGTTGAATTCTGGGTAGCGCGTTGAGTTATGCAGTGAAGTAAGCGCAGTTAAGCCTCATCTAGAGAAAATACAACAGATGAAATCAAAGACCTGTTGTTTCGAATCAATTAAAAAAGAAGAACGAACAAAACACAATTTATGATACTGCGCTATTTTAAACAAAACAAGTGTATCATCAGGCTAAAAGCGCAGTTAAGTGCTTCAACTTAATAATGCAATGCAGTTTTTTAATTGTTTTTCTACCGTGTTCTAGTGTGCATGTGAGTATGTTTGTTTGTTTTTTTTTTTTTTTTTGTATAATTATGTGTTTATGTTTGTGTGACAATTGTATTATGCATGCAATAGTGTGAACTTTGTATTTGTTTTCACATGAATGTTACAATTAAAATAGTACTTTATAGTAGGGATAAATTATTCCTTTAAGTAGGCGAAAAAAGTAGTATAGACTACATTTTAAACTTCTCTTATTTTGTTCCATATATAAAATAAAAATAATTTAAAACAAGTGTGAAATGTTTTAAAAGCCTAGTTCACATTATCACATGCAAGTTGTTTTTAAACAAGATCTCTTTGCTCAAATAAACATTTTTTTTTAAATTTTTGCTTTAAAACTCATTGTCTTCGACTATTTGCATGGACTGCATTGCTCCTTCGATTGATTTGGAGGATGTCAGAGACGACGACGATGACGACGACAGCGTTTGTCGCTTTAGTGAAGTGCTGCTCACCGAACTGGAGACAACTGCAGTGGATGATTTCTGAACCACAGACATCGCTGAAAGAGACGTTGATGACGATGTCGAAGTGGCCGACGACATCAATTGCTTGCTAGCAGTAGCTTCAGGAGAATCTTCCATTAGCGCCGTCATGTTCTGCTTGAGCGCAGCGGCGAGTTCATTTTCAGCGCCAGAGGAAAGCTGTCCAATAGCATCATCGACTGATGATGATGACGTGAGATGTTTGCTTGAGCTTGACGAAATCTGCTGCTGTTCCACGCACTTTTCAGTTACCGATGAGGACTGCTGCTTTATCATTGCTGACGAGGATGATTCTTCAATAACTGTTTTGGACATGCTTGATTTCATCTGTTGAAACAAAGAATTTGACAGAGTGAATAAAAAAAAAAGAAACAAAATGACTCATGGACAATATTTCAGGCAGCAAGGTGAGCAAAAATTTCAATGCTAGTTCAGGCGGGAGTGGGAAGTGGGCGTTGGGCGGAAACACTATAAAATGTTGGCGGTTAAAGCTGTCACTGCTACCGGGAAATGCAATAGGTATACCACCATGTCATAGGTGTGTGTGTATGTGTGTGTGTTTTTTTTTTAATGCATATACAGTATCTATATTTTTTGTAGTTTTATTGATTTTTGTCTTAAATATTACAAGATTAATTTTGTTTCTAAATGTTGAATGAAAATATATAATATTTACAATTATGAAAAAATAGCATGTTTTTATATACGTATATATTAACATCTACAAATTTTTAATATTCAAAGAATTTGTTTTATGTTAGCTTAACCAAATATTCACATTTTAACGCAAAAGAAAACTTTTTTAAACTGCCATCTCGAAAGCAATAAATTTTTAACATTTTCAAATGAACATTTTTTAGATTTAACTTTTTTTAATCTTAAAAATCACACGTTAAATTTCGTGTTAATTTGAGACTTAAAGCTCATAGACTTTTACAGCTATTAATCAAATACACAAATAATCAAAATAATTAATATATATGTTTTGCTACCACAAAATAATAGTGAAATTCTAAGTAGGTAGAAATTCTAAGTAGTAACTATGCATGGTTAATTTTTGACTAGACAAAGTGACGTCTTTCGTCTCGATTTCCAAAAAACTTGAGACCCAATTTTAATAAGCTATGAACAAGAATTACGATAAAAGTTATGGTACAAGTGTAAAGGTTGATTCTTCAACTCTATCAAAAAAATAGAATATGACGTCATCAGGACACTTATGCAGGAAAAATTATAGTTTGTTTTATGAAACTATTACTCGCTGAGTAAAGGTACTAGGCTATTACTTTTTATACGCCACTAAAGACTGATCAGAGGAGTAAAGATTCCTCATAAAAACAAACACACAATTTATAGTGCCAATCATGGGCGAGCTATTTAAAAGACTGAAATCTTCAAAATCAATGGCCATTGTGACAGCAAAATGTAAAAGCCACTTTGTTGGTCGATGCAATTTATCTATATACAACTATTTAAGCCACCTCTGCGTCTTAAATAAGGTTTTGTAAAGAATTTTACAAAGGTTATAGCGAAGGAAAATCTAACATTCAAACATCTTCACAAAATTTTCACGTGTCTAAGTGAAACTAAATACATGTATAGTTTATAAATAAAACAAATATTTTATTTTCCTTTTTGATGTATCGATTCAAAAGTTTCAAAAATAAAATTGCTTTAATGCCTTCCCAATCAGCCATTAGAAATATTGATTGGATTAAACTTACATACAATGCAAAAACCAAGCCTTTTCCAAGCACGCTTGTAAAACACTTGCATAGGTAATAAATATCCCAGTTGCTTTGTAGAATTATTGCGTAAAAAAACAAAAAGTAAGTGTTGTACAATAATACTTGGAAAGACTTGCTTTAAGTAAGTGTTTTCCAATCATACTTGCAAAATGCTAGCCAAGGCAATAATTTTGCAACTGTTCAAAGTTGCGATTGCTGTTAACTGTTGGCCTGTGTAGTCTAGTGGAGAGTGCGCTAGACTATCAAGCCAGACGTCCCCGGTTCGAGTCAGGGTACGGTCGTGGTTCTTTTCACTTTCTTTGCTCTTTACGACATTTAAGAATTATGGAAACTAAACATAGAAATCCGCGACTTAATTGTGGAAAATATTGAATTTAAAGGAGAAGAACCACAACTGAGGGCTTAAAATGCAACAAGGCAAGTTTTCTTGAAGGCAAGTCGTCGAGTTTGACAGTGAG
This sequence comes from Dichetophora obliterata, assembly GCA_963920525.1. Lineage (NCBI taxonomy): Eukaryota > Metazoa > Arthropoda > Insecta > Diptera > Sciomyzidae > Dichetophora > Dichetophora obliterata. Next base: position 21,106,186 of record OY986440.1, on the reverse strand, counting down.
AAATGAGGACGATACAGATTATCGTACCGGCGAAATTTATTTTTTTATTCTTATTTGTCAATTTAAGATGGCTGCGCATTGTTTGGTAAATATATTTATTCATAAAAGTTGGGTATTGAAATACTAATTTCCAATTGCAAAGAAACACTTGGAAAAAGCTTATTCAAATACTAATTTCCAATTGTAAATAAACACTTGGATTAAGCTTATAGTAAGGAATATTTTTCCAAGGAATCGTTTTCGTTTATTCTACAACTACTTGTAAGCATTTTCCAAAAGTAGTCGTAAACTTTTTCCACGCTTGATGCTTACGATTTTAAGCTTTTTAAAGCTTATCCAAGCTTGTTTGGCTGATTCTGTTGAAACTAGAAATGGGCGCGTGAGTACAATCACGCACGCTTTTAAAGCTTATCCAAGCTTGTTTGGCTGATTCTGTTGAAACTAGAGATGGGCGCGTGACGCACAATCACGCACGCTCACAATACGTTTTCTGCTAATCACACACGTTAACACGCTTGCAAAGTTGCAAAATGCACGCTTACAAAGTTTTTAATGAAAGATTATTTAGTGTTCTCAAAATAAAAAACGCAAATTCAATTTATATCTTATATAGATGCATGCCATATATCCTATATGGATGCTTCACTTGCCAAATCGATTAACTCCACTTTCTAAATTATGTTAAATTTTAATGTCAAAGCACTTTATTGACTCCCTCTCTTCTCTTCTCTGATAATAAGTTTAAACACAACTAAATAAAAAAACTTTTTAAGCCATTGAATAATAAATAATTTATTTCAGAAGCCAATCCGCTTAACTTCATACCCTAATGTAAATAGTAACACAAATTTAGTTCACTTTATATAATGCAATTGTCTACTTCTTATAAAAATACATATGTCTATATATTTGAGATATATCAGGGGTATTCTCTATGTCTAGGATATGACCGTTGCACGGTGCAAGAATAGGAAATATACAATACGTGCACCGCCGCAACAACAAAATACAAGTAAAAAAAACCGTATAATATTTCCTATGCATGCTACACTGATGCCCATGTATACGGCGATGCTATGAAGCATGGTTTATGAAATGCAACCCTGTGCAACCCTACAGCCAAGTAGTAGGTGAAATGAGCGTGAAGTGCAGCTAATTATAGAGTTATTTGAGCTGTTGATTTTACTATTCTATTGGATATTTAAGTATAGGATTGTTACAATCCGAGTTCTCATGCAATTATGCTAGACATAGAGAATATCCCTATTATAATAAGAGATAACCAGTAAAAAGTAAGCATCGTTTCATTTGATTCAAATGAAGCATGAGGAGTTTTTCTACAAGTGCTCTACAAGTGCTCTAGAAAAATATATCGTCAATAGAAAGACAACAGCTACCAGGATGCTAGAATCTTAGTTCCAAATGCGTTGGATAAAATAAGAAAAGTCGAGAGCATACTTATTTTTTGGTCGTAGAATTTTTAGGCATACTCAGTTTTTCCCAATCAGATCAAAATCTCGAGACATTTGCAATTGAAGTTTAGTCACTGTTAGACTCATTTTTTAGCTATATTTTCCTTATTTTTGGAGAACAAAAGTTTTGACTACCTCCAAATTTGCTTAAACTTTCAGAATTAAATCTACTTATGAAATAAAAATACTAATTTCAGTAAAAAAATTTAAAGATTTTTTTTTAAGTTTTTACGTTCAACATTCAAATTTGATCAAAATGGAAGAAAAAGCGAAAATGCTTCAATTTTGAAAAATTTTAGATTCACTCGATTTTCACGTTGGAGGTATTTTTGTAAAGTCAATAAAAAGTAATTTTTAAAAATCAAGGTCAAATAACAAAAATCTTAATATCTCGAGATTTTGATCTGATTTGGAAAAACTGAGTATGCCACTAAATTCTACTACCGAAAAAGAAGTTAACGTGTCTCGGCGCTTTTTTTTTTTGTGTCTTTCCAAACGTTGAAAATCTACCTACAGTGTAATTTTTCTTTTTTTTTTTAACAAAATACAACTACGTAAATAGAAGATAATATCATTATGTTTTCAATTTAGTGATATTTTTGAAATACAACTAACTTTGTCATTTTTAAGGATATGTTTATGATTTCGATTTCGTTCGAAAGAAAATAAAATAAGTCGCAAATTTTACGCAAACAAAAATTTTGATTTATTACGCGAAATTCTGAGAAAATTGCGCTCAAACTTGAAATTTTTTAGTTTCAACGAATTTATTTCATCTTCACACTTGCGCAGCTCGGTAAGGGATTATTCGGATGGGTTCGTTGCCTTTTAAATGAGTGCTTAAAATAAGTTTTCTATGAGTTAGTTTTTCTGCTAGAAACAATAGTATGAATCAATGTCATGCAATACCAATTAACCCCGTAACTCCTAGGGGTGTGAAAATAGACCCCTCCAACCCTCGCATTCGATTTTATTTAACTCGCCTCCTCTTTCACCTTCTTAAATATTCGTACTCTGACACTGGACACCCTGTATAATTTAATAGAAATTTAAAAAAATAATACTATTTCTTTCAACATTTTGTTTTATGGGGTTAGTCAATTTGGCAAATTGAAGCATCCATATATTAAAATTATATGAATGCATCAATTAGTTTGCAGCAAAGTGTTCTTGCTTTAATTAGAAGTGGTCAGTGTTGCATTTTGTATGCAATTGGTAGAAAAACCGTAAAACTAAATTTTGCACAGATTTGAAAAAATAAGATAAACAAGTTGTGGCACGAAGAAATTCTAGTCACGCACAAGGAAAATTAAATCACTCAAGCTCACGAATATTTCGTGATTTTTGATGGGTTCGATCACGACGTAGTTCATCGTGACACGCGCCCATCTCTACTTGTACCCAGAAATTAATATACTATGTAATTAACAATTTTTTTCTAAAAGTTATGCATATTTATTGGAATTTTTGTCGGCCCTGATATCAGAAAGCTTATATTTGCGATAGTGATTTTGAGAATTTTTTTTGGTTTCAAAAGAGAACAAAGCTTGGAGTGATCTGAAGGCAGTTATTCAAATTTGAACACTTTAGAGTACTAAAATATCAGCAGTTGGTCGTTGGTTGGTACGATAGTCGATACTTTTCAGGATCATTCAGTGAATGATGTCACTAAAAAGAAATTTTTTTGACTCTAAACTAAGCTTTTTTCGAAAAACTTAAGTTAAGCTAAATACATTTGGACTCTTCAAAGGTAGAAGAACCGCAGTTGGAACATTCTAAATCAAGCAATACGAAAATCCTAAAAATTAATATTATAGTTACTTGTTGTTTAGCTACTAATAAACTTGAATTTTTAACTAACTCAAAGACTCGTGTAGGTACTACTTGAAGTTAAGCTGGTAAAAACAGAAATTATAGAAATTAATTGATTTTTATAAACATTTTCTGCATATTTTAAGACTTCAGTTCGTATCTTTTGCAAATAACTTAAATGTCTACAAATATAGTACAAATTGGCAGCAAACATTTAAATATTATAGGGCAAACCGCAAAAATTTAAACAAATATTAAAAAAATGTGCATCTTGAACATGAATAAATTCTATGCATCGTCAGGTTAAATAAACCTGCTGACTATGTATATTTATAGTTAATAAAGTAGTTTTCAGATTTTTTAGCAAAAACTAAGTAGAATAAAAACTGGAATATGCTTTAATACTAAACATATTTTTTGTCTCTTTTTGATAAATAGCTATATGATATGAAACTAATAAATCTTACAGCGCTTAAGAGAAAAAACTCTTTTGATATAGCCGAGGGGATTATTGCAATAAGATAGCAAGGCACATGGTATAAAAAATCAATTTTTCTTGTGCAACACGATTTATTTATACAAAAACTCAACTTTTCTAAACTTTCAACTTGATTAACTCGATTTTTTTTTTCATCATGTAGCGTTTCATGTTCTTGGCATTAGCTCTTTAATTGTAATTCAAAGAATACAAGGTATTCAAAAAACTTTTGCTCGCTAGTACAATATTAGTAATATTAATAATAATAATAAAAATTTTCATAGAAATAATGATTATAATAATGATTCAAATAATAATAAAAACATACAAACATATACACATAAAACACAGATATGAACTGAAATTTGACAAAACAAAATAACAAAGTTCCACTTGATTTCTTTTTAACTTAAAAATTTTCCAAATAACTTTTTCGATATCAGTCAGTTCAAAATTAGTAAGCATATCTTCAAATAAAAAATAAAAAACCATTTTGCTTTCATTTCGCAAAGCAAAACTTATTTTTTTTTTTTGGAAAATTTTGCCAAATAAGTTTTTTCAACATAAAAAACACCCGGAATATTCACACTAATAAATTCCCATCAAAAACCGCTCTAAAGTGGTTTTGCAGTCAAAATAACAAAAATTTTTAAAAATTAAGCAGACAAACAATTTCAACAGCACAAAATATTTCAGAAAGTAGATTTGCGTTAGTAAAAACGGGGCGGAAGGGGGGAGTGGTCAATAAAGTATGGTTTGTACTTCTAAGTTAGCAGCAAAAGAAAAGCTCAATAAATATTATGGTGAATCTGCTACGTCGTATTCAATCGTAAAGTATTGGATGGCAGAGTTCAAAAGAGGCCAAATCAGCACAAAAGATGAACACGCCGGAGAAGCACCAAAAACACTGACCACTCCAGAATGTATTGGAAAAATCCCAAATTTCGTATTGGACAATCCGCAGGTGAAAGTGCGTAAGATAGCTACAGCCGTAGGCATATCGCGTGGGTTGGTGGTTTCAATTTTACATGAATATTTGGGTATGGGAAAGCTGAGTGCAAGAACGTGTTCGCACTTCCCAACAATGTTTGGACATGTTTAAACAAAATTCATCTGATTGTTTGCCTAAAATAGCGACCATGAATGAAACATGGATCCACCAGTATACACCAGAATTCAAGGTATCAGCAAAAGAGTGGGTAGGTCCCAGTGGAAGTGCACCAAAGCGAGCGAAGACTCAACAAGCGGCCGGAAAGGTGTAGGCGTCGGTTTTTTGGGATTCAAGTGGCATTTTATAAATCGACTATTTGAGAAAAGGAAAAACAATCAACAGTGGCTATTACTGCAAATTTTGGACCGATTGAAGAACGAAATCGCCACATTAATCGAAGAAAAAATCATATTTTTGCAAGAAAATGCTTCAGATCACAAATCGATCGAAACTTTGGCCAAATTGCACTGGTTGCTCTTAAAACTGCTTCCTCATCCTCCATGTTCCCCAGCAACTATTATCTGTTACCAAACTTAAAAAGGTGGCTACAAAGAAGGAGATTTGCGACGAATGAACAGGTCGAATTTAGTGTTGGGAAAAACTGCTATTTTCATATAACAGTTGCGGCTGAAACTATTGCAGAAAAATAGCAGTTTAAAATAACACATTTCTGCTATTTTTATTTTATAAAATTATGAGCCTTACATTGGCATAGCACTAGGCAACCAGGTCCGATACAATTATGTAACCGTTGGTGCTTTTTTTTTAGCTAATTAGCAAGTTAACTTGGCGCAGGTGTTTTATTGCTCTGACAAACTTTGAAAACTGATATTATATGTATTTAAACATGAAAAAATTAAGGATTGAAAATATATTTGAAAGGCAAAAAGTTGCTTGGATTTTGTTTACACCTGAAAGTAATCAAGCAAAACTTCTCGTACAAATCATCAATAATCAACTTGAAACCACAATTGCAAAAAAAAGCATTAGTCACCTTCAATAGAATAAGTCAACGAAAGCTAAGTCCAGAATCTAGGAGCATCAACACCAACAACAACTATCTCCACCGAATCCATAAATCAGCATCCACAGCAGTCGGAGGCTGTGGAAGCCGTTACAGTTGACAGCTGTTGCTGCTGTAATATTTTTTCTGTTAGTTTTCGCTGATGCTTATTTTCACTTGGTTATAACTACATCAAAAGCGAACCTGTTGTTTGTATACAAACTGTTATTTTTGCTGCTGTTATTTTTTCTGCTGTAAATTTTCGATAAAGCTTCTTTTCGCATGGTTGTACTTTAATATCGAACCTGTTATTTTTATACACACATAACACCCGCAACTGTTATGGACACAATAACAGTTGCAAAATAACATATTGCAAAATTGTCGATAATTGTTGATAACTAGTCGAATTGGAAACTGAAGCGTTTATAGTAGATCTTTTGAGAAATCTTACTATCGTTGGAATAAGTGTATCGAGCTGAAAGAATAAACAATAATTTTGGAAAAAATCGTGTTTTCTATGTTAGGCCGGCAGCATCTTGAATGAGAATGCTCATTTGTTCCATTCATCATGATGAATGGTTTGGGACTTATGTCGAAAAAACGATATAAAATGTTAAAAAAATTTAAATGCTAGTGCAAGAAGGACTTTAATTTTAAATCAAAATTCTTTTGGTCGGTACGTCGAAAACGACGCTGATTATCAGTACTGAATTCAGTACTAAATAAACACTTTCAGCTTTAAACGATGGATTTTATAGCGAAAAAACAAAACAATATTCACCAAAAATTACCACCCAAAAAATTTTGACTAGGCGACAAAATTTTTCCAAGGATACTGTCTTGCACTAGAGTAATTACAAACAATTTGGTCTATAAATTGTCCTTGTGTGATGTATGGTTTGGGAGTTATGTCGCACAATATAAAATATTAAAAAAACTTTAGATGCTTCTAACTTTTCGACTAGAAGAGCAAGCGCAAAAACGAGTTAAATTTGAAATCAACATTTTTTTTTTGGTCGGTAAGTCGAAAACGATACTGGATATAAAATAAGCTGAATTCAGTACTAAATGTTTTCAGTTTTGAACGATGTATGGTTTGGATTTTATAGCGAACAAAACAAAATTTACCAAAAATTACCTCCAAAATTTTTCCAAGAATGCATCAAGGATTCACCATGACATGCCATGAAAATATGACAAAAAATATTAGAAAAGCTTGAAATTAGAAATAGAAAAACCAGGAGTCACTTCGATTTTTACAAAATTTTTCTTGTTTCATTTTAGATTTCTTCACTCTGTTCTTCATCCTTATTAGCCCCTTTTAAAAAAATTTTATATTTTTCTCCGAATTATATTTTAACCTTGCAAGTTTGAGGGCTTTCATTTATTATTAAAATTCTGAGTTTAAAAGAATTTATAGTTTAAGACAGTTGAAGAAAAAATTTTGTAAATTGACACTATGTTAGCATGCAATATGTCAGGGGTATTCACGGGTTGATGCGAAACGCAGTTGCGACGATGCGAAAATGCCAGATTGCAAATTTTCGCATCATTTCGCATTGTCGGCCTTTGTAGTCTAGTGGAGAGTGCGCTAGACTCTCAACCCAAAGGTCCCTGGTTCGAATCCGGGCTCGGGCATGGTTCTTTTCACTTTCTTTGTTCTTTCTTTGTCCTACATTTAAGAATTATGGAAAACTAAAAATCCACAACTAAATTGTGGAAAATGTGAAGGAATGGAACAACTAAGGGCTTGAAATGCTTGCCGAGGTTAAGGCATAACACTAGCCTCGGTTAAAAAGCAATTCAAATTGTCTTTCGCAGTTGTTTCCCCTAACCAATAATTCACGTATAGTTCCAATCAATTCCTCTAAATAATCTATCCCTTTCCTTTCAGGTCAAAGACCAAACCTTGTTTGTATAAGGCGCATGCCTTGGTTCTTTGATCTTTTTTAAAAAAAAAAAAAATTCCAACAACAAACACATTGGAAGCAATTTTGCAACTCTTCTTGAATAACGTACTGTTGATTATATGTTGAAACAGATGATTCATGTTTTGATTGTTTTCAAACAGAGTTGCCACCTGGGTAAATCTTAAAAAAGTTAAGTTTGTACGTTGATTTTAATTACTTTTAATGATTTTGAAATGAGGTGGCAATATATTTACTGTTCATTCCACATTTAATGTTATTGCAGAATTAAGTTGCAATATTGATGTTCACGCGTTAGTGCGCAAAATATTTTGCATTTTTACACCCTTGCAATTTGCAACAATCCGTGAGTACTCCTATCTGTATCCAAGGTTTGTGTGATTGAACTTATGGCCACATAAGTAGTAAGTAAAATTCTGCTCTTAACCCATTGAGACCGAGGGATGCTATATGGCTCCATGCGTTTTTTTAGTTATTGTTGCTTTAATTACAATTAGTCCGGTGATTTCTACCTTGAATTTGGTTTGAGAAGCTTTATAGAATCTGGCAACACCAGCGGGCTAAGAGCTGATCCGCTAGAAGTATTATCATTTTTTCGTGCAATTTTTTCGTATGTTGTTTACACTTCTCAAGTATTTTGCTAATATGTACCTCGATTAAATTAAATAAAATCATTCCAAACATAAATGTAAATTCTGAATTTAGATGTTTTTTATTTAAAAAATATCGATTTCAGCATATATTTGCAGTTGGTCTTCAGTAAAATTAGATCTTACATGACCCCAATGGTATCAAGTAAAACGTTTTGAGCAAGTTTTTCCAAATTCAAAGTCATTTTTTCTACATCTCAAACGGTCTAGGCTTCGGTCTGAAGGGGTTAATATCATATCGAAACCAAACCAAATTTATTATTTTCCTTTGAAGTGTAAAACTGTGTTAAATAAATCAAAAGGCTTGTAACTTTTCGGCTATTACCACGAATAGACGACTGTGATTAAGTGTGTTAAATATAAAGCGTCTTTATGGTCAGAGTGGGCTTATTTGTAACGTTTTTTCATTCAACTCATTTTAGTATAAAAAAATAGATAACAACAAAGCGGCAGAATTAGTTTAAAGCATGAGTTTTGTTCAGCAGGCGCTGTAGGCGTTGTTTTGATTTTATTTTTCGAATAATCAACAGACATTTTTTTTTTTTGCTTTTTTAAAGTTTTAAAAATTAAGTTAGGAAGACGCTCCAAAACTATTTCGACGAAATGAGTTTTCTAAAAAGTTATGCATTTCGGTCACGATTCACAATTTTATGTCTCCTATTTGCTTCAAAATTTTGAGATTTACTAGAAAAACATAAAAAACCATGAAATAAAAAAAAAGAACCATTTGACTTTTTAAATGCACATTTAAAAGTTGCAGTAAAGACAAACACAAATATTAAAAAAAATCACACGTACAAATTGAAACGTTATCTATGTGAAAATATTTATTTAAAAACTTTTACTATAAAATTAGTGACAAAAAATTATTTTTTTTAAGATGTCTCCGATTAGACCTCAAAAATTAACTGTAAAATTTTGCTGTAAAAAATCAGAACAACGCCTTAATAAATAATTATATACGCAATAGCACTATATAAAAATATCTTAAATATTTTTAATTACTATTGTTATATGAAATTGTTTGCGATTTTTTTTAATTTTATAATAATATCAATATTCTTTGAATAAACTCACCGCGGTTTCGGCGCCAGCTTCTGCAACTTCCATTATTTTCAAGTAATCTAGAAATTATACGCCTTTAAATAAATAAAACTTATTTGAATATATAGAGATGTTCCTATATATGCCTCCGTGTGTATATCGTTTGTTTCGCTTTCCGTCAAGATCGTTGTTTGTTAAAATGTTTTAACAATCTAAATCTGCAAATAAATGAAAGAAACGTGAGTAAACAGTTTTAAGTAAATGTGCATATTTACGAAAAAGAAGCAGTGGTATAGCGAGCAATAGCGAAACAATAACAAAAACAATGTTTTATTAGTATTAATGCAGCTATTTTAGTTTTTGCTGTCAGATTTAAGAATGGTGTCATAGTTGAAATTGTTTTAGGCAAAATTCATAACGACCAATTTGCGCGAGATTATCGTATGTGCCAAAAACTAAATTTTACAGCAAAGTGTTTATTCTGCTTTTCTGTGCTTTAGCTTGCACTTTCAAAACCAAATTTTAACATTTTCTTAGATAATGAAAGCGTTGTGAAGTGTAGGCCAAATTTGCATCAAGAAGTCAATTTCCAAAAAATGACATATGGGCATTTCCACAGAATGGTCTACCGGGACCGAAAATTTAAATGTTGATAAAAAATATATTGTTTTCTAACACTATATTAAAAAAATTCATAAATTTGTATGCTACAATGCATTTACAGCTGATCTCAGGTGTTATTATGAGAAAATTGGTCTACTAAAACTTGAAATATGTATGTATGTCTTTCTTGCTCTTAGCTACTTTAAATGGTTTTTTTCTCTTTAGTGTTTTTTATTTTTATATTTATGTTATGGTTGCATACATCTCATGAAATATGTCTATGAACAACAAATAAATACTAAAAAAATTTAGAGACCAAAGAAAGCTCGATTAACTATAAAATCATCTTATTTTGCTTTTATTGGTATTCTAGTGTCGCGTTCTTGTACCTGAATCATCGTTTGTTATCAGTACTTCGCTATCGTTCTAAGCCAGCGTCTGCAATTTTAAATCAAATCAAATTTGGTGGTCTCATCTTAAAACTAGTAAGGAATCATCTTCGACTGGGCCGAAGTTAAAATACCCCCACGGCCGAATTAGAGTACATATAAAGTCTTAAGCAAACTGTTAAATATATTTAAAAAGATTTTTCCCATTTTGGTTAAGTCTTTTTGTATGGGAGGTAGGTGTGGTTTTCATCTGATTTTTACAAATTTAATACTCAAAATAAATATTAAATATTTAAGACACTGTGCGAAATTTGAAGTCATTAAATTGATTTTTATGGAATTTAAAGAGATTTTACCGTTTTGGTTAAGTCACTTTGTATGGGAGGTAGGCGTGGTTTTCATCCGATTTTGCTCAGATTCGAACTTGACCTCCATTTTTGTATAAAAAGCTTATATTTGAATTTCGTTATGATAGCTCAAAAATTACGGCTGCTATCGTGGACACAGACGGACAGACGAACAGACGGACAGACGGACATGACTAAATCTACTCAGGAGGTGATGCTGATCAGGAATATATATACTTTTTTATACCGGCCAAGCCTCCTTATCGGCGTTACAAACGGAGTTACAAAATTAATATACCCCCATTACGTTTTTTAAACGTGGGGGTATAAAAAAGTTACAGCATAAAATAAGCATACTAAACATTTCATTTTGATTTTCAAAGTGTGTGGCGTTCTCTATCGTAAGCGCAACTTTTTATAAGCAGCTATGTAAAAAAAAGAGACAACAACATTCACCACACATTAAGAAGCGTCTACTAATGTTCTTGCAAGTAACTTCTAATATCCTTTGGAAATTCGAATTTAAAAATGAAAAGCCATATATTGCTTCGTGTGCAGTAGAGGGTTAAATGGTATAAAATGCATACAGTTTACGTAATATTTAGACCTTGCCATCTAGAACATGTAGAAATAAAAATTGTGAAAGCTACATTCTTTGAACTGTTATAAATTTGATGGAGGACAGCTTACAGGAATGACATTTTAGGCCTATATATGACATATTTGGCATTTCCACCTGCAAAATCAACTCCACTCAAAACTGTGAGGACATACCGTAGCGGTCAGATAAATGTTACAATAAAAATGTTTTCATGTTTATTTAATTCTTCGACAAGTTTAAAAACTTTTTTGAGCTAGTTTACATGAAAGGCTTTTATTAACGTCACAAGGCTTAGAGAAAGATATATTTTGAATATCAAAACCTTTTTCTTAATTCTAAAAACAAAAGAAATAATTGAAAAAAAATTTATTTTCATAACACGTATTGCTTCATAAAAAGGGCAAAAAAATAATAAATAACAATGTCATTATAGAAAATTATATGTATACGAAATTAGTACGGATATGAATTTTTATAAGTATTAAGCATATTTTTTTTTTTATTAATATACTTCTACTAAATTAATATTTAGCAAATCCTCCCTTGGCTTTGATAACTGCTTCAATTCTTTTAGGCATTGATTTTATCAGTTTTTGGCAGTATTCAATGGAAATGTCATTCTTCCAAGATTCTAGAATATCAGATTTGAATTCTTCATTGCGCTCTCATTTTTTTTAGACACATGTTTTTTAAAATGACCCAATAATTAAAATTTCGTCAAAATTTAAACAAAACATGTCAATTGTTAAATAATAAATAAAGCAATACTTTTTTTTGCTCTGTGGCAAGGAGCTGAGTCGTCTTGAAAAATTGGATCAATTGACAGCGGAAACAGATTTTCTATTGATGGTTCAAGGCAGTTTTTTATTTATTTATTTATTTATTTATTTATTTTTACTTGATTGCTAAACCTTAACAGGTTTTATAGCAAATTTAAAATTATAAAATAAGATATTTAATACAATTTAAAAATATAAAGTATGATTTTGAATGAAATAATGTATTATTAACAAACTAAAAAGTTTTAGTAAATTGCTTAAAGTATATAATTTTATTAAAGTATAAAAAATAATAGAAAAAAGTTAAGTCAAAATCGATAAAATCAGACAGCATAGCAGGGTTGCGTTTTCAAGACAAACAAGGTCAAGTTAGCAACAATTTTTGTATCGGGCGGAGTCGTGTGACAAACAAGGTCTCATACCCAATAAAACACCACTCCAATAGGTATATATATAATATATATCGTTCTGTCTCCCTGAAGCCGGTGAAATCCTGGCTTGACAGGGTGGTTACTCGACAAACTAGGTCAACTTCACCACACCAATTTTCATAAAATAAAGAAAACCAGTTGCGAACGCAGGCACCAAGGCAAACTAGGTCTTATCGGCCACTCATATTAATATATTACAAATCGATCAAACGTAGTGTTTCAAGAGGTAAAAAGACACCAAGACACCACGGTACCGTCGACAAGTGTAGTTACAATCATCATGAAGATATGAGGCAACTGAAGATCCCAGGTTTAGGTCCATTCAGATTACTTAGATGTTTATCCACCAAAATTTTCCATTTTACGCTTAGGTCCATTTATCCATTAGATTGTTATATTAATGAGTTTACAAATCACCAGATGCATCAGATATATGTTTGAAAGAACTTTACATAATCAACGACGGTACTGCAGGTAATCTATAATTTTATGTTTGATTGAGTCCATGGATTCGCTTAAGGATATAACTTCAGATACAAAATTAAAATCACCGCAAGCGCTTCTAAGAGGTTCATTTTGCAAATAATTAGTTCTACAAAAGTTCATGTGGAGTAACTCAAAAGATCTTCTAGGACGAAGAGGAATATTAAAATATATTTTACTCAATAAATATGGACTGTTTACATAGCCATGTAAAAGTTTTATAATCCAACAAGCATTTATCATAATTCACCGATTTTTTAAAGAAGGAAGATTTAAGAGTTGTAACCGATATTCATAAGGTGGTAAGTGAAAATCAGTATTACAATAAAGATAGCTTAAGCAAAACAAAAGAAATTGTTTCTGCACTGATTCAATGTCGTCTATGTAACAACCGTATCGTGGGCACCAAACAACTGAAGCGTATTCTAAGATAGGCCGCACTAGGGAAGTGAATAAGGTTTTCGTTATGAAAGGATCATTAAACTCTTTTGCCCAACGTTTAATAAATCCTAAAGTACTATTTGCTCTATTTATTATTTTATTTACATGAATATTAAAGCGTAGTTTAGGATCCATTGTAACTCCAAGATCATTGAAACTTTCTAAGGACTCCAATGGATAACCACAAATTTTGAAGGTACATTTAATTGGTGGATTGCGCGAGAAAGACATATGCTTGCATTTCTTCATGTTGAGGTTAATACGGTTCGTTTTGCACCAGTTATGAAGATGATCTATGTCGGCTTGCAAAAATACAGCGTCATTATCATTTTTAAAAGAAAGGAAGAGTTTGACGTCGTCAGATGCTGGAATGCATTATGACAGATGGCAAATCGTTTATAAAAAGTAGGAACAGAAGAGGCCCAAGATGACTTCCTTGAGGTACTCCTGAAGTAACAGGAAACTCGTGTGATTTCTTGAGCTTAAAAAGAACAGATTGTGTTCTATTGCTTAAGTAAGATTCAATCCACTTTACCAACGGTATAGGAAATCCAACAAGATGTAATTTTAAGATCAATAGTTTGTGATTTACAACGTCAAAAGCTTTGCTAAAATCCGTGTAAATAACATCAGTCTGCATGCCTTTTCCAAAGTTTTCTATAGTTTTTGATGTAAATTCGAGAAGGTTAGTAACAGTGGATTTTCCAGAAAGGAATCCATGTTGGAAAGGAGACATTAAAGATTTAACGCTATGCGATAGTCGTGATGTAACAATTGCCTCCAAAAGTTTAGGCAAAGCGCTCAATTTTGCGATGCCACGGTAGTTACCAATTAAAGACCTATTTCCGGATTTATGCAGCGGAATAATAAATGAATGCTTCCAGGCTGCAGGAAAATAGCAGGATTTTAATGATGAAGTAAATAGTAAAGATATTGGAGTTACTAATTCTTCACAGCAGTATTTTAATATACATGAAGGTATGTTATCAGGACCACTTTTATGTGATGTTTTAATATTTTTTAAAAATGATAAGACTGTGTTTGTGTCAATTATTGGGAAATATATATCCCCAGATTGAATATTGAAAGGATAACTTAAATAATCATAGGACGATGATGAATAAGTCGACTTGAAAAAGTCAGCAAAAAGATTGCAAATACTATTATCATTATCAGACTCAACCGAATTATACTTCATAAAAGAAGGATAGGAATCAATCTTGCGTTTTGTGTTAACAAAGTTCCAGAAGGATTTAGCATCAGATTTGATGTTTAATTTTACTTTTGTTAAGTAGGTATTATAGGATTGTTTGCATAACTGTTGATAACTGTATTTAATCGAGGTATGCACCCAAAATCGCATATGTTATGTGTTTTTTGATATTTTTTATAGTATTTAGATTTCAAGTTCCTCATTTTTCTTAATTCATTTGTATACCATACCGGACCCGATGTCAAAGAGGCTTTTCTTTGCGGAACAGCTTTAAGAAAACAATCATTGAGCGTTCTATTAAACGCATATACCGCATCATCAAGACTCTGAGAAGATAAACTTTTTGTATTAATATTTAGAATAGAATTCCAGTTTATGTTAGACAAGTTATTCTTTAAAATCACGTAGTTTGTTTTTTTAAAGTTAAACTCAATAGGTGGTTGAGAATCATAATACTGTACAGATGGTTTTGGAAAATTTAAAATAATTTCTAATGTTGGATGATGAGAATCTTCGGGTGTAACCAGAGGATCTGATTTAGACACAGATGCGATATTGCTGTCATCAAAAAACACCAGATCAAGCAAACGATTATTTTTGTTAAAAATGCAGTTAAGTTGGAATAGCCCTTGGATTGATAGCTCGTTTAAAAAGTAATTATCGGATGAACTTTCAGACGAAGGTAAAAATATTTCAGGAATTTCAGAACAGCAGTTCCAAGAAACGTTTGGCAGGTTAAAACCTCCAGTTATTAAAATATGATCATTTGATTGCAGTTTTGAGCAAACTTTACTAATAGAAGCCAAATGTTTGCTATAAACTTCTAAGGTAGAAAGGGGAGGAATATATGAGCATGTAATAAAAAGGCTCAAGGAACCAAACTTAACATGGACACAACAGAATTCAATGTCCAAGGATTCTGGAATTAATAACTCTTCAGAGAAATGTGTCGCTTTGACTGCAATCAACACACCCCCACCTTTAGAGCAAATACCAGGAATGAAGTTTCTATCTTTGCGGTATATGTTAAATTTGTTGCACAGAATTTCAGTATTTAGAGTGTTAGGTTTCAGCCAAGTCTCACTAAAAGCCATTATATTAAAGTGAAGGTTGTGACTCAAAATTAATAAATTATTTAGTTTTGTGTTAATGCCACGAACGTTTTGGTAAAGGATAAGGAACTGAAAGCAACAATCTAGTTTTTTTGATTCTTGTTAAAAACCGAAAAAGTAGCCAAGGAAGTTGTAGGCCGAGGTCTAGAAATAAATTCATGCACCATCGTATTGTCAGGCCAAAACTTTTGATCCAATACCTTGTGAATATGACGTCAATATATGCATTTGCATTCACTGATCCTTCCAAAAAAGCTTATTCACTGTATCCATAAAAAGATATGCCACCCCAAATCATAAAACTTGAAGGAAATTTATTTCTGGAGACAACAGTGTTGAAATTGTATTCTTCGTTGATCCTTCGACGAACGTACGAAACACCATCTGATCGATTTAAATTTATTTTTGATTCATCTGTAAAGATTACTCTTTTCCAATGATTTTCTGACCAATCTCGATGTTCTTGGCAAATTTTAAGCGAGCAGCACGCATATTTGCCGTTAAAGTAGGCTTTCGTCTTGGGCGCCTTCCATGAATTCCTATTGACTGGAGCCGCCTGCGAACTGTTCTTCTTGCGCCGATTTCTATACTTTACTGGTCTCTTAGGGCCATTTTGTTCACAGAGAGATAAATTTATCCCCGAGTTAATTCCATGATTTTTCCAGTTTTTTATTTCTTCGCAGTGAGTAAAGCATTTAACTCTTCAATCTGGAGATAAAAATGGTGGCGAGATAGCTTAACCCCAGAAATATTTAACTCGTGAAAATTGGTGAGTTAAGATTTTTAATTCGCTCTCATCACTCTCATTTTAATATTTTTTATTTACTTGGTGTCAAAATATTGAAAATACAGATTTTTAAACATAGGAAAACAGTATTGGGGGTTACTGATTTCGAATCTGATATCAGAATTTTAAAATTTGGATAAGGTTGCCACCTTAATTTTTTATTTTTACGAATTCGGGGCTGGCGCGAACTAAAGGGTAAAAATGGGTCGCTGAATCCGAATCCGTTGTCAGAATTTCAAAATTCGAAAATTTTTCTACACATAGGGTTGCCAACTAAAAATGTTTTATTTTAAGAATTTTAAACATGAGGTAGGTATTGGGAGGTTACATATTATTAGGTGGCAGCCCTATTATTATAAAATTTTATCATTTTGAAATTCTGACCACGGATTCAGATTCAGCGACCCATTTTTGATATACCATTTTTTTTGCCAGCCGCGAATTCATAAAAAAAAAATTAAGGTGGCAACCCTATCCACCATCTTGAATTTAAAATTTCTGACTTCAGATTCGAACTCAGCGACCCCCAATAATCTTTCCTCATGTTTAAAATTCTTAAAATAAAACATTTTTAGGTGGCACCCCTACGTGTAGAAAAATTTTCGAGGTTTGAAATTCTGACAACGGATTCGGAATCAGCGACCCAATTTTACCTAGTGTTTCTCCCAGAGTTGAATTCGCATAAATAAACAAGAAACTAGGTGGCAACTTTATCCGCCATCTTGAATTTTGAAATTCTGACACCAGATTCGAAAGAAGTAACCCCCAATACTGTTTCTTCATGTTTAAAATTCTTAAAAAAATATTTAGTTGGCAGCCCTGTGTAGAAAAATTTCAGAATTTTAAAATTCTGACATCAGATGCAAAATCAGCGATCCATTTTTACCTAGTGTTCACTCCAACCCCAAAATTCGCAAAAATAAACCAAAAATCCCCACACATTTTTTAATTAATGAGCAACACTCTAACATTCCAATGGAAATCGATATAAACTGAGAGCGAATTTATGCTCTAAGCATAAAGCTGGGATAAAATGTGAACAAAACCACTTTTTTATCTCCCGATTTATACGCTTGGTATAAAATTAACCTAGAGATAATTATCCCCGAATTAAATCATCTCTCAGTTTATATCGATTTCCATTGAAACGTTTGAGTGTTGCTCATTAATTAAAAAATGTGTGGGGATTTTTAAAAATGCAACCGAGATTTTTTGACGTTCCGTTTTAAATTTTCTTTAAAATTGTAAACACAAATTGTGTTGTGTTGATTTATTAAGTTTTGAATTCCAATAAGAACTTATAAAAATGGCAAAGCGCGACCGATGTGCTAATTACAACAAGAAGGAAGAGAAATTGTTGCTTCAGTGTGTTTTGAGGAAAGCCGCAATCATCGAATGCCGGAAGACAGACGCCACCAGCAGCAGCACAAAAAACAAAGCCTGGGCGGACATCACCTCAGACTACAATTGTCGGGCACCGGAAAATGTAAATATTTAATTTTGTCGTTTAATTAATAAATCTAAGCGGTTCGTTTTTAGATTCGCAGCGAAAAACAACTTCGAAGCAAATATAAAGCCGTGAAAAAAGGTTTGCGCCAATCCGCTGCAGCCGAGCGAAGAGCTCGCCAATTAACTGGTGGTGGGAAAGCACCACAAGAATGCTTGCTGGAAAGTGAGGAGCTGCAACAGCTTGCAGCCATTCTTTCAGTATCCGTTAATGGATTAAGTCCTTTTTTTGACGACGACCAGGAATTTAATGATGCTGAGGTATTTTTTATTTTAGATCATTTATTACACAAGTACTAATTGTTATAATCCCGAATGCACCAATAGACACGACTTATTAGTACTTCTCGTGACGCACCTACTCCAAATTTAACTCGCCCGAACTCTAAAACAGCCTGTGATTCTGATTCGCCGCGTTCCCACATCGAAGCAACTCTGATTGATGACGTCGATGGCCAGGAAGTAACTGACATTGAGGTATTTTTTTATTTGGGCCAACTGAATTTACAATTACTAATGTGTATAAATTTAAATGTACAATCAGATTACAATACTATCAAATGATGATACTGTGCTGGAAGAATCCCACGCTAGTGTTACAACGCGCCCGCATGCGAAAGAAAATATCGAACCAACTTCACGTAAAGAAAATGTTTCACCTTTCCCATTGCGCAACTGGTCTGAATATACCCCATCTATGCTCCGAAAAAAAGCGCATCCTCTACTAAAACGACAAAATCGCAAAACAGCTGACTCCAATGACTTAGCTGCAAAAAAAATTGAAGTTTTAGAAAGCGAATTGTCTTATATACAACTGCGTAAACAGCATGCTATGGAGGAACACAATATGAGCATTCAAAATTTAACGGAGGAACGTGAATTGCGTATGAAAGAACACAATTTGCGTATTCAGCAGTCTACGAAGGAACACAATCTTCGCTTGCAGTACCACCAAGATCAGCACAAAATTCATTTTAAATTTTCAAATAGAAATAACCGTTCTCGGACTTCGTCTCGCTTATCTAGTCAATCTCAATCATCAAGTGTCGCACGATCCAGCGAGTGCAACGATCACACTGAATAGTGTTTTTATTGTTTATTTAAATAATTTTTTAACAAGCTACAATGTACCTTTCTTAAAGAAATAAAGTGCCAAATAATATATAATATAATATAATATAATATAATATAATATAATATAATATAATATAATATAATATATTAATAATATAATATAATATAATATAATATAATATAATATAATATAATATAATATAATATAATATAATATAATATAATATAATATAATATAATATAATATAATATAATATAATATAATATAATATATTAATAATATAATATAATATAATATAATATAATATAATATAATATAATATAATATAATATAATATAATATAATATAATATAATATAATATAATATAATATAATATAATATAATATAATATAATATAATATAATATAATATATTAATAATATAATATAATATAATATAATATAATATAATATAATATAATATAATATAATATAATATAATATAATATAATATAATATAATATATTAATAATATAATATAATATAATATAATATAATATAATATAATATAATATATTAATAATATAATATAATATAATATAATATAATATAATATATTAATAATATAATATAATATAATATAATATAATATAATATAATATAATATAATATAATATATTAATAATATAATATAATATAATATAATATAATATAATATATTAATAATATAATATAATATAATATAATATAATATAATATAATATAATATAATATAATATAATATAATATAATATAATATAATATAATATAATATAATATAATATAATATAATATAATATAATATAATATAATATAATATAATATAATATAATATAATATAATATAATATAATATAATATAATATAATATAATATAATATAATATATTAATAATATAATATAATATAATATAATATAATATAATATAATATAATATAATATAATATAATATAATATAATATAATATAATATAATATAATATAATATAATATAATATAATATAATATAATATAATATAATATAATATAATATAATATAATATAATATAATATAATATAATATAATATAATATAATATAATATAATATAATATAATATAATATAATATAATATAATATAATATAATATAATATAATATAATATAATATATTAATAATATAATATAATATAATATAATATAATATAATATAATATAATATAATATAATATAATATAATATAATATATTAATAATATAATATAATATAATATAATATAATATAATATAATATAATATAATATAATATAATATATTAATAATATAATATAATATAATATAATATAATATAATATAATATAATATAATATAATATAATATAATATAATATAATATAATATATTAATAATATAATATAATATAATATAATATAATATAATATAATATAATATAATATAATATAATATATTAATAATATAATATAATATAATATAATATAATATAATATAATATAATATAATATAATATAATATAATATAATATAATATAATATAATATAATATAATATATATAATATAATATAATATAATATAATATAATATAATATAATATAATATAATATAATATAATATAATATAATATAATATAATATAATATAATATAATATAATATAATATAATATAATATAATATAATATAATATAATATAATATAATATAATATAATATAATATAATATAATATAATATAATATAATATAATATAATATAATATAATATAATATAATATAATATAATATAATATAATATAATATAATATAATATAATATAATATAATATAATATAATATAATATATATAATATAATATAATATAATATAATAATATAATATAATATAATATAATATAATATAATATAATATAATATAATATAATATAATATAATATAATATAATATAATATAATATAATATAATATAATATAATATAATATATATAATATAATATAATATAATATAATATAATATATAAATATAATATAATATAATATAATATAATATAATATAATATAATATAATATAATATAATATAATATAATATAATATAATATAATATAATATAATATAATATAATATAATATAATATAATATAATATAATATAATATAATATAATATAATATAATATAATATAATATAATATAATATAATATAATATAATATATATAATATAATATAATATAATATAATATAATATAATATAATATAATATAATATAATATAATATAATATAATATAATATAATATAATATAATATAATATAATATAATATAATATAATATAATATAATATAATATAATATAATATAATATAATATAATATAATATAATATAATATAATATAATATAATATAATATAATATAATATAATATAATATATAAATATAATATAATATAATATAATATAATATAATATAATATAATATAATATAATATAATATAATATAATATAATATAATATAATATAATATAATATAATATAATATAATATAATATAATATAATATAATATAATATAATATAATATAATATAATATAATATAATATAATATAATATAATATATATAATATAATATAATATAATATAATATAATATAATATAATATAATATAATAATATAATATAATATAATATAATATAATATAATATAATATAATATAATATAATATAATATAATATATATAATATAATATAATATAATATAATATAATATAATATAATATAATATAATATAATATAATATAATATAATATAATATAATATAATATAATATAATATAATATAATATAATATAATATAATATAATATAATATAATATAATATAATATAATATAATATAATATAATATAATATAATATATATAATATAATATAATATAATATAATATAATATAATATAATATAATATAATATAATATAATATAATATAATATAATATAATATAATATAATATAATATAATATAATATAATATAATATAATATAATATAATATAATATAATATAATATAATATAATATAATATAATATAATATATATAATATAATATAATATAATATAATAATATAATATAATATAATATAATATAATATAATATAATATAATATAATATAATATAATATAATATAATATAATATAATATAATATAATATAATATAATATAATATAATATAATATAATATAATATAATATAATATAATATAATATAATATAATATAATATAATATAATATAATATAATATAATATAATATAATATAATATAATATAATATATATAATATAATATAATATAATATAATATAATATAATATAATATAATATAATATAATATAATATAATATAATATAAT